>BQMF02000648.1:0-188492 GCA_027922465.2 Turritopsis dohrnii | reverse complement strand
AACCATAATCCATGGTTACCTACCTTTCAATTGTATTGCATTACATTCCAGTATACGCAGTATTTTTCCCAATTTAGACGAAAAATTTGGGGTTGGTGTGAGGACTTCGAGAGCTTGCCTCTTCGTATTTTTGCAAAATTTATGTGACGCATGCGCATTTTCGAATGTTTTCCTATGTCCGCCTTGCACTGCAGAGTGAACGAACGTGTAGGAAGCGAAAAAAAATTTATTGCGGAGCGCAGCAACGCTAGAAATTTTCATGTCAAGTGGGGGTGTTGGGGGGATGCTGTGAACAATTACGGTTTTCAAAGGGTTCTGGGAAGCATTTCACCTCAATTTTGACTTTTTTTCAGATTTGCTTCTTTCTACAAAAACGCAGTGAGGAGCAGGAAAGGACATAACAACAGCGGTTCACTTTCCAAATACTCTTTTCCTCAAAATGAATCGTTGTTCTTCTTTCTTCATGATGCAATGTAAGTATAAATAAAAACATTATGTCTGTTTCGCCTTATATCAAGGTTCGTCAGCATTGCCTAGGCTCATCACTTGAAGATGGCCGGACATGGACAGACATTAGGCTTACGGGCAAGTGTGTGCCGTGCCAGTGACCATAAACACACACAAACAAGATGAGTTAACGAGCAAGTGAATGCCGCCGCCAGTGACTCTTACATATTCACACAAAGATGAAAACTAGTTCACGAGCAAGTAAACTTCCTTTAGTTCAAATTCAAATTATTATGTTTCATTCATTACGTGTTACTATCGTGTTTTGATCATGCTAGGTAACAAAGAGGATTTTTAACTCTTTAAATAAAAATGTGACACACAAACACGTATTATTAACATACGAGAAGATATTCTTAACTTATAAATATTGGATCAAAACTTGATTGATTCTGTAGTTACAGGCTAATCATGAAACACAATTAAAGGTAATTAAAGGAGGATGCAAGATTAGTTAAGTTTACATTTCATAAGGAAAATCAAGAAAATTAATTCAAAGAAGTTAGAAAAAAGATTAAGGGGAAAAATATGATTTTATTGTTTAGTTTTTGGATGGAACTCTTTCAGTAAAAATTAAATCTTCTGTTTCTAAGGGCAAATCTATCAATAACCTATTCAATGTCTGGCACAATTTCTTGGTGAATGTTCATTAATGCTAGCCCTTTAAGCCCTTCTGAAGACATTGTACTGCGTGGGTAGGTTTTTAGTCGCTTTAAAGCAGAAAAAGATCGTTCACAAGTACATGAAGTAACAGAAGTTGTTCCAAGAATTTTCAAACAAGTTTTAATATTAGGAAAGAGTTTAAGGTACTTGTGATGTTGTCAGGTTGACAACTTGTGTTGTTCAACCAATAGGTCTCCCAAACGTGAATTTCAGCATGTAAAGAAAAGGGAAACGGGACATCTGATATGTAAAAGTATAGAAAACCTGGAATTTTGCTTTCCACTCAACTGAAAGAGATATTAAAGATATCATTTTGGCAGGAATAATGACAAGACCATTGTAAGCAACCAAAGGCATCGTCACTGAATCTGTTATTTATCTCGCTTTGCAGAGACCAACAAGTCTAATAGTAACAGATCTTTTGAAATAATCAGAAACAGTGTCATAAGGTACATTATTTCTGTGTGTTTGACGACAAGAAATCCGTGGTCCTTTCTCCTCAACATTAACCTTAGAAGCAAGAGCTAAAACCTTGCTATAACAGATTTGATTGAAATCATCAATAGCATTTCTAATGGCAGAAAAAACAAGTTTTTAAAGACTGAATTTAGTGCAATCTATCATATATATCAATAGATTTACTTTGCAGCAGCTCAGAATCATCTTAACGTATAATCACGTATAATCACTAATGTAATGATAAACTCAAAAGATGTCAGAAGCTTCGAAAAACAGGATGCGTTGGATGAAGTGTCTCGATTACAGATGTTACCTTCATTATCCTTCATTTCTACAAAACAAAAAACCACAGAAACAAACAAATCTTCAAATTCATCTAAGCCAGTAATCCGTTCAGCCCACCTAGTTAAACACACATTAGGGAACCTGGTAACATGTGGTTCAGGTAAATTTTCCTTAATTTACTTTTGCAGTAAGTCGAGTCTGTTTTGTGACTCAAAGAAATATGTAACCTCCTTAATGGTTTCCATAACATACTTCACTTCCTGAATTCGGCAAGAGTGAGCAACAGAAAGATTCAACCGATGATTAAAGCAATGATTGTACCCAGCTTTTTCACAAACATCACAGCTTTTTCACGTCTGACCGATCCCTTTTCTTTGCCTGCCATAACAACCGCACCATCATTCCCTTGCCAACGACACAAAGAAATATCCAGATTTAAATTTAAAATTTCATTTAAAACAATTTTGCAAAGAGCTTCACCAGTCAAACCTAAACTGCAGTGCAATAAATCCATAAATTCCTCCTTTATATTGTGCGAGTCATCCACAAACCGCAAAACTAAAGACATTTGTTCGTTAGTGGAACAGTCAGCAGCCTCATCTTCAACAATGGAAAAAATTTACCTTTCAGTTCAGAAACTAAACAACTTTGAATTACCTGACCACAACAACTTATGAGCTCATTTTGAGTTGTTTTTGAAATGTAGGTGGCATTCTTTTGAGCTGTTTCCAAGTGTTTCTGCAAAATGACATCACCACTCCGAGCTCTAAAATTAAGTAATTCAATAAAAACACCAACACCATCTTCTGAAGAATGACCAACTTCAGGATGATATTGTGAATCATCCCGGTGACCACAAAAAGGCATCAAGCGACCCAAGAAGATCACAGAGTCCCTTATGGAACGAAGTTTGATGCGATTATCAGCAACTTCCTTTTTAAACACATCATTGAGAACAACATCAATTTCATTTTCAGAAGAATTCAGATTGCACAGCACACCAATTAGACTGCTCCAACAAAGACCGTGGAGATTTTGTTGAGGGATCTCAGACTTATTCTTCTTCTTTCTATGTTAGTGTCTTTGAAAAGCACTGACCGCATCATTCAAGTGTGTCACTGGCTCAAAAACCAATTTCTTGACACTAGATAATCGACCTTGATGTTCATGGCCAAACAAAACACATGCAAGGCAATATGCACCAATTTTTTATGAAAAAAATTATGAATTGGTGACTGATTATAAAACTTTAGTTTACGTTTACGGTTATGCTGAGCAGGGAAAAAAATAAGTGGCACAAAATGGTTGTGTTTAATAAAACATGAATCATTTCAGTTGAACATTGACGTGCCTGGATACATTGGTTAAACATGATTTTGTACTTGTCAAGAGAGCCAGTTAAACGATAATGACATTTGATGGTTCTGTTTAGTACACTAGAAAGTGCCAGAAGACAAAGAAAATTTGAACAGTAAAAATTTTGACAAAAGTTTACAGCTTCTTCTTGAACAAGCTTTTCTTCAAAATTACCAGAATCAATGGACTTTTGTGATACAGACAAAGCTGGTAAATTTTTAAGATTAGGGAAAAGTAGTGGATAGTTATCATGCAAAGACAAAATTAAAGGGTGCTAACAATAAAATGCAACTCAATGGATGTCAACATACACAGCTCACGAACTAATCTGTTGTCACCACAAACTGCAATGAAACACGTGCTAAATATGCAGTTGCCATTTGATCCAGATCGGTGTAAAAAAAAGATATAATCTTTATTGATTTAAACAATAATAAATCACTAATCACAAATCAAAACACAAACCATGACAACAAACATTTTTCAGGGTATGACTCACAGTGTAATTACATTAAACGTTTTATGAAAAAACTTCTCTTATTTAAAATTCCATTAAAAAATCTCTCTACCTTAAAGCAGCAAAAAAGTCATGTTGTTTTCCTTCCAATGGAAAGTCACATTCCACTGGAAAATTTCTTCTCGCGCTCTTCTGTTCAGTAAGATATAAATCAGGTTGACTGAGCACAGGAACCTTCTGAATCTTCTCTAACAATTCACAGTAAATTATTTCCAAATCTGCATTGGCATCTTTCGCTAATAACTTTTACATCTTCAAACGAGCGTATATTCGCCATGTTTGCAAGATAGAAAAGAACTTTCATCGCAACCAGCACATGTTTTAAGTTTATGAAAGAAGGGGGTATAAAAAAAGTAGTCGCTGCCTGTTTTTGTGGATAATTGGAAATTAAGTTACCCCCTAACTCAGTAAATTAAGCTTTCAATCAGGAATACTATTCATACTTTCCTCCGAAAAAAATAAGAGTGATTCTGTCTTTTACTCTAGCGACTTACCCGATAACTTAGCGAACAAGGGGGTAGTAAAAGCATGATTTAGCAAGTAAAATACTCGTATCGCACATGCTTCTATACCCCCGTCATAAAATTCGAAGGCTAACTTCATGAAATCGAAGACTTGCGTCTGCGAAGCGCTTTCTTTTCTAACGTCTAATGGGAGCTACATTGGCAAAAATTATGAATTTTACATTCGTGCGGCTATCGCAAACAGAAGGTAGTTAGCATAGGAGGGAAATCGTTTAGGTTGCCCGATAATTTAGAACTACTGAACCATAAAAAAACCATTTTAGCAAAAAAAAGGTTAGTCCTTGCGACTATTGCGACATACCCTAAATCTGCCACTGCTGCTCAATGAGCATCTGCTTGTGACTTTGTTCCTCATTGAAATTTTCAGTAATTAATTCTCCGTGCTAAGTTTCGAGATCACATACAGCTTGATGATCTTTCCCTAACATGTCCACCAATAGGACATGCTCTTACGTTTGGTGTTACGCTTACATGCTTTAGTGCAAAACAAAGCCTGATCATTTCTCTCTTTGCATGTCAATGCAACAAGAAATCACCTTCCTGGACAGCTCGTATCATTACAAGAAGCAAAGATACATCTTTCAATACGAAACTATTAATCAACATTGAGTTTCTTTTTTTTTCCAAAATCTTTTTGTAGATCACATCAAACTTTTCCGATTTCACTGCATTTGCAATGTCATCAGGCGTGGGAGTTTCATCGACGACTTGGAGTTGCGTCTTGAATTCTGAATCAATAGATTGAAAATTGATAGTTATACATCTTAACTGCTACTGAATAAGGGCATTAAAGCTCTCCTTTAAAAGCGGCATGCAACGGTAACAGTGACAGCCCTCTACAGCCATATCTGAGGAACCTTCTGCAGTGACGCCTGGGTCGATGATTCATTTCTTCATACCTAAGCACTGGAAACGTTTATAAATGTCACTCGTAGGATGACTATATTTTATACTTTTCAGGATCAAGCCAAATTAAATGAGACAAGCGTAGACCTGTTCATTACTGTGTGCAAATATTTGAGGTATATCTAATAAGTTCATCATTTCCTTCTAATTGTTAAGAAACATTTTACAAACATCATATTCTGGAGGTTATGCAATGGTTGGAAGGTATTTCATCAAAGATTTTTGGTAGATAGATGAATCGCTACTTTTGTTAAAAGATGTCCATGATCCAGTAGACGGTTCTGCATTCTCTGAGCCGATAATGATTGCATCATACTCCACAAAACATCTTTACGTAAGTCCAACAAATCGCTATTATTTGCTGAATCTTTGAAGTCTGGAGAAAAATTTGTGGTGGCTTCTTCTTTGTCAAATAAAAATTTCTTGGTTAAACGGTATATCTTCTTCTTCATCGTCTGTTACAGTTGGCAGTGGTTCAGCGGCAGCTTCTAACAGCTCTCCTATATACCCTATCGGGGATAATTTAGTCTCTTTTCCCCGATGAAATTATCTCCGATAATCAGTTAAAGTAATTTGAAAAATCTACGATGTATTTATACATTTCAAATGCGACTGTAATACTGTACGATTTGTGTCGTAGAGACGGTGGGATCACACCAAATCATTTTGCCGTTTTTGCTAATTTTTGTTTTTGCTTCCTCACATCTTTGTAGATTGTCCAATGATGTATTTTTTTTCGAAATTGGAAAAATAGAAAAAGAGAAAATCGAAAAAATAACTCCAGAAAAACTCATTATTTTCTTAACGATCAATTAAGACGCTGCACAAAAAGTATAATTTAGCACAACAAAGAGAATCATTTCAGAAATTCAATATTAACAAGACGACTTGGAAGTCGAAAATTTCGCTATATTGCATTCTCACAATTCTAACAAATATATACTGTTCATAAAACTGTGAAATGCAATAGTTGATAACGGTAGCAGAATTTCAACTCGCAATTATACAAAACAAATAGATCAAAACTTATTCGTCTCAAATTTGGCTTAAAGTCTTCAGGACGGTGTCACAATTACACAAATCTACTGACAACAATTATAAAACATTCTCAATATAGCATTGCCAAATTGCCCAATTTTGGCCAAATTTGACAAAATGACTGTCAAATTCGAAATCAGCACCTTTCAATTGTGATTTGTGCAAATTTTTATGAAAATTGGAGAACTTTCATAACTTGGCCCAAATTTGGCCCGAATTGCCCAATTTTGGCCAAATTTGACAAAATGACTGTCAAATTCGAAATCGGCACCTTTCAATTGTAATTTGTGCAAATTTTTATGAAAATTGGAGAACTCTCATAATTTGGTCCAAATTTAGCCCGTTAATCAGCCTGCAAAAGATTTTGTTGCTAAAGTGTGTGCGGACATGGCTTTTTTTATGCAATTATTTACTTTAGTGAGATTGTCCAAAATGTCACGAAGATACATAGAACGACGATACCAATACTTCGCTATACTAGCGAAATTAATAATTTTCTTTAAGTCACCGTTTACACCAAAGACGAGTTAAAATTTTATCAAAATAAAAAATAAACTTTCTGTTTTAAGAAAACTGAAGTTGAAAAAACGTTCATCTAAAGACAAAATTAAGTTTTATCAGGGGTGAAAATTTTATAAGAAGCGTGAAAACAATATTACGTTACTGCGCATTTACAAAATCAACATTACACCATATTTTACTTACGAAATAAAATTAGGATTGTTTAACACAACATCAAAATAAACTAAAAAGTTCAATTTCCCTCGACATGTCGGCCATTCTCTAGAATACATTTTTGCGCTGCATGTCTCATGCCTTGCATGGCGTTCAATAAAATTTGTCGGTTGCTCCGGATAATGTTCATTTCATTCACGATTCTTTGTCTTAAATCGTTTTGCAAGTTAGGGAGATTACAAGCCGCCCAGGCGGCGTCGCTCGCCACCCATGTTCAGTATGCGTTGTGTCGCAGAATTTAACTTGTGTAAAAGTTTCTTTTCAGGCATTAATTTTTTAATTGGAAATAACTTTTGTGTAAAAATAGCAAAAGCACAGAACTGCTTACCCAGACATACAAAACATTGAATAACATTACGAAATGTGAATTGAAAACAAATCGATACCTTCCAACTGTGTTTCTTTTGTGCCAAAGTTACATTGGTTAGTAACCATTAATGAATTTTTGAAATGATAGTCTGTTCTTCCCAAACCATCAAAATCATGATAAAAACCATGAGTTTGATGTCTTTAACGGTTTACGTGCTTTTTTATTATTAATCTTACCTAAAAAACATTTCAATTGTATAAAAATGCAGAAAAAGATAATCATGCTATGACATGGTTGAAATAAAAAACAAAACAAAAAACAAAAAGTAAATTCATGTACGCATTTATCCTAAAAATAATTATAATTAAAAACACAAATTCAATGACAGAATTTGTAAGCTTTTGATTGGAAAGTCTATAAAATCAACCAATACTATATGTTTATACGGTTTCAACACTCAACACTGGAGCTAAATTAAATAAAGACTTTTAACGTGGGATACACAACCAAACATCAAAATAATAAAAATAATTGAAACAATGAAATGTCCTAGCCATAATTTAATACCGAAAAGATAAAAAGTAACAGATAAAAACATAATGCCAAACTTATATACCCAGGCACAGTACGTAAACAACTACCATAACACAAAATAATGTGTCAAAATCATGACAAAATTTCAGAATACATCCAGCAATGCAATGCTTCTTATTCGTAATAGCACAGCAGCACACAGTCTTATCACCTTGTACAGCAATCACATTGTACAGCAATGATTAATGAATTTCTGAAATACATAACTAACTAACCCTTAACTAACCCTCACAACATCATAATTTAACCATGTGCTTCATTTATTTAATGGTTTATATACACTTTTTGACCTAAAAGAAAAAGATTTCAGTGAAGAACAGCTACAATCCACACTACTGCAACAACCATATTGAAGCAAACAAAAGCAAAAGACATAAATGACAGACAGGCAAGAGAAACAAAGCACCAAACACCGTCAATAAAATATGCAGCAAAATTTAAAAAAAGCAGACATTCTGCATTTCTTCACTGCTCTTTCTTCTGTATAGCGATATTTGATAACTAAAACGTAAACAAACATTTAAATGCATACATAACTGTGTCACCTGTTAAAAAAAAGCAATAAAAGTTTTGTAATAATACTTTCGTACAGACCTGTTCGCCAATTTTTAAAAACTTCACTGCACTTCTTCTGTATTCTAACTATACTTTCACATTGTAAACAAACAACTTATCACTTACACATGTGCTTTTATTAATCTAAAATACAATAACAATAAAAATTTAACAATAAACAGTTTAATAAACAGCATGTATACAAACCTGTGTTTCTTCGTCAAACTCACAACTGCGATAATGAAAATCGGTTATTAACGAACTATTTTTTTGGAAATCGTCAACCAATCAAAATGGCGAAAAAAGAATTTCATTCGTTTTGATTGGTTTAACAATTTAGACGTCACACTAAGATTACGTAACATTAAAAAAAGTGTCTGTCGCCTCTGCGTGGTTTTACGACGAAAAGGGAAAAGATAAGAAGGTTTTGACCGTGCAAAAAAAAGTAAATATATCACTCTCTAAAATAAAAGTGTGACACACAATCGCGAATTAGTATTATAAGATAAGAAGTTTTAAGTCTTTTTCATTTTAGTCGGAACTTACAAAGTCGGAAAAAAAAATAAACAAAAAAGTCAATGCTATCATAGTCACAAGAAAAAGAATAGTCTGGAAAATGCGGCCCTAAACGACCGATTTGCAGCGAGAAGTTGCAATTTGAACGGCCCGCACAATTATGGTGCAAAACAAGCAGGATGAGTAGCAGCAAGACAGGAAGATTTCTTTTCTGGAGATGCTCCTTGATGCAATTTTTGCAGCTATTGATCACGATTTGAAATCAGTAAGTGGTCAGTCAGATGAGGGATGTACTTCAGCTGTTGGTAATACGCCTTATGACTCTTCTTGTTGGGCATCGTTTACTTGTAAACATTTCAAGAAAGGTTTGCCTGGTAGAACGTGTTCTAAGTCCTGGTTTAATTTCCAAACATGATAAATTCTACGTCCTCTAAAATTGCAGAAAAAATGCTTCACCCGTTTTTGAAAGGAAAATCATGGAAAAAACTGGTCGAAGAGGGTTGTTATTCTGACCTACAGTTAATAAAATGTGATGTTGTTTGGCTTTATACTTTCAAAGATCATCATTCATCGTTTGATGGAGATGCTGATAAGTTTTATTTAAAAATTTATACATGTGCATCGAACAAGGCTGAAAGGCTGAAGATTTGTTTCAAGGGATCAGTAAGAAGTGTTCTGTAATTGTGGGCTTTTAAATTGTAAATCATATTTTGGCTCACTTAACTGATGTTAGAAACTTTCAAGAAGAATTTTAACTGCAAAGATACTGAAAGATTTTCAATTATTGCTTATTTGATTGGTCAGTATTTGGGAATATATATCAATGAATACGTTTCAAGAAAGCTTTATAATCGACATTGTTTATCAGTTCTTCTTGCTGGAAAATTTGACGATATCACTGCATGTTTTCTGGAGCACAAACTGGTTGACGTTCATGATTAAAATGGATTTTGGAATGTACCTCCTAATATATTTTTACTGCTGTTGACAACAAGGAAAGCACTTGGTGAAAGATTCCTACATTCTTGACTTATTTCTAAAATAAGGACCAGAGATGACCATGTTATGAAGAAAGAACCTTCAATGAATTTACCTGAAAATTTGCTCATGCTGTACATTTGCACAAGAACCTTTTCTTTTAAGAAAGATAAACAACAGCCTCAACAGTCAGATGAAATCTGACAAAACTAGAACGAAATTGCTGCGGACTTATATTGAAACGAAATCATTGAGCTTGGATATTCAAGGACACTGAAGCAGCCTCTGAAAACAGCTATTTTTATAGCTATATACATATCGTAAAAGCATTAATTGGGCACACTTTCATGTAAGACCCTGTGGTTTCATTGTTCTCATCCCCTACACCCCTCAAAAGTCTGTTTTAGTGGTTAAATTAAACCTTAATCTCAACTTATGTGCCATATTACTGAGAGATAATAAAAATGGCTGAGATAAAAGTTTCTCTAGGCAGAAGTACTCCCAAAGTGTTTTTTTTAACGTAATTATCTCCATCATGACTAGCTTGCCTTAAAAACAAAACATTCCAAAACAAAATAAAGAAATTGCATCTACAAAGACATAGCAGTTTGGATTCTAGCTTTGCTATCAATAAAGCTCCTTGTGAACAGAACAATTTATGGGTTTAAGGTATTTATTTGCTTAAAGTATTTCAATTAGTTTCTGATGAAGATGGGGAAGGGAGGAAAATGCTCTTTCTTACACTCGCTGACTATTAGCCCAAAGTAATTTTCAAGTGTGCTGACTCCTGCAAATTGTCGCCAATTATTCTACCCCTCCCTACCTATTATTAATATCTATTGCAACGTCCAATCTCCTATTATTGCACCCCTCTTATTATTGAGAACTCCAGAGTACATATCATATAGATACCAAGTATTTGACGAATTCAATCACTGAATGCATGCTGATTCTGATCCCTTTTTTAGATTTGCTTGGATATAAACATGTTAAAAAATAGACATAAAAAATGGCTTTGACCTATAGACACATTCAATGTTATTACGTCTGTCATAACATCAACAAACAAATTGCAACTGTGCCTAATGCATCTAATAGACCACAACCTCGAAGAACTTGACTCACTAACTAAAAACTTTGGTGCGACCTTGACAGTTATGACTGAGTAATATGAGAACTTGATGTGGTTGTGCAATAATTTTGGAAGCATAAACATGAACTTTGTTGTGTTGGAAGATTTGAGTGTTTGGGTTGTAAATTCACAGCACATGATTAATAAGAGAAACTGGTTATGTATACTGAGATAATGAAGCAGCTTCATATTTCTTTTTTACATAATAACATAACAGGGACTGCAGAACAGAAATTTATTTGAGGGGGCTAACTGATTAAGTGCAAGAAAATTTTAATTGTCTAAAATGGCTAAAACCAACACTGTTTTTCCTAATTAGAGGCTCTTTTATGGCCCATAAATATGGGTTGTGTCACTGGAATTATTGAGTTGCATAAAAAATAATAAAATTATTAAGTCTTACAGGCTGTATATGCTTAGAATAAGGGAATTGAATGGTAAAATGGAATTGTCGTTAAAATTTCTTATGTTAAGGATAAAAGATAATTATAGATTGTCTTGTTGTGGAACTTGATGGTGGAATACTTTTGACTGGTAGGTTTAAAGTAGGGATATATCCTGAAATCAAAGTTACATATGGGAAAACAGGAAGAAATGGGCTTATCATAGATATATACTTTGTAAAGGAATACATTTTTTTAGATATTTTTTAAAACATTTTGTAACAATTTTATTCAAAAGACTTTGTAAGTAACAAATGACACTTGTGAATCAAATTATAGAAAATGATAAAATTCTATAAAAGTATATTGCAGAAAGCTTTTCGTAAAATTTTATAAGTAGAGCACCTAAACAAATACGAGAATGATCAATAGATAATGGTCATTGAGCCTTTGTGGAAATAGAGTTACCTGATTCTCTAAGGGCCTTGTCTAGAAATTGCCTGTTATATAATAATAAGTTTAATAAATATATATATATATATATATATAATAAGTTTAATAAATAAATTTTTCAGTGTAATATTTTTTATTAGACGAAGATTTCTTTGCAATAGAATTTCATAATTTTACTCACAAGTGACATTTATTACTTACATTGTTGAAATAGCATATTTTGTATCAAGAGACTTTATAAACACAATATATTGTATACATATACTTCTAGCTGTAGCTGGCTATATGCGTAAAAATAGTAAAGAAAATGTCATATGATAGAACCTACTCCCCTTCTCAATTGTTGTGTTTCGAAATAACATTCACATAACATATTGTGTATATTCATTTTCTTAATTTGCTCGAGGGTTATCAACGAACCATCCTGTCTCTCTGGGTCACAACATCCACCCATTTCGATCGCTAATTCTCGCTATACTCTTCGTCTCCTCGAGGAAGGCGAAATATAGGGATACCTTGAGTTTATTTAACAGCCAAAAATGGTGAAACTTGCCCCTGGAAGACCAGAGGAAGTGAAAAATAATTCAAAAAATCTAAAGCTTCCAGCCTGATTTAAAGATTCTTTGCACCATAAAAAAGCATGGGTTCTAGTTTTTCACGGAACCCGACTTAGTCATAAGAAACGGCTCGAAAACGGCCCTGATTCCAGACTATTCTTTTTCTTGTGACTATGATGCTATAGAAAATAACAGCTAGTGAATAATTATTATATTAAAAACACATTTTAAAAATTCCACTTAAACAAAGCTTTTCGTAAGACACAGGCTTACATTATCAAGTTAAAAAGTCAATAACTAAGAAAACATAAAGGGAAAAACATTTCCGAATCAGTTTGTGACGTCATAATGCATAGCTCGAAATTTTATTCGAGTCTAGTGAAATGTGTTATTAAATAATATTTTCATTTCACCGATAGTTGCAAACAATAAACATTTTCAATAATGTAGAATGGAGATCTTATTTCAGGATTGAGTTCTAAAAAGAAACCGTGTATCAAACAAGGTCAATTCAATATTACACAGTACCGAGGGTCTGCGGGTTGTTCATGAATTCAAGTTCAAGATTAAAAGTTGGAATTGTTTTTTTTTAAGAAAAGCAAAGCTTTTTCTTGTGTAAGACTTCTTTTATTAACTTTAGAAGTGAGCGATTCGCCATTTAAAATGCGACAAAATATTCATGAACTAAAATGTAATTTTAACATTTTCTTACAAAGCTTTTCATAGTTAATAATACTACATCATAAGGTAAAATGTCTTTTATTAACGCCGTACCTTAAAATTTAGGAAAGTATGACAGGAAAAGGACGAAATCTTGCTGCAATGAAAATATGCAGTGAAAGTATGATGGCTAACTTGTATCAATATCCCAAGTTTAAACAAGTTAAAGGTAAGATTAGTAAAATTATACGGCATTTGAGTTGTGATGTCTTTATACAACTGTCATTTGTTTACAAATCTTATTACTTCAATACCAGAATGATCTGATTAAGTGTTCAGGCTCTTTTAAATTCCTAGGATCCATGTGCAATTAAACGCCCAATCCCAGAAGATTTGGAATAATATGGTGTCTACATGGGCGCTTATTTGAATTTACATAATTTTTATATGAAATGTTTGAAATGTTTTGCTCTAAATTGAAAACATGCACAATCTTTTACTTATTACATCAGTTCAAAAGAGGAAAAATTAATCCAGAAAATTTATATGCGTCCATGCAAAAAATCGAAAAACTTAACGAGAGCCCAGTGCGCTTTAGGCTACATGTACGAAATTTTCTTACGACAGACATAGCATACGTTAGGTTTCACAAAGTCTGTAATTACTGTTTAACATAGAGTTGTTTCTGAAGCAATCTTAAAAATAAACAGAAAATTTGAGAATATTTAGGTGAAGTGCCAATCAATTACCCTATGTTTTATGATATTTTCATTGTTTGATGTTTGATTTTGTAGGAGATTCATTGAAACATACATGCGAGAAGAAAAACAACTTACGTTCACCTTTATCGACAAAAGATCGAATGGCAAATGTCCTGTTCAATTTTAAGTCTTCCGTTGTGTAAATAATAATCATATAAGCAACACAGCTTTCAACTACCTAGGAAAGCTGCTTACAGTCGTAAGGAGGTGCTTAGAACAAAGTCAAATACTTATATATACCCCAGAATTTGTTATTTTATCTTATTTTATCTTAATTTCACTGAAAATAAAGAAAATATTCGAATGTTCAAACTGTAAATGGGTCTGTTACAAAGGTATTAGCATTTTGCCCATCCGACACGATACTGTTTGTTTCAATATTTTTTGACTCATCCTTGTAGAAATCATGTTTTGGAATTTTGTGAATTCTTTTCTAGTATACTTTCGAAAAACGTTTGCTTGATATTGTATCATAAACGTGCTGTTTTTATATAGCGCTAAGTATCGATTTCTTCGTCCGACATAAAACAAGTATTTTCGTAACAGACCAAATTGCTATTACTCTAAGAATAAGTGCTACTTACATAAAAGTTTGTTTAAATTTTATTTTGGATTTTCCTTGTTGCTTATAATAGGGACTAGTAACCCGGGTAAAATTTTTTTGCCAGTTTTAATCAATGTGAGTTGAACCGCACAGAAAGGCTTAATAAAATAAATTACCCCTGGAAAGAACAAAACATCCACATTGAAACATCAAACGCTTAATATTAGCTCCTCTTAACTGAAAGCATGTTGTCCTATTTTACCCAGAAGATGAAAAGTAACGTTTACATAAAACAAATAATAACACAATGCAACTATATAACAGTGAACATAAAGCCAGCAACAACAAAGACTGTGAATCATTGAAACGCATAAAATGCCTGACAGAGAACCTAAAGACAGAGAATATAGAATATCAGAAAAAAATTAATGTGAAAACTGTCAAATTTCATCTTAAGTAACAGAAGTCTGGTCAGGATGTTAAAAACATGATAAGATGTGTTACAACCTGGGTGTCATACTAATAGTGATGTTGTGTGGCCATTATCACTTATAAAATCTTGTTTTATTGTGCCTTGTTACTCCACTCCGATGTGGATTAAAGGAAGGACATCGATTGACGGAACACTGACCGTCCTGAAAACAACGCTATGTATATTCTTAGCAGTCAAATATCATGTGGCGTCACTCAGTCTACTGTGACTATTATCACAAGATCTGTTCAATATCTATGTTTGTAACAACATAAAGCAATATAACCTCTAAAGCATATTAATAAAAATACTCCGCTACGAATCAAAACAGAAGCATGAAAATACGCATTGTTTCATGATATGCATGCTGCAGCTAAGCAATTCAATAAATCCAATCCCACCTACACTTTTATCAGAACATCAATTAACAACTGGAAAAATATATTAAAACCAAGTGATAAAGTCATCTTTAAGAAGAAAGGTAGGCTTTACACCTCGTGTTGGACGAATCCATGACAAAGTTCATAATTGGAAAACTGCGGGACCATTTTTTCAAGATCTTTGAACCCTCTCGACCGCACAGGGAGCCTCTTAATACACAAAACAGTGTTGTAGCTAACAAACGAGGTAATAAGAAGTTTTGAGCTGATAGGCTTTAATAACAAGAAAAACACTATATATAACCATTGTCATAACCAAATTTTAAGTATCAATGTATTTTCAGTTAGCATAAATAACTAAAACTTCCATTTTTATGCAGACCTATTTGATAAATATTCATTCTTTCATGAATTATTTCTTATAACATCAAAGAAAACGTCCTTTTAAATGTTTGATATGTGAAACCTTTTGAAGGCTGCGTTCCTTCACTAGAATTTACATCGCGTTATTAGCAGAGTCTTGCAGACTCTAAATCGCAGACTAATGGTCATTTCGGCCGGAGTAGTAGGAGTAGGAGTCCGCGGGTGTTTTAATACGGTATTCGCTTTCGCTGCTACAGTAACAAAGGCAGTGAATTTTGAAGTTATAGTGTCATAGACAGTCGAGTTGTGAATACATAGCTTCATTAGACTTCTGTTTTGGCTGTTTTTAGAATTCGAAGGGTTACAACAATTTTTAGACAAATTAATAACTCGTACTAAAAGAAGAAGGTATCAAAAATGGGAGCAGAGATAGGAAAGTGCGGATGCTAGCGCAAAATCATATGATTTCGGGAATTTCCCTACTATAGCTAATATTATCATATAAGATCTTTGTTTTCATAACGCGATACGAGTTACGAAACGTGTTATTTTGATTACGTAAGCAGTTTCTATTATTATAACCACAAATTACTCATAATTGTAAACAATTAAATATCTCATAAAAATATCCATGGGGAAATACCCGATTGTAGTAAAAAGCAGTTTGTAGCAGTTGGTAGCAGTTTAAACTTTATAATATAAATAAGCTAACAATACTTATAACATACAGACACAGACACAGACACACACAGATCATCGATGCAGTCAAAAAGATCTTCAAAGTCAATATCCAGGTATCATATATAGTTCATTTATTTTTTTTGTTTTATTTTTACCTCTTACCTTTTTGTTATCTTATACATATCTGTAATGCCCTCTAGCATATGTAGCAATACCATCTTTTACAATAATTCTTTTGTCATCATCCGCATTGAGAGCGAGTTTGTTTGTTTTTATAGTGTGAACATCATGCTTAATCGATTGAAAGGTCATCTGTTCTCTGTAAACATTCTTACCATCGAACAAGCATCTCTTGTAATCATCAAACCCCATGGTCTTCTTTACTACGCACTTCTTGACTCCCTTGCACTTCTTGTCTTCTTTTCCATCTAGCTGTTTATATGCATATGTCTTCGCTCTTAGAGCAACAAACTCTGTCATTATCTTACCACCCAACTCATCTTTCATTAGACCAATGACTTTCTTATTCAAACCTATGGGTAAAGGTCTGTTATCTTTCTCATCGTACGCTGAAGTGTCGAATCTCAAAGCCACATCATCGGCGATATCTTTGTAGAAGTCGTCGGTTTTGATGTGGTAGACAAAGCTGTCTGTATCCATATAGCAGAGCTTTAGATTGTCACCATATTTTGGTTTCATGTAATCATACTGAAACTCGTACATAATCGTCTTTGACAAATCAAGAACTGTAGGTCCCAGATAGATCGGCTTGTTCAACACGAGTTTGATCTTTTGCATTTCAGCAGCCATCAAATGTTCACTGAAACAGATACTACCCTTGAAATTAGGTTTCATCACCAGCTTCTCATATTGTTCTTTCTTGGTAGCCAAGCGTATGTCTTTATGCTTACGTTGATTCTCCATAGTTTTACCAAAGACTGAATTGTTCATGAGCTTGAAAAAGTCCTTTTCAAAGTCATTCTTTGATTTAGTACGCAAATTGGTGTTGAAATCGATGTACGGCTTCAACCATGCACTTTGTCTAAATCTCAGTACTCTATGAACCTTCTCAAGAACAAGACCATGCTTCAGCGCTTGATCAAGTGCACGGATATGAATAATATAGTTCTTCTTGTCTGAAAGACATGGAGTTAGCTTTTCTACACCATTGATCTTCTTTCGCTCAGGCATAAACGGAAGATCGTTATGTGAATCATGAAGCTCCTGAGGATAGTTCACATCAACTTCAAGAAGATAACCATATTTACCATCTTTCTCAGCTAACTTTGAAATGAAATCGGTGGTAAATTTATTAGCATCTACCCACTTGAAATTTCCTGTCGGTAGCTTCTGAATCATAGCCCATCCATATAGATTATTTGCATCAAGATATTGGAGATAGCTACTTTCTTCAGTCTTCTTATATTTAGCATCCATATACTTGTTATTAGCTTTAGCATGTCTATGAACAGCCTGACAGAGACCTCCTCTAATACCCTGCTCTACGAACAGAAACATATCCATATCTGACAACAGATCCAGCTCAACCTCTGTCTTTTTCAAACAGGCTTGCCAAGCTAGTCCTGGAGCAGTGTAAAAATGTGCAGGATCCAGTTTATAGTTTGTTATACATGTTTCCCTAAAAGTCTCAAAAACATCAGCAAGCAATAGAACGTCTGTCTTGAGGTAGAGATCATGATACGCACCCATATTTTTATTTTTCATGTGTTTCCACACCTTCTGTGCATGTGTATAATCAGCATCACTGATACCTTTCATGTTCAACTTGCTATAAAAAGCATCTTTTGGTGGGAGCTTAGTTTCGTTAAACTTATCAAAAGAATCAATGTATTCATAAGGATAAACTCCTTTTCTTCTCAATAGTTTGAATTGCTCATCACCCTTGAAGAATTTTCGAAGGTTTTTACACTGATCGTCGGATAGATTGTTTACCAAGTTATCCAGACTACTAGCCATGAAACGCACGCTATCGATGAATCTCAACTGTATCTTTTGAATTCTAGTCACTCCATTTTTATCAATGTATTCACCAACTTTAACATCCAATGAGAAAGAGATATATTTTTCTTTGTTTTCGGCGATGACAGCAATCCCTTCATCTCCATACTGTTTGGCTAGTTCTTTGATAAATAGATGAGCGTCATATCCGCTCAGATTGTGAAAGACGATCGGGATGTATTTAGGCACTTTGTAACGGAGATTACAAGACTGATGTGCAGCTCCACGAAATTTACCAGTAAAATGACAGTGATCCCTAACCTTAATATTATCTTTTTCAAATTCTTTCATACATATGTGGCACTTATCAGAATCAGTAAATCCCTGTTCCTCTTCATATGTGAGGTCTCGCATTCTCTGTTTAGGAAACATGTTGTATAGCCTTTTCACTTCACCTACCGCATGATCCACAAAACGTAAAACACAGTCTTCACCTCGATAAAGTGTTAGAGGGTCTGAAACTTCACCATGAGCAAATTTGCTATAACAACAGAAGCCTGTGGGGATATGTATACCAACCTTTTCAGTGGATGATCCAATAACGCTACGCGGTTCTTTACAAACCTCTTTTGACAAAGCTTCGAAATCAGCATACATTATGAAAGGAGCTTTGAGCTGATACTGACCATCATGAAATTTAACGGTGCTACCCTCATTTGGCATCTCAATCTTCGCAACATCATTATTTTTACAATATTCAAAGTGTTCATCTCGTGTTTTCTCACTTGAGAATCCATTGAGACAATTCAAGCAATAATGTTCTTTATTTTTGTGATTCGAGTTGACCTTACTCAAGACACCGCTCAAGTTCTTTACAGCTATATAATGTCTCTTTTCCTCTTCACATAATAAAAACAAAACAACTGTTTCTTTGCGATCAAGATGCTTCGACTTACGACACATATAGATACCTTCTTTCTCGTCTTTTGTCAAAACATGCACAGCAATATCAGGGTTCCTCCTCTCAAACAAATCTATTTTATTTAGCGTCATTGGAAACGATAAACCCTCCCAATTATATTTATCAACATGTTTCTTGAGATTCGTTATCCTTTGCGGATCTTTCTTAATCTCATTGTGGTTCAAAGCTGCGATAACAGCCCATTTGAAACACTCTTCATCATCTTTGTTTTTAGGATTGATTATCGAATACTTACCACTGAAATTCTTAGGTAGCGGCAAGTAAGAGCTGCCTCTCGTTAATTTTAGCTTGTGAAAATCCACATCAATATTTAAAATTTTATCGATAACAAAGCCGGATTGAGGTAACGCAGGGTTTTCAACCTGTTCGATTATCTTATTGAACATCTTATTAATAACATCAGATATATCGCTTTCATTGTGAATTGTTTCCATATTGCTATTAAACGCCTTATCAACATAGATTGTTGCTTCAGGATTGGATAGATCTTCTTTTCTCCATTTGATCCACACAGTTGCTTGAATTTTTATTGATTTTTTGTTTTTGAGTTCTCTCATAATCAGATCACTTAAAATGGGTCGAACCTTATCGAGAAACGAATCAACGTCCTTTTTTCCATCTGAGTTTATCTTGAACCTTTTGTAAGAACCCTCAAACGCCATTTCAATGGGGACAAACGCTTCTGGTTCCACCAATTTTTCATCTTTTTCATCAGTCTTCCTCTTGTAGAGATTGAGAATCTTCTTCTTCATCTCTCTGAAAGCGCCACTCACTTTCTCCTTAATAGCTTTAGGTACATGATTTATTAACCAATCTCTCCATTCATTCAACTTGCTTTTCACAACAGGTCGAGATTTTCCCATTTCTTGTTGCTCAAACAAATCCATATCTTGTTGGGTAGGAATAAATGGAACAGGTCTTGGTGGTGGAACAGGTCGGTTAAACCTAGTAGGTCTTGGTAGTGGAACAGGTCGGACAGGTGGGTTTGCTAATAATTCGATCAACTCAGCTTTTCTGAGTTTTGAATAGCCATGTAAACCGCGTTCTCTCGCAAGAGCTTTTAATTCAACAACAGTATTTTTAGTAGTCATGTTTAATATACATATGTAATTAGCTCTCCTTTAAGGTAGTTTAGAAATTTCCAATTTTTTCAGACTATATAGTTAACATTTGTTACTCGATTTTAAGTAACAAAAAACACAGCCTCTACAAGGTTGAACGAGCCAATTTTTTTTGTTTCCGAACCATCTTTTTCTGCTCATTATTATGCTCTCGATATCTGAGATATTTTTCTTCATTGTTATTTATCCAGTTTGAATAGCGTGTATAAAATGCTTGTTTAATATCAGGATCGAGAGTATAAGATGGATCCTTATCATTCTTTTCAAGTACATCAATCATTTTAGCTTTATTCATTTGCTTAACATATTTTATTTTTCGTGATGCACATAATTTTACTAACATATCATAAGTCATTGATCGGTAATCTGATACTCCATTATCGTAATGTGATTCTGTTTTGTCAGTCATGTTTATTCTTTATATAAAAGAGATAAAACTTTTAAGCCACTTTGATGTCATTTTTTTAACAAAATGAGCTAAAATAAAACGTTGTTTATAAATAAAAATGTCAGACACTAAACTTCAAGAGATTTATTATCAACCTCAAAACTTATGGAAAGGACAAAAGGCTGTTCGCAATCTAAGAGGATTCGACTTCAAACCGAAGGTAATTAAGAAGTGGCTATCAAAACAAGCTTTGTGGCAAGTACATTTACCAGCACCGAAACATGTTGAACGTTCACATTATGAGGTAACTAAACCGAATGAGATTCATCAATTTGATATATTGTATATGCCTAGTGATATGCTATATGGTAATAAATACAAGTACATCTTATCCGCTATCGATGTTGCTTCACGTTACAAAGTAGCCCGACCTTTGAAGACTAAGAAAGCCAAAGAGGTTGCCGATATGATAAGAGATATCTATAGAGTTGGACCCTTAAACTATCCAAAAGTATTTCAATGTGATAACGGTTCAGAATTCAAAGCCGATGTGACAAAGCTGTTGGAGAAAAATAACGTCGAAATTAAAAGAGTAACTACTAAATATAAGCATACCCATACAGCGTTTGTCGAGGCGTTGAACAAGATACTTGCCGAAAATTTATTCAAAATACAAGATGCTCAAGAACTGAACGATTCGGAAAAGGTATCATCTACGTGGGTCAAATATTTGTATAAACTTGTGGATAGATTAAACGATACGAAGACGCAGATGATCGGTATGAAACCGAAAGATGCTATTAAAATGAAAGAGGTACTTCTCGCTAAACGAGAGAGCTATCCACCCGAAGAAAAGTTACCTCAAGATGGTTTGTATAGATATCTATTGCAACCGGGTGAAGAGCACGATGACCATCGAAAAAGAGCAACAGATAGGATATGGTCAAAGAAGACTTATAGATTGAGTGAGGTGATAGATCAACCAGGTAACCGTGTAATGTATTACCTTCAAGATGGACCTGAACGAGCTTTTGTAAAAGAAGAGTTGATGTTGATACCTGAAGATACAGAATTACCTCCTGATTATGTGCAAGGTTGGTGAATCATACATCTCATACAAAAAGTATCTTTACTAGAAACAAGTAAAGATGAGTCGACGAGATTTTATCTAGCGCCATATAATGTCATAATCAAAGAATTGTCTTTCTGGATTCTTTTGAGATTGTTTGAGACCTTTCGGTCTGACAAAGGCCTCTCTAGAGCTCCAACCATAATCATTTAATTCAATGAAAAGTCTTTCAGGCAACCACACCTTATATATATTTCCTGCTCCGTCTTTCAACTCTGCATACATAGCTTTTGTAGAAAAAAATTTAACATGATAAATCACGTTTTCAGGTAGCTCTCGCCACTTTATGATCTCTGCCATTTGTTCATTGTTTTGCTTTTTGATTGTTTGTTCGAATGTATCAACTGTTGGGAATTCCATTGTCTATATATACTTGTGATCATATCTCTTTATATCAGTTTCATTTATCACTTTATCACTTTTCAAATTGAGGAACACATAACCACACATCCTAGTAACCATTTTCGGTTATTGACTTTTTCAAGTTTTGAAGTTCTACCATCAAACTTTTTTGAAATTGATTTTGAGCTTCGGTACCCATCTTTCTATCTGTAGAACTGAGTCCTTCTAAAGCTTTGTAATATGTTCCCTGCAAAACCTGGAATTCTTTGTAATTGATCCTCCCATCAGCCAGCGCCTGACTTATGTTAGTTTCGAACACAGCGATTGAGGATGTAACAATATCATATAATTTTATCACTTTTTCTACTTTCTTTTGATATCTTTTGATGACAGCTGTGGTAAGTCCGGTACAGATAGAGCCGGCTAAGGCTACACCACCTAATCCCGCAGAAATAGGTATTCCGATAATAGTAGCCCCTGTTGCAATTGAACCGATGCCAGAGCCGATGGTTATAGCGCTTGAGCTAGCATTTAGTAGCATCGATCGTTCTATCGCCTTGTTGTATCTCTTGAGCTTGATGCTAAACTTGTCCTTCAGTTTTATCAACTCTTCAAATTCTGAATTTATTACGCTTGCGTTAAACTTTTCCTGCTTATTCAAATCCTCAGGAGCAGTGGGTAGTTTTGGATAAATTTTAACATTCATATTTAGAGGTTTGTTATAACATAATTAATAATAAATTATCCTCTAAATAAATAAAATGGCAGACATTGATATTGACCCCTTTGGAGAACATGGGATGACGACAGATGAAACAACCGATGAGACGTTTCCTCTCATACCAACTTCGGGTGGTGAACAAATAGATACACGCGGAGCGACGGGTGAAACCTCATTTGGTGGTGGAGATCAGAAAATTGAACTTTTGAAAAATTTTGTTGGTGATATATACAAAAGATTATCTGAAAGGCTCCAGCAATACCCTGAGGCGTTATATACCGATCAGTTTAAAATTAGAGATGGTGAATTATACTACAAAGACAATACCAAACCATTGACGAGCGAAAAAATACTAAAGGCTACCGGAGAGATAGCTCGAATATTGGGTAAGAAGGGGTTACGTAGTTTAGGGTTTGATATACCTATTGGCAAAATAACAGCACGACAAGCAGTTATGCTAAACAAAATACAAGAAGAACTCCCTTCATCATCTAAAATCACAAAATCGAGTGATGTAGAGCTTGAGGAGATTACGGGGAATATTGCAAATAGTACGGAAGATCTAATTTCATTAATAAGACAACAATCTGTCGATCATGAAATGACTCAGACCGGCGATCTATTTGAATATCCTGTACGTGAGTTGTTAGGATTGGATAAGGCGCTGAGAAACATACGAGGAGGTCTTCAGGAAGAGGTTGCGAAAAAGGTTCGAATAGAACAGCATATCGATCGAGAGAAAAACAAGTTGGAGGAGATGGAAAATGATGCAACATACACGGACGAACAACGAAAAGAGGTTGAAGAGAGAATGGATGGATTACGTGAAGAGTTGAAAGCTAGGAAAGAGAACATTGATATTCTCAAAGGTAAATTAAACAGTCAAGTTACGAGCATCAAAGAAACCATTGCTAAAGTCCTCGACAAAGATACCTCATTAGGTGAAAGGATACGAACACTATTCCGCGAACAAGGTATAACAATCGTTAGCATTCTGACAGCGTTTGGTATGGCTATCGGTGTCCTTGTGGAAGCTTTGTTACCATCAGCAACTGGAAACTCTTCGCAAAATCCTGACAAAGGTGGTGATAAAAAGGACGATGCAAAGGAATGGATAAAAAATAAACTAAAAGCGTTAGCATCACTTCTAGGTAGATTAGCATCTAAAGCGGCAGAGGCTTTACCAGGAATAATTGGGTCTATCGTATCATGGATATTGAACAGAGCTAAGGAAGTTGTAGGTTGGTTAAGTCAAAATTTATGGGCTCTGATTGTAGGGTTGATCTATACATACCTTGTCACTAGACGATAACCATCTGAAAGTGTATATGTTACATGTATCGTGTAACATAATTTTTGTTGATGGTCTTCATCTTTCAAAATACCACACAATTCCACCAATACCGAGCATACTCAGAGCTATAAAAGCCAATTCTCTTTCATGTTGATCATGACTCGGTGTATAAAAGTCGCTCAATACAGGCTCTCGTGGTAGCGGTTCAAGATGATTACTAAATACACTATTGTACTCTCTCATTGCATCATTTAGTTCTACGAATTTTGAATCAGCCTTCTTTTCGAGCATGAGCTGCTTATTGATAAAATCGATCCTTTCCTGTCGTTTTTGCTGCCATTCAATCTGTGCTTTTTGTAATTTTTCTATGGCCAAATCATGACGTTTTCTTTCCTTATCGATTCTGTCTTTGGATAAACTTGAAAACAGATAGCTTGATCCTGTGAAAGCCAAAGCGTTAGCCAAAGCTCCACCCAACATCATTGCGATAGAAGCCATATTTAGATATTGATATTTTCAGGCAAAATCTTTTGTTTGATTAAGTAGTCCTTTGTCACTTCACTAGCGGCGATAATGGCAACTAGTTTTCCCGTATCTTCCAAGTCGAACTTTTGAATAGAGGGAGGTGTCATTTTTAACACCTTTTTTCCTAGCATAGAGTAGCCGATAGCGAAAACGCAGACGACTGATGCATGATATAAATCGTTGATGATACTTTTCTTGTCCATGTTTGTTATATATACATTTTTTTTCTTTTTAGTCCATTTCATGTTTATTGATTTTCACTGGTATTTTAGATTTTTGTGGAAGGGGGGTGGATGGTGACACACGGGGTAATATTTGCTCTTTCTTTTTATACACAAAATAAGCAAATCCACCAACTAAACCGAGAGCTATTATTCCACCTACGCCATAGGTGTAGTTCATGGGTTGTTCATTTGGTTTGGTGAGAGAGGCCTCAGGCTTCTCCATTTCTTTTTGAGGTGACACTTGTTTTAATTGTTCTCGTTTTTTACGGTTGTATTCCGCCAACTTCTTACCCGCTTCAACCTTTTTTGGGTTCTTCGTTGTCACTTGAATGGGAGTCTGTTCTTCTGACATTTTTATTATCTACTGTATTTATATTATCATCGGATTTATTTAAATTCCTTTCATTGATATAATGCCTCCCGGTAATAAGTCCAACACTGAGTGGTGCTAATAATGAGCCGAATTTATAATATAAGTCACATGTAAATCTTTGAAGGGCAGAGTTTAAGAAGGGGTCATTTTCCAGGTCATTGCTCAACGCATCTTGATTGTTTATTCCTAACGTTGCACAAGCCCCTATGGAATAAATACGTATCAGTGATTTCCCCAAGGATTTTACCATTTGACCTGATAGTTTAGCCTCGTAGATACTAAAAAGTTTTTCTACCTCTTCATCTTTGAGTTTGTTAATTTGCTCTTCCGTGTACATTTTCCCTAAGTATAGCTTGCTATTTCCAGTTAAGACACACTCGAGTAATTTTTGTCTTTTACCATCTGAAGGTGGAAATTCACCCGGAACATCATAACTCTGGTTGATTAAATTATCGATCGCTGTTTCCACCATTTTTATTAGAGAGAGGTATTTTTTTAACACAAAATAAAAGTAAAATAGCGAGATCAGCAGTATGCTTAATAACATGAAGTTGACATATTCTATCATTTTGTTGTGTTTGTTATAATTTTCTTATACTCTCTTATAATTTTGTTGAAATTTGTTGTATAAGAGTTTGCTGTCCTCTTATAATTATGTTGAAATTTGTTGTATAAGAGTTTGCTGTCCTCTTATAATTTTGTTGAAATTTGTTGTATAAGAGTTTGCTGTCCTCTTATAATTTTGTTGAAATTTGTTGTATAAGAGTTTGCTGTCCTCTTATAATTATGTAAGACAAAATAATTATAAGAGGATGATGATGTTTAATAATATATTCTAACATTGTTAAATAAATAAACATTGTTTACTTAAACAATTATGTTCGATGATGAATCCTCAGATGATGATATTATATTTTCCCATCAAGATACAAAAAGGGTTACTTTTAATGATAAAGTAATGGTCCATTATATCTATGCTTGTGAATCTCGTAGAAGTAACTGGATAGAGGCTGCTGTTGACAGAGTACGCTTTGAATTGAGGATTAAACATATTGGTAAAATTCTAGAACCTGTATTGAGACGTAAATTAATCTCTTACAGTAGTCTTATAACAGTCTTACAGTAGTCTTATAGGAGTCTTATAGTTTTTGTTACAAGAGTCATGTAACAAATAACGTCAACCTGTTTAACAAATCGCATACGTTCTCGGATGTTCCATTCTCATGACTAGGCACGTGTGTTTCCCTCCTTTCAGTTTTTCCTTGACATCTTTCAATTCTTCTTGTGAATCAATCACATCATTCTCTTCATGAATAGTGGCTAGATCGTTTCTATCTTTTGGATACCACACATATAACATTTTAGCTTGTCGTCGTAAATTTTTAGGTATAGCTGTGTATGATTGTGTAAGTAACCATAGCGAATGATTTCGATGTCTACCGCTAATTGCCAACTCGAGCAAAGGCTGTCTCTTTTTGTCTAATTTTTCATCAGCTATTATATCATCAATCAGAAATAAGGTTTTGTATCCAGCACAGAAAAAGTCCATTTTCTTAATCCATTCATACAAAGATCCTTCCGGCTCAATTAAAATCACATAGCTGTCATTCCAGAACCACTTTCGATCTCTGTAAGTCTGATTCCACCTCAAGGTGGGACATATAATCACGATGAAATCAAAGTGATCAAAGTATTGATTTTCTAATAATTTTACAACACGATCCGTTTTACCGCACGATGTTGGTCCAACGAATAATGCTGTGTGAGGCTCTTTCATGTAAAGTGTATCCATTTTACTAATATAATGTAGACATAAATTGACCGTTTTGTATGTTTATTTGAGCATCCATTATTAGATATATATATGCGTTTAAGTTTCCTGCAGTTTCAGCGGTCTTTTCAATCTGTAAAGTGATGCCTTCACTCGCATTTTCAATCTTTCGACCGGTCCCATGCAAGGCATTCTCATCAATTGTTCTGAAATCTAACCATAGAGCATACTTGTTTGTTAAGTAATCAGAGACTTTTACATCATGTAATCCTAAGCGCTTTCGGTTTTCACCGACGCTATTATCTTTTGGTTTTCCTTCAGCAAAATACTTGCAAATCTCATTGTATTGTTCAAACGGCTGCATCCCTTGAGCAAAAAGTTGGTTAGGCTTACCCTCGACGATGACTGATACCTTTTTGATCTTTGGATTGTAGAATTTGCAGGTTTCTCGTTTGTAGGATTTTTCTTCTTCAAACAGAACTAAGATACCCTTCAAAGATTTGGCTGGTGTGTTGAATGACCAATTCCACGTTGTGTCTGACTTGTTTACTCTAATTTGTCTGTGCCGCAAAATCCTATCATAGAGCAAAGCCATGTTTTGATATTCAGAAGCGATTTGTCTAGCCAACTTGGGTTGTGTCACAAGCTCATATTCAAGTGAGATGTTAGATATTTTGTATTTACCGTCTGGGTTACGTTTTTGACCTGCGGCAGTATCTAGAGGGTCAGAATAAATAACTCGGTTATAGTCGTTAAATGTGATCTCGTAGCATAACCTATTCCCTAAACCCGCTTGATAATATGGGATAGTACTATCTAGCATCTCAAAGTCGAGTGGAATGACAAACTTGTTTTTATAGGTGTCAGCAATGGCTTTGTCTTCTGCATCAGTGGTGTCTTTATCAGAAGCACCAATCCTCAATTTCATACAATTCTCTGTACACCCATCGTCGATGATGATACCCTGTCTTATCGCGTTTCTCTTTTCAAACTTGGTTAACCATAAATCTCTGTAACACCCAAAAAGATCAAAGTCATCGATGCTCAATATCTCGTTACCTTCGAACTTGACAGCCAACTTTTTAACGATAGCTCTCCCAATGTTACTGACCAATGTTCTTTTTGAGTCAGCTTTCGATTCGAGTTCAATATCAAAACTTAGATTCGTTGTTCCTGGAATAATAACATCATCACTTCCTAAATTTGGAAACCTAACCAATAATAACTGATTTTGATCGATCTCACTCGGATTGTGTGTGACAATTACTTTTTGACGAGAACCTTTTACACCGTGGGCAGTTCTAAGTGAACGTTCTGGATTTAACCTCTTTCCGTACTCCATTATTAATTATGATATATAATTAATTTTTTACTTTTTATCTCGGTTTAGCGGATGTACAAAACAACGGTTGTACCCAGATCTTCTTTTAGTATACCACCATGCTGATCTGTCAGTCTCAATGTGAGAGACTGGAATACACCGTTTTTTAGTTTTTTGTAATGAGGATTTTTAGGCTCAGTATGTGTAAAGTCACTATATTTATCGATGGGAATAGTTAGTAGAATATCGCTTAGCTTTCCATCCTCAAGATTTTGAGTGTTGTCGAGTTCAGAGAGATGTAAATTCATTTTGGTTATTTTAGCTAGCGTATTTGTTCTGATTATTTGAGAGTATTTGCCTAATGGTTTAAGTTCTATATCACCTTCTAAAAAGGTGCCTGCTAAAAACGCGTTCAATTCTCTGCCAGTGAATTTTCGTTTTGGTATCGACTTTTCAACTTTCCCATCGTCAGACGTTTTCAATGTTATCGGTGTTGTGATTTGATAGGTGAAGGTGTCTCCAAATATCTCACATAATGCGATCTCTTTCGAACCGTCCATATTTCGAATGGGGTAAGGTAGATATATGGTCTTCTCACCCCTTACGAGATTTGCTGTGATATACATTTTCTTGTATTAAATAGAAGATAATATTATTAAATAATAATGGAGAATATTTTTAAATATGTTCCCAACGCGCTTTATAAACCAAATGGAGGGCAATACCTTCAGATATTGAATGCTAAAGATTTATACAAACAAACAATTATCGTCTCTGAGAGCGGTTCTTTCCCCGCAACTTTTCCAAATATATTTACTAATTACGAAATGGATGAAAATGATCAACGTATGAAAATTTGGCAGGAACAACCATTTAAATTATGGCAAACCCAACTCAATTTTGTCACTTGGTGTGCTTCAAGTGCTTGTGGGGTCAGTTCTGAACACCTGAAAGAAGGTCGCTCTACTCCTATGATTAGAGCAGTATATCGTTTTCACGTCTATTATCATATTAGACGAATCATTAAGCGTCTGCAGACACCTCTACCTTTTGAAGATAGTTTCAACCAATATGATAATCCTTATAACAAAGAAGAGTTTTTAAAAATCTGTAGTGAATATGGTGTCGATTCTGATCCTAAAAAATACAAAGGACAATATTTTTACAGCTCGTATCAAAAAAGACGTAGAGACTATCCAACGCCAGGTCTGAGTTATTTCACAGACGACTCCATGACACGATGGATTATAGAAAAATCTAAAGGCTTTACAAAAACAGGTCTTGTAAAAATTTCAGAGAGTGTTAGAGCATATGCTTATCTTGTTCTTAGTTCACAAGCCTCAGCTCGTTCTTCTATTTTAGGTAATAATTCAAGTGCTTTGACAGCTCAAAGAGTTTTTATGAACAACTTTGAAGACATTGTTAACCGCAGAGTTGATATTCAAGATGACATTAAACGTTATCAAGATACTTTAAATTACGCTTCAAGCAAAGTTGATTATTCTGTCGGACAAGGTATTTACATGTTACCTAGTGACATGAATCTAAACATCAAGTCGAGAGTGTCTGGTTATAATAATAAAATTCTCATATCTAATGACAACTTGAGCCTCGGAAGAAACAAAATGATTAATGTTATGCAAGAGCATCATATTTCATCCAAAGTGACTAGCTCTCCAACACAAACAAAAATAAAAGTTCACAAAAGAGTAGTGAGTCAAACAGATTCACTCCCATCTCATGAAGAAGAGAAAATAGCTTTGGTTTTAGCGATTACCACGATGTTTAGTATATGGTATGTATTTCGCTGATCAGCGCATGTAGTTTGCAATTATAGCCGGCATTGTGGATACATGCTAACACTTCTAAGCCCTGGCGTTTGTTGAATTTCGATCGAAATGACGGTAACCTGAATGTCTCTATGGACCAGAGAAACCTGACAGTGATAAATCACCCAGACACAATGCTAACCATTCCGCGATATATTCAACACAACTGCGGGGAAGTGCGCACTCATGCAAGTTTTACAACCAGAACATGAGAGATCTACAACCGCCGAAGTATATATACTTCCTCTCAGACGAACTGCGTGGGGTTCGAACACACGACCTTGCTGTTACAAGTTAGCGTTCTTATCCACTAGACTACGCTGATCTGTATGTTATATGTATTGTTAGCTCATTTATGTTATAAAAATGAAACTACTACAAACTGCTTTTTACTACAATCGGGTATTTCCCCATGGATATTTTTATGAGATATTTAATTGTTTACAATTATGAGTAATTTGTGGTTATAATAATAGAAACTGCTTACGTAATCAAAATAACACGTTTCGTAACTCGTATCGCGTTATGAAAACAAAGATCTTATATGATAATATTAGCTATAGTAGGGAAATTCCCGAAATCATATGATTTTGCGCTAGCATCCGCACTTTCCTATCTCTCATTCAATGTTTTGGTAGTTCCAAAGATACCACAACTTATTGCTGGCAGGGAAATAGAGCGACAGGATAATCTGTCAGCTGTTAACAGCGACGTTTTTATTGCTTTGGTAAGCAAAGTTGGTTCGGGTTTATCTTTCCCCCATCGAGGTCCTAGAATAGAAAAAAGGGCAGAAAAAAATCTGTTGATTTGTGTTCAATTTTCTTTATGCTGATATTTAGCCCTGAAAACTAAATTTTGCTTCTTACCTACAGCGTGGATAACATAATAGCTGTATAGTTTCCCTGGATTAAGGGCAATTGCCGTTCCTTGAAACATAAGCCCTGCTTTCTTCAGTAATAACATGTCCACCTCGAGTGGCAATTACTTTTGCTACCTACAGTATGATAAAATCTTTTGTCAATAATAACAATATTAACAATCAACTGTAATCAAAGCAGTTGAACTTGAAACTTGTACTGAAAGAAAAATGGAACTTACACCTCCTCCGTGGTCAAGATTGCTGTTTGCTGCGTTTACAATTGCATGCGTTCGTTCAAGCGAAATATCTTTGTCTAAAACTTAAAAGTAAAAACATCGATTAACCAGTGAAAATGTGCATCGTTACTTTCAATCGAAAAAGGAGCCCTTTCCTTGAACTTGTAGATACAGTGTCTTACCTTGAATCACAACGGTTTTTTCTTTGGACGGATTCAAATAACTCATTGCACATATTTGTTCCTTTAATACATGATAAATATAGTTGCATAACAAAGTTGGATATGATATTAAAATAGTTTGCTTCAAATTTTGGAAACATTTTTAATTGTGTACTTACATTCATGAGGAACTGGGAATGATGTGCTGTAGGAAGGTAGGTACCATATATGAACCTAGAAGCTTCTTTATAACTAGTATGTTTAAGTTCCATTACATACAATGTTATAACTTCTGGAAATATGACAAAACGAATTGTGTCATGATAAGTAGAAACCTTGTTGATTTTCATGGGCGTCACAGGTACTTCGATGTTTGGAATTTTTACGCCAAGAAGGTGAAGGGTGTGGCACAGTTTGTTTTTAGTCCAAAGTGACCCTCATGGGTTGGGCATTTGTCTAATAAGAGTGAAAAGTTGTACCAATTTAGTTCCCAGTTCCCAAATTGCAATGTTCTGAAGATACGTAGTTCGTGGGCGTCAGAGGTACTTCGATGTTTGAAATTTTTACGCTAAGGTGAAGAATGTGGCACAGTTTCTTTTTAGTCCAAAGTGATCCTCATGGGTTGGGCATTTGTCTAATAAGAGTGAAAGGTTGTACCAATTTAGTTCCCAGTTCCCAAATTGCAATGTTCTGAAGATATGTAGTTCTTGGGCGTTAGAGGTATTTCGATGTTTGGAATTTTTACGCCAAGGTGAAGGGTGTGGCACAGTTTGTTTTTAGTCCAAAGTGACCCTCATGTGTTGGGCATTTGTCTAATAAGAGTGAAAAGTTGTACCAATTTAGTTCCCAGTTCCCAAATTGCAATGTTCTGAAGATATGTAGTTCGTGGGCGTCAGAGGTACTTCGATGTTTGAAATTTTTACGCTAAGGTGAAGAATGTGGCACAGTTTCTTTTTAGTCCAAAGTGATCCTCATGGGTTGGGCATTTGTCTAATAAGAGTGAAAGGTTGTACCAATTTAGTTCCCAGTTCCCAAATTGCAATGTTCTGAAGATATGTAGTTCTTGGGCGTTAGAGGTATTTCGATGTTTGGAATTTTTACGCCAAGGTGAAGGGTGTGGCACAGTTTGTTTTTAGTCCAAAGTGACCATCATGAGTTGGGCATTTGTCTAATAAGAGTGAAAAGTTGTACCAATTTAGTTCCCAGTTCCCAAATTGCAATGTTCTGAAGATATGTAGTTCTTGGGCGTTAGAGGTATTTCGATGTTTGGAATTTTTACGCCAAGGTGAAGGGTGTGACACAGTTTGTTTTTAGTACAAAGTGACCCTCATGTGTTGGGCATTTGTCTAATAAGAGTGAAAAGTTGTACCAATTTAGTTCCCAGTTCCCAAATTGCAATGTTCTGAAGATATGTAGTTCGTGGGCGTCAGAGGTACTTCGATGTTTGAAATTTTTACGCTAAGGTGAAGAATGTGGCACAGTTTCTTTTTAGTCCAAAGTGATCCTCATGGGTTGGGCATTTGTCTAATAAGAGTGAAAGGTTGTACCAATTTAGTTCCCAGTTCCCAAATTGCAATGTTCTGAAGATATGTAGTTCTTGGGCGTTAGAGGTATTTCGATGTTTGGAATTTTTACGCCAAGGTGAAGGGTGTGGCACAGTTTGTTTTTAGTCCAAAGTGACCCTCATGAGTTGGGCATTTGTCTAATAAGAGTGAAAAGTTGTACCAATTTAGTTCCCAGTTCCCAAATTGCAATGTTCTGAAGATATGTAGTTCTTGGGCGTTAGAGGTATTTCGATGTTTGGAATTTTTTAGCCAAGGTGAAGGGTGTGGCACAGTTTCTTTTTAGTCCAAAGTGACCATCATGAGTTGGGCATTTGTCTAATAAGAGTGAAAAGTTGTACCAATTTAGTTCCCAGTTCCCAAATTGCAATGTTCTGAAGATATGTAGTTCTTGGGCGTTAGAGGTATTTCGATGTTTGGAATTTTTACGCCAAGGTGAAGGGTGTGACACAGTTTGTTTTTAGTACAAAGTGACCCTCATGTGTTGGGCATTTGTCTAATAAGAGTGAAAAGTTGTACCAATTTAGTTCCCAGTTCCCAAATTGCAATGTTCTGAAGATATGTAGTTCGTGGGCGTCAGAGGTACTTCGATGTTTGAAATTTTTACGCTAAGGTGAAGAATGTGGCACAGTTTCTTTTTAGTCCAAAGTGATCCTCATGGGTTGGGCATTTGTCTAATAAGAGTGAAAGGTTGTACCAATTTAGTTCCCAGTTCCCAAATTGCAATGTTCTGAAGATATGTAGTTCTTGGGCGTTAGAGGTATTTCGATGTTTGGAATTTTTACGCCAAGGTGAAGGGTGTGGCACAGTTTGTTTTTAGTCCAAAGTGACCATCATGAGTTGGGCATTTGTCTAATAAGAGTGAAAAGTTGTACCAATTTAGTTCCCAGTTCCCAAATTGCAATGTTCTGAAGATATGTAGTTCTTGGGCGTTAGAGGTATTTCGATGTTTGGAATTTTTACGCCAAGGTGAAGGGTGTGACACAGTTTGTTTTTAGTACAAAGTGACCCTCATGTGTTGGGCATTTGTCTAATAAGAGTGAAAAGTTGTACCAATTTAGTTCCCAGTTCCCAAATTGCAATGTTCTGAAGATATGTAGTTCGTGGGCGTCAGAGGTACTTCGATGTTTGAAATTTTTACGCTAAGGTGAAGAATGTGGCACAGTTTCTTTTTAGTCCAAAGTGATCCTCATGGGTTGGGCATTTGTCTAATAAGAGTGAAAGGTTGTACCAATTTAGTTCCCAGTTCCCAAATTGCAATGTTCTGAAGATATGTAGTTCTTGGGCGTTAGAGGTATTTCGATGTTTGGAATTTTTACGCCAAGGTGAAGGGTGTGGCACAGTTTGTTTTTAGTCCAAAGTGACCCTCATGAGTTGGGCATTTGTCTAATAAGAGTGAAAAGTTGTACCAATTTAGTTCCCAGTTCCCAAATTGCAATGTTCTGAAGATATGTAGTTCTTGGGCGTTAGAGGTATTTCGATGTTTGGAATTTTTACGCCAAGGTGAAGGGTGTGACACAGTTTGTTTTTAGTACAAAGTGACCCTCATGTGTTGGGCATTTGTCTAATAAGAGTGAAAAGTTGTACCAATTTAGTTCCCAGTTCCCAAATTGCAATGTTCTGAAGATATGTAGTTCGTGGGCGTCAGAGGTACTTCGATGTTTGAAATTTTTACGCTAAGGTGAAGAATGTGGCACAGTTTCTTTTTAGTCCAAAGTGATCCTCATGGGTTGGGCATTTGTCTAATAAGAGTGAAAGGTTGTACCAATTTAGTTCCCAGTTCCCAAATTGCAATGTTCTGAAGATATGTAGTTCTTGGGCGTTAGAGGTATTTCGATGTTTGGAATTTTTACGCCAAGGTGAAGGGTGTGGCACAGTTTGTTTTTAGTCCAAAGTGACCCTCATGAGTTGGGCATTTGTCTAATAAGAGTGAAAAGTTGTACCAATTTAGTTCCCAGTTCCCAAATTGCAATGTTCTGAAGATATGTAGTTCTTGGGCGTTAGAGGTATTTCGATGTTTGGAATTTTTTAGCCAAGGTGAAGGGTGTGGCACAGTTTCTTTTTAGTCCAAAGTGACCATCATGAGTTGGGCATTTGTCTAATAAGAGTGAAAAGTTGTACCAATTTAGTTCCCAGTTCCCAAATTGCAATGTTCTGAAGATATGTAGTTCTTGGGCGTTAGAGGTATTTCGATGTTTGGAATTTTTACGCCAAGGTGAAGGGTGTGACACAGTTTGTTTTTAGTACAAAGTGACCCTCATGTGTTGGGCATTTGTCTAATAAGAGTGAAAAGTTGTACCAATTTAGTTCCCAGTTCCCAAATTGCAATGTTCTGAAGATATGTAGTTCTTGGGCGTTAGAGGTATTTCGATGTTTGGAATTTTTACGCCAAGGTGAAGGGTGTGGCACAGTTTGTTTTTAGTCCAAAGTGACCCTCATGAGTTGGGCATTTGTCTAATAAGAGTGAAAAGTTGTACCAATTTAGTTCCCAGTTCCCAAATTGCAATGTTCTGAAGATATGTAGTTCTTGGGCGTTAGAGGTATTTCGATGTTTGGAATTTTTTAGCCAAGGTGAAGGGTGTGGCACAGTTTCTTTTTAGTCCAAAGTGACCATCATGAGTTGGGCATTTGTCTAATAAGAGTGAAAAGTTGTACCAATTTAGTTCCCAGTTCCCAAATTGCAATGTTCTGAAGATATGTAGTTCTTGGGCGTTAGAGGTATTTCGATGTTTGGAATTTTTACGCCAAGGTGAAGGGTGTGACACAGTTTGTTTTTAGTACAAAGTGACCCTCATGTGTTGGGCATTTGTCTAATAAGAGTGAAAAGTTGTACCAATTTAGTTCCCAGTTCCCAAATTGCAATGTTCTGAAGATATGTAGTTCGTGGGCGTCAGAGGTACTTCGATGTTTGAAATTTTTACGCTAAGGTGAAGAATGTGGCACAGTTTCTTTTTAGTCCAAAGTGATCCTCATGGGTTGGGCATTTGTCTAATAAGAGTGAAAGGTTGTACCAATTTAGTTCCCAGTTCCCAAATTGCAATGTTCTGAAGATATGTAGTTCTTGGGCGTTAGAGGTATTTCGATGTTTGGAATTTTTACGCCAAGGTGAAGGGTGTGGCACAGTTTGTTTTTAGTCCAAAGTGACCATCATGAGTTGGGCATTTGTCTAATAAGAGTGAAAAGTTGTACCAATTTAGTTCCCAGTTCCCAAATTGCAATGTTCTGAAGATATGTAGTTCTTGGGCGTTAGAGGTATTTCGATGTTTGGAATTTTTACGCCAAGGTGAAGGGTGTGACACAGTTTGTTTTTAGTACAAAGTGACCCTCATGTGTTGGGCATTTGTCTAATAAGAGTGAAAAGTTGTACCAATTTAGTTCCCAGTTCCCAAATTGCAATGTTCTGAAGATATGTAGTTCGTGGGCGTCAGAGGTACTTCGATGTTTGAAATTTTTACGCTAAGGTGAAGAATGTGGCACAGTTTCTTTTTAGTCCAAAGTGATCCTCATGGGTTGGGCATTTGTCTAATAAGAGTGAAAGGTTGTACCAATTTAGTTCCCAGTTCCCAAATTGCAATGTTCTGAAGATATGTAGTTCTTGGGCGTTAGAGGTATTTCGATGTTTGGAATTTTTACGCCAAGGTGAAGGGTGTGGCACAGTTTGTTTTTAGTCCAAAGTGACCCTCATGAGTTGGGCATTTGTCTAATAAGAGTGAAAAGTTGTACCAATTTAGTTCCCAGTTCCCAAATTGCAATGTTCTGAAGATATGTAGTTCTTGGGCGTTAGAGGTATTTCGATGTTTGGAATTTTTACGCCAAGGTGAAGGGTGTGACACAGTTTGTTTTTAGTACAAAGTGACCCTCATGTGTTGGGCATTTGTCTAATAAGAGTGAAAAGTTGTACCAATTTAGTTCCCAGTTCCCAAATTGCAATGTTCTGAAGATATGTAGTTCGTGGGCGTCAGAGGTACTTCGATGTTTGAAATTTTTACGCTAAGGTGAAGAATGTGGCACAGTTTCTTTTTAGTCCAAAGTGATCCTCATGGGTTGGGCATTTGTCTAATAAGAGTGAAAGGTTGTACCAATTTAGTTCCCAGTTCCCAAATTGCAATGTTCTGAAGATATGTAGTTCTTGGGCGTTAGAGGTATTTCGATGTTTGGAATTTTTACGCCAAGGTGAAGGGTGTGGCACAGTTTGTTTTTAGTCCAAAGTGACCCTCATGAGTTGGGCATTTGTCTAATAAGAGTGAAAAGTTGTACCAATTTAGTTCCCAGTTCCCAAATTGCAATGTTCTGAAGATATGTAGTTCTTGGGCGTTAGAGGTATTTCGATGTTTGGAATTTTTTAGCCAAGGTGAAGGGTGTGGCACAGTTTCTTTTTAGTCCAAAGTGACCATCATGAGTTGGGCATTTGTCTAATAAGAGTGAAAAGTTGTACCAATTTAGTTCCCAGTTCCCAAATTGCAATGTTCTGAAGATATGTAGTTCTTGGGCGTTAGAGGTATTTCGATGTTTGGAATTTTTACGCCAAGGTGAAGGGTGTGACACAGTTTGTTTTTAGTACAAAGTGACCCTCATGTGTTGGGCATTTGTCTAATAAGAGTGAAAAGTTGTACCAGTTTAGTTCCCAGTTCCCAAATTGCAATGTTCTGAAGATATGTAGTTCGTGGGCGTCAGAGGTACTTCGATGTTTGAAATTTTTACGCTAAGGTGAAGAATGTGGCACAGTTTCTTTTTAGTCCAAAGTGATCCTCATGGGTTGGGCATTTGTCTAATAAGAGTGAAAGGTTGTACCAATTTAGTTCCCAGTTCCCAAATTGCAATGTTCTGAAGATATGTAGTTCTTGGGCGTTAGAGGTATTTCGATGTTTGGAATTTTTACGCCAAGGTGAAGGGTGTGGCACAGTTTGTTTTTAGTCCAAAGTGACCATCATGAGTTGGGCATTTGTCTAATAAGAGTGAAAAGTTGTACCAATTTAGTTCCCAGTTCCCAAATTGCAATGTTCTGAAGATATGTAGTTCTTGGGCGTTAGAGGTATTTCGATGTTTGGAATTTTTACGCCAAGGTGAAGGGTGTGACACAGTTTGTTTTTAGTACAAAGTGACCCTCATGTGTTGGGCATTTGTCTAATAAGAGTGAAAAGTTGTACCAATTTAGTTCCCAGTTCCCAAATTGCAATGTTCTGAAGATATGTAGTTCGTGGGCGTCAGAGGTACTTCGATGTTTGAAATTTTTACGCTAAGGTGAAGAATGTGGCACAGTTTCTTTTTAGTCCAAAGTGATCCTCATGGGTTGGGCATTTGTCTAATAAGAGTGAAAGGTTGTACCAATTTAGTTCCCAGTTCCCAAATTGCAATGTTCTGAAGATATGTAGTTCTTGGGCGTTAGAGGTATTTCGATGTTTGGAATTTTTACGCCAAGGTGAAGGGTGTGGCACAGTTTGTTTTTAGTCCAAAGTGACCCTCATGAGTTGGGCATTTGTCTAATAAGAGTGAAAAGTTGTACCAATTTAGTTCCCAGTTCCCAAATTGCAATGTTCTGAAGATATGTAGTTCTTGGGCGTTAGAGGTATTTCGATGTTTGGAATTTTTTAGCCAAGGTGAAGGGTGTGGCACAGTTTCTTTTTAGTCCAAAGTGACCATCATGAGTTGGGCATTTGTCTAATAAGAGTGAAAAGTTGTACCAATTTAGTTCCCAGTTCCCAAATTGCAATGTTCTGAAGATATGTAGTTCTTGGGCGTTAGAGGTATTTCGATGTTTGGAATTTTTACGCCAAGGTGAAGGGTGTGGCACAGTTTGTTTTTAGTCCAAAGTGACCCTCATGAGTTGGGCATTTGTCTAATAAGAGTGAAAAGTTGTACCAATTTAGTTCCCAGTTCCCAAATTGCAATGTTCTGAAGATATGTAGTTCTTGGGCGTTAGAGGTATTTCGATGTTTGGAATTTTTTAGCCAAGGTGAAGGGTGTGGCACAGTTTCTTTTTAGTCCAAAGTGACCATCATGAGTTGGGCATTTGTCTAATAAGAGTGAAAAGTTGTACCAATTTAGTTCCCAGTTCCCAAATTGCAATGTTCTGAAGATATGTAGTTCTTGGGCGTTAGAGGTATTTCGATGTTTGGAATTTTTACGCCAAGGTGAAGGGTGTGACACAGTTTGTTTTTAGTACAAAGTGACCCTCATGTGTTGGGCATTTGTCTAATAAGAGTGAAAAGTTGTACCAATTTAGTTCCCAGTTCCCAAATTGCAATGTTCTGAAGATATGTAGTTCTTGGGCGTTAGAGGTATTTCGATGTTTGGAATTTTTACGCCAAGGTGAAGGGTGTGGCACAGTTTGTTTTTAGTCCAAAGTGACCCTCATGAGTTGGGCATTTGTCTAATAAGAGTGAAAAGTTGTACCAATTTAGTTCCCAGTTCCCAAATTGCAATGTTCTGAAGATATGTAGTTCTTGGGCGTTAGAGGTATTTCGATGTTTGGAATTTTTTAGCCAAGGTGAAGGGTGTGGCACAGTTTCTTTTTAGTCCAAAGTGACCATCATGAGTTGGGCATTTGTCTAATAAGAGTGAAAAGTTGTACCAATTTAGTTCCCAGTTCCCAAATTGCAATGTTCTGAAGATATGTAGTTCTTGGGCGTTAGAGGTATTTCGATGTTTGGAATTTTTACGCCAAGGTGAAGGGTGTGACACAGTTTGTTTTTAGTACAAAGTGACCTGTAGTAGAAAATATTAACCCCTTAGAATATTTTCACCCCCCGTGGTTTAGGCTTATGACTAAACCTAACCCTAACCCTAACCTTGACCCTAACCCTAACAATAACAAAGAAAAACTAACAAGTCATAAGCGTAAACCACGGGGGGTGAAAATATTCTAAGGGGTTAATATTTTCTACCACAGACCCTCATGTGTTGGGCATTTGTCTAATAAGAGTGAAATTTCTATTGCTAAGTAATTGTTTGGGGGGATGGAGGAATTAAAAATGTGGTGCTGGAAAATGTGGTGCTAGAAAAATGTGGAGCGGAAAATGTGGTGCTAACTTCACGTTGGTGTGGGACTAGAGATGAGGTGACAAGGCAATCAAAATCATTTTAACATTGACTTGATGGGTTACATAAGTTTTCTTTTGAAACACACACCTGTACTTTTTACGGCAAAACAATCATTATCTTACCTTTTTTTTCTGAACAATCCCAGATACCACTGAGAAAGAAACTTTGAAAAGGATGTCCAACATGAAACGATAATGTCTGACATAAACATGATGTATGTAGTGTCTCGTAAGGCAAAGAAAAATTATTTACAAGCCTGTGTAATACCATTGTTTTATATTCTCTGCTGTAAATGATGTTGGTTGATGAAAGGGGTAGGTGAGGGTATAAAAAAATTTGATTGCAAAGGGTGGGGTGGGGTTTTTCAGGAAAAAATATTCCACAACACATACTATCCTCAATATGGCACAGAAAATCATGGATGCCCTGGACAAGGCAATTAAAGTTGTGGCATTTTTATTGACCTTCAAAAACTATTTGATATTGTTGGTCATGAAATTTTCTTGAAAAAAGTAGCTATTTCATTATGGCATAAGAGGCAAGCCATTAGAACTCTTTAAATCATACCTAACTAACTGTACTCAGTTTGTTACATTAAATGGAGTTTCTTCTAGTATTAGCTATTATCAGACACGGTGTCCCCCAAGGCTCTGTCCTTGGGCCTTTATTATGTTGTCAGGGCCGCATCCAGACGTGATTTGGTACCGTTGGAACGGTATGGGTGCCCAAAAATATACGCCCAAAAAAGTTTTTCATAATTAATTTTTGTACATTTTTGTCTAGAATTATCCTTTAAAAGACCTTAATTTTTGTATTTACAGGTTTGCATCGATATATCTTGTATTCGCGATTGTATTCTCAACTATACCATCAGATGCTACTTAGTGCGTTATGTAGCTAACAGCTACCATATTTAATGTTTAATATTCCGTAAAAACAAAAAACGACATTAGTCTGTAATACTTTCCACTGAGGATAATAGATAATAATGTGAAGAAAAACTTACATTTTATTATTGTTCATATATTAGAAAATGCGAATTTATTTCGACCACAATGCAGACAAAAAAGTTAAGACTGTGAGAGTCAAGCTTTGCATTGACGCTCAGTCCTCGTGTTTGGGGTTCACGAGTTAAAACGTCCCCCTTTTGTCTGCTCAAAAATTTCTTTGTATCTCGTTACTCATTCGTCCATCAAGGTACATAAAACTTACCTTGATCTTATACATCAATTTATGTAAATCTCTCCTGGGAAGTGCATTTTCCTGGCATCTACACCTTTTCAAATTCAAAAATTTTTGCCTCTTAGCACCCACCATTCGGGTGTCACTATACCAACCTAGTCTAAGAAAACGGTATGCCCAAAAAATGTCTGGATGCGGCACTGGTTGTATAATGATTTAAATATTGCCATTAGGTTTTCTGTTGTACACCACTTCGCTGATGACACGAATCTCCTTTACTTCGGCAAATCTCTCAAATCTCTTAAAAAAAGTTAATTTAGATCTCAAGTTCCTTTGGCACTGGCTCAATGCCAACAAAATTGCTCTTAACCCTGGCAAAACTGAATATTTGATCTTTAAACAACCCTCAAAGCCTGTTGATTTCGAAGTTAAATTGTCAATTGGTGGTGAAAGGATTTTTCCTAGTAACCACATTTAATACCTTGGAATTTTATGTACATAAACTTAGACACATAGTACCCAGGGAGACCCTCCTTTCTATCTACTTTGCCCTGTTTTACTCACACTTAAGTTATTGTGCACAAGTTTGTGGTCAACCTGTATCTATGTATGTGCAACGAATCACATCTCTGCAAAATTGTGCTGTTCGTATAATATGTTTTTCAGACTTTGATGCCCCAGTAGAACCTTTGTTTGTAAAATTGGGTTTATTAAAGTTTACTGACTTAATTCATTATGCAGAATGTAACTTTTTTCCATTCTGTGTATCATGCTAACCTCCCCTCACCCTTACTCATCACATTTGCAGTTGATTTCTCTCATGCTTACAATACTCGTGCCTCTCTCATTAACTCCTGTCTTGTTAGAACCTCCTGTTTTGGCCTCAAATCTGTTAGACACCAGTCTATGCTATCTTGGCAATTTCGTCATAACTTTTAATCAATGACTCCAAATTGATGTACCGGGTGAGTCAAAAAAATGTACCGGTGTTTCACAAAAAAAAACAATCAACAAGACTTTTGAAATGTGGATTTAAGAGTAGATTTCAATTTAGGCAAAGACAAACCTTGAGTTACGTTTTGAGACATTTTGCTTGGCTTTTTTGTCCATTTTTCAAAGATTTTCACTGCTTCCAGTTTTTGGTTCATAACTTTTTTTCTACTCAACCAAACTAGAAAAGTGGTACACCAAAATATAGGCAAAGGATTCCTCTATTCAGAAATAAAAGTAACTATCTTTCATAGTTATTCAATCGAAAGATATTTTTTGTGAAACACCGGTACTTTTTTTGACTCACCCGGTATTTGTCTTTGCCTAAATTGAAATCTACTCTTAAATCCACATTTCAAAACTCCTGTTGATTGTTTTTTGTTTTGCTTTTTTTTTTGACCTGCTTCACTCATTCACACTGACATTAAATTTGTTTTTCAGCCTGTTTTTATTTTGTCCTATCCTGTAATGTCCTGTGGTTGTTTTGTGATGTCCTTGCTGTTCATCACGCTTGCTAGCTTTTTTGGCTAATTTTGGTGGTCTCAATTTATAAATTGCCCAATTTTCAGTTATATCTACATCATTTGAATAATTAACTATCGTTGTATATATTGATGGTGATCTATACAAAATATAATGTCAAATTGATTGATTGATTGATTGATTGATTGTGGTCTATTTGAAAGGGAGTAGCAAACCTGTCTTACGACTATGGAAATGGTATGTGTTAAGCATTAAAAATGGCACTGCGTATTTTGAGGTTTGTGACATTGACAATGGTATTATGAAGGTGACAAAACGTTTGAGTCTGAAAGGTGTTTCTATTTATATTTGAAATATTTGATTGACAATATCTCAGTAACGAATTTCTGTTTACCATTCCATGATTTTATTTTTATGTACCTTTTCACATAGGCACATGGGAGAGAGCGATTTTGACATCATTTTCAAAATTAAAATGGTAAACATTTTCAGTAGCCAGGATACTAGTATAGATATTATGTTGTGGTGGGATTTCTTTTGAACTGACTACAGCTTGAAATAAGAATTCTGTCAATTGACTTGTATTGACTGGTATTTAATGTAAAGTGATTCAAAGGCAGTGATATTGACTAGGGATGCTTTATATATACAAGCAATATGAACAGCCTATAAATATTTTCTTTTTCACCTTTTCGTTTTTCACTTCTTGGTACACATTAAAAGTTGTCCTGCCATTAAATGCCGCAATTGTTGGTAAATGTTGCAAACACCAGTTAGTGTTGTGAAACCACCATTAAAGTTTCACAATTCAATAGCAAATATTGCAAAAAAAATTGAAAATCAGCAGTAAATATTGCAACATTTTTGTGGCTGATATAATATATATCTTTTCTATGCTGATTTTGAACTCACCATTGATTATACTGATCAAGATAGATATCGCACTGCTCTTTTGACAGTGAGCTGATAGACTTATGACAGAGATGAAAATGTTTAAAAAAACAGCTATATATTACTTTGACGTTATGTTTCATGTAGCAAATTGCTCTTGCTTTGTTTTTTTTCAATAATATTAATAATTACACTGCACTTAAAAATTTTCAAAGTGAGTCCTAACTGATTTTACCTTTCCTTTTCATAACTGCTCATTAAATGATCAAAAATCGAAAAAAATTGTGTATTTTTTGCAACATTTGTTGTTGATTTTGAAATAAATTACGATATTGTCAAAAAACCCAAAAAGACCAAAAATTCTAGTTGCAACACTTAACAGGCGATTGTACGATATGTTACAGTACAAAGGTACTGAAGTCATAATGAGCTAAATCATAGGCTATCTCTCTATATTTTCTTTATTGTTGAAGCACTGATATTTTCATCTTGGATTATGCTCAGAAAAGGTCTGAGATAGGTATTGCTTTGCTTACTGGAACTTTTTAAGCTCCAAAAAAAATGGAAAAAGAATTTAAAAAGAATATTGATTTTGTAAATTCATGCAATCTTTTTGAAATTGTTGTGTTCAAGTCTTTAAGGTGGAATAAGAGTGTATAGACTATTTATTTTTTCTATATCTATATGTTTCTCTTTAGTTATATAAATAACAATGGCTTTTCGTATCGTATCTCACCATCGAGCTCATTTCAATCCAGTGTATGTGAGTGGAAGTTCATCAATTTTAACAAAGACTGCCAGAAGAGCTTTAACTTACAATGTTACTTCACCAGCAGAATTTGATGAGAAGGTTTTACAGTCCAAAGTTCCTGTCCTTGTTGATTTTCATGCCAGGTATAATGTTGTTTATTTATGAAATGACAAGCTAGTATCAAATAAATAAAACAAATTAGTATCAAAATACCACTACCAAAACAAGTTCAAAATGAGCTCTGATGTCAAAATTTGACATCGTACGAAATGAAACCAATACATTATAAATTTTGCAACGTTTTTTACTTAGTTGATGAATCCGTGAAGGAGGAAGCTTAAAGTTCTAAACGTAAATAGTTTTCTTCTTTTCATCCCTTTTTGATACCATGTTGCATATCTTATTTACATTCTCATTGTAGAATTATGAATTTTTTTTACTGCTAGATGAGTAGTCATAAATTTATTGTCAGTCCGAGAAGGCTGCATTTTCTTAAAATGTTTTATTTTTTATAAACACTTGTTTCTGTAACACATCTTTTAAGTGTGTTTGATCTCTATATTCCTGATTTCTGCATGTCAATAGGATTAGATACACAATAAAAAAACATGAAATGAAATGTGTAAACGAAAATGATGGACTACTCCACATAAGATTACACAAAAATCTTCAATCTAGGCAGTATTGCTACATATACAAATTCCGACAACTTAGTATAAGTGAGTAAATTTATATGGGGCTTATTTATACGCCCTGCAAAAAGAAATGTGGCATAATGGAATTCACATAATGTTTATAGTACAAATTCACAATTGGAAGGTTGAATTTAGGTAAAAAGGGTTAGCTACAAAAAAAAGTTCCAAGGAGCTGTTGGTGCAAGAAGGCTATGTGTAATGTAGTCTCTTGATACCGAAAGAAAAGAGTTGTTTATACTACTTATATTTGTATTTATTTATATTAGTATATAACTATTAAAAGTACTGATTCACAATACACAATACAGATTTTGTTATGTTATGGTGGTATATATAGCAAATTAATAAGACAAGGCTTGTCTTTTGGGAACTGTATTAAAATTTCTTACCCTACCCAAATACATAACTCACTTTTTTTGTTTTATGTTATCACCAGTTGGTGTCAACCCTGCAAAGCGCTTACCCCAATCCTACAATCAGTCATGGAAACGTATGATGGTAAAGTGGACTTGGCTAAGGTTGATGTAGATGAACTACAAGACCTTGCTCTTGAATATAACGTGAGTAAAACATCAGGGATTCGTCTTAAGCTTTTAATGTCTTCTTCATTCTTGCCGCATGTTGATCTTAATTGACCAGTTCTATTCATTCAGTTTTCTTCCATAACTTCAATTACTTTGCTGTGGGATTACTTCAGGCGCAGTTGTAAATTTGTGAAAATTTGACAATGTCAGTCTATCTTGAGAATTACAGCAATCCCGTTTAAATTTTCAATCTGAACATTTTATACTCACAGCATCTTCTTTCGTTGTTGGATGGTATCCAATCAGGGGCAGGAATTTGTTCATTCTTCACTGGTCAAATTTTGGAAAATGAGTTTTAACTTTTAAAAACACGACTTTTTCTCCCTTTTTGTGATGTTTTTTCTTACACACACAATAATCATAATTATTATATCATAAAAAACTGGAACCGGTATGACTTCTATTATCGTGTAAACTCGTCGTGTAACAATATTATTAAAACAGGTGATGTCGGTGCCCACTGTGTTGGCATTAAAAGAAGGTGACATTGTCGACCAGTTCATTGGAGTTAAGCAAGCTGACGATTTACAAGCATTTGTAGAAAATGTACTTAGCAAATGATTCTTATTGGTTAATTACGTCAGGTAGCCAGCCAGTCAACGATTCAATCGATAGCCTCCTGATGATGTTGGAAAATACACTAATGTGGACTGCGTGTAATATAGTCTGGAAATGTCATGGCTTTAAGACCGTGTTTGATAGTATTTTTGTTATGTTTATGAATATTGCTGATACAATATGAGGGTAGAAGCGTAGCCAAAATTTATGGAGGAGAACCATTTAGAATTGAAAGAGCTAAAGATGGTAATGAAGTATTCTCAAGTGGTCCGTAAATCAATAGGTATAAGAATACTTATAATTAAAAAGGAATTTTATTGCACTGTACCCTTCCAGTTTGTTTTTTTTTTACTACCCCCTGGATCCGCCTCTGGTATGAAAAACTAGACAGAGAAATGTACAAATGCCGTTTTCCATTCAGCGAAAAATTCTGGGTGATTTTTTTTATGTTGTTTTGGTTGTGGGTGGACAGATGAAAAGATTTTTTGGTTCGGCTTTTAATGTCAGTCAATCATAATGCATAAATTTTCCAGCCTTGCGGAATTTAAGTTGAATGGAGTATGGTGTCAATAATTTTATTGAAGAATGTCATAGTGTAAAACTGAAAATATAGCTAAGCCGATGTATTTTTACTTTGGATTAAATACAATCATTTCTTATGTAATAATACCATAGTCTTTCGGGTTCTACTACAATTCCCCCTGAACTTATAAGAACGGATGATCAAGGATTTAATTTATCTTTACATTTTGCGGAATGCATAAACATGACATAAACAGTCTTTATGAGACGACAAAGTATTTACTTCGTTCGATGAACTTGTTTCCTTGAACAAACGTGTTCAGTTGATTAATTTTTACCAGAAATTCGGAGGTATTTACTCGCGTTTTGTTGGCCACAAATCTGAAATACCGTATTTCCTCTTTTAATCGCCCCCTCTAATAAGCGCCCCCTATAAATTCAAAATAAATTTAAATATTAAATTTGAATTTAAATTAAATCTAAGAAGTGCCCGTGTGCTGGTTATTAGAAAAATAACAAATTTTTCTTCAGCCTAGATCCAGTCGCTCTAAGCTCCGATGTCTAATATCGGGAAATCGGGATTTATGGGATTTTTTATTAGCGCAGGAGGGACAGGCTACTGGACTAGACTAATGGATTTATTACTAATAGAATAATACTAAAAAATTTAATAAGAGACCGGGCGGTTAATAGAGGAATTCGTTATTTGTTTCTTAAGAAATATAAATTCTCAAAAACAAAAGGACATTTTCATTTTTTATTTCATAATATGAATTTACATCAATTTACATAAATTAGTTGTGTCTGTAGCGAAAGTAAAAAAAAAAGTTATAAGCGGTATACCGTATATAACGTTATAAAATTCGATGTAATAAAGTGAGTATATAAACGTTTTCAAATATAAAAGTTTGGCTGGAGTTTTAACGAATATTTACGAATATTTACGAATATTTACGAATTACGCTTTTCCGCGCGAAATGTGATAGTGGAAAAACAATTTTAGCGCAAATAAATTTAACAACGCTGTGTATAAAAATGTTAACAAAAGCTTTCCACGAAACGTGCCGAAAATGTTTTTTGTCAAGATTCAATCTCCACAGTATAACAAACCATATTGAATCGGAACAATTTAAAATATAAAGGTAAAAAACGGGTTATCGCGATAAACAGAATGCTGTTAAATATACCGGGTGAGTCAAAAAAAGTACCGATGTTTCACAAAAAATATCTTGCGATTAAAAAATTATGAAAGATAGCTGTTTTTATTTCTGAATAGAGGAATCCCTTACCTATATTTTGGTGTATCACTTTTCTAATTTGTTATACTACTGAACTTAATTATTGGGAATAAATAAGAAAAATAAGTTTACCACATTTAATTGTGTATGTGTTTCATTCCCTTCTGGTTTGCAATGAATACAAAATTCGTGTTTACAGACATTTTGCTCGGCTTTTTTGTCCATTTTTCAAAGATTTTTACAAGCACCGGTTCCAGTTTTTTGTCTATAACTTTTTTCTACTCAATCAAATAAGAAAAGTAATACACCAAAATATAGGTAAAGGATTCCTCTATTCAGAAATAAAAATAACTATCTTTCACAGATATTCAATCGAACGATATCTTTTGTGAAACATCGGTACTTTTTATTGACTCACCCGGTATATTCCTACCACAGATCTTCAATGTTATCTCCCTAATAAAAGTCAGTTCCGATATGCAAACCTGAGAAATATACGAATGTGTTCAGCCTTTAATTTATATTACCTTTGGCAAAATCGTCAAAAGTCACTACGATGAAGAGCATTTTCATTGAACTAGTGTGTATATTTTTTTTAGAACTTATACTCCTTCGTAGTGATTTTTCTGCTTTGAATGATACCTTATCGGGGAAAATTACTTGTCAATTGTAGTTTTTTTTCGAATAGACATTCGTGCAAAAGTTATGTCAGCATCGCCATTTACGCTACCCAACAAAACGCCTTGTTCATAGTGTCCAGTCAATCTTGTTTCGTAGCACGGGCCAACATACCACCACCCTCCATCCTCGTGTGCACAGTTCCCTATGTCATAATCATCATTGTCTCTGTCCATTGTTGTAAATTTTTTTTCGTTTGACCAACAAATGACTCTCTCAAATCCAGTTGCAGAACCTAACAAACAAAACAGGTTTCATTTCTTTCGATTTTAGATATGTTAGACTTAGAAGAGGGTTGAGGTAACCTCGTCCCAAAACTTCTTTTTGATCACTTTCACTGTCGTTCTTATAAGTCCTGGGCATCAGGTTGGTAGTACCTCCTTCTTAATGATGAAAAATTAATTATTCTATTGTATTTAGACACTCTTACCGATCTCGTCAAGTACTACCTTATCGTGGAAAAAAAAGTCGGGGAACAGTCACCCAATTTCTTGGGGGTGTGACTAAAATTTTCCTCGACCAAATCGAATTAGTGCCCTACCCCAACCAAAAATCAAGATTTTCAGTAATCGCCCCTGGCTCTTAAAAATTTGCACTAACACCAATTATCTCTCAAACTATCATTAACAAAAATGACTTACACTGGTCACCTGCAATCGTTAATCTGTATGCATTCTGTTCATTAGCAACCTGAAACGTCTCGTATTGATAACTTTCGGGTGTTAGGCCCGTAATCACCTTTATTTGCAATTCAACTGCTAACTGAGTAGTAATCAAATGGATTTTATCATTTCCCAACCAATGCTCATTTTCAATTTCACCAAAACCAACTTTGTAGTCATTCCAAGGCAAATCAAATGGTATTGAACCATCTCTTCTTTCCATGATCTTCAGCCAACCTATGAAGAGGATTTTAATTCCAGAGAATATTAAAATTAAACCAATGTCGTGTATAGAAAGTGGCAAGTATCACCCAAAAGAACAAAAAGAACAAAATGAAATTGATCATTCTGGCTGACGTCCTTAACGCTATTTACACAGGATCTAGATCCTGATCAATTAGAATTGCTGACGAAATAACGTTTCAAGAGTTGTAATTAATATTTCCCTATACAGGAAATTTATTTATTGTAAATTTATTATTTACAGGAAGGAATGAACCGCGGATATCATTGCAATCTGTGGGATATTGACATTCTCAGCAATTGAATTATGATATATCATCCGTTTTCAACAAGCCAGCGTTTTATGCTTAAAACGTGTTTAGTTTCCAACCCTATGCTCCTCTTAGAAACAAACTATTCAGTTCCCGTAGACAGTTTTATGTTGTGGGGAAGATGCGTTGTAAGTGTAATGTATGAGAATTGTATGAGACTGCGCTCAGTCAGCGAGTGAAAAGAAAAAGGCGTCACAAGAGAAAAACATTTTTAACATGGTCACGCATGCCTACTCACCATCATCACACAATGCTTGGAATACAGGATAACCTGGAAATTTAACATTCGTTATCTCTACTGGTTCACTTGTCTGTTCACAGAGAGTTGTTGTTCCACAGTCAGCAATTGGATTTAAACCTCTTTTGCATACACAGTATGGAACATCGGATGGATCACTTGGGTTCGATACATATCTGTAACCATCATGTGGACACCTCTAAGTATGAACATGAAAAAAGAGAGGCAATCAATATGTTTCTTTTTTTTTAAAGTCCTATAATAGTTCTAAGTAGGGATGATCATGCCAAGGAAAAGACTCAATCTCAAACACTAGAAACTCAGTCTGAGGGTCTGAATTGGCATTTTTCCCCGGGTGTTCGTCAGTGTGAGATGTGTAAGTGTAAGGGTGTAAGTCATAGCAGAGACTGCAAACGTGTGAAGTTAAGTGGTTGTAGGGTTCTCGGATCTTCGAAATACTGATACTTTTATTCTCCCACGTTATTTAGAGGGGTGGGGGAATGTCGGTATTAACAAAACCTATCGTCTTGGTGACCACATATATACAAAGAGCACTGGTAACTAATAATAAAACTTTATTCAAGCAGAAACTGAAGAGATGATCCTGTTAGAAGTCATCACTTATAAATAAACAAATGTTTTCACCTTAACGGACAAAAGCTTTACGAAACAAAACTTTTGCCGCTTTCGAAAATATTCGGCATATTAGTCCAACGAAAAATCATTTCAACCTTTTACTTATTTTTGTCGGAAAAACTCGCCATCATCAAGTCAGAAAGTTTCCTCACCTTTGTCCAACGAAGTATTGTCTGTAAGGAACATAAGAATACTTACGCAATCATGTTCAATGAGCAAGGAAGGGTTTTTACACACGCATTCAAACGAGTTATCAATATAATTTGGTATGCATTTGAAACGATCTCTTGGGCAATTATTTTCATCTGTACATGGATTCTATGATAATGAAAAAGAGGCTGATAATCTAACGTTACTGATTCAAATTAGAAACTTCGAGTAAGCAGTTCTTAACCATTCCGCCACTCAAAGTCGAATAAACATCAATTCACGTCGAGTTACTTTAATTCTTCTTCTAGAGTCAAGTGCTGACTCTGACGATCTGGAGCTTAACAAAATTATTCACAAAAAAAGAAATTTCATATCCAGAGAACGCTCCCTAAGACACGTCACATCTTTTGTACGAAACATCGCAACTTTTGACCGAAACAGTTGACTAGGAGGTTAAACAGAGAATCTTCGTAAAAGTGCAAGTGAACAAAACAAAGAAGAATCAAAAACAGAATACCACAATTCTTCAGTTCCTTCTTATTGCCATTCCTGTTAAGTTTAGATGTTTATTGAAGTTTTACCTTTATTTCATTGGTTCTTGATGAAAGGGTTTGTTTGCGGTTTAAACTTAGTTATTTTTGCCTGTGTAAATGAGCAACGTATTGCGTATTACCTCGTTCCTGCAGACGAATTAAGAGAGTTCCCAACGATGACGATAGAATGATGGCATTGTGTTGGGCAAACCCAACAAGCTTAAATCTTACCTCGATTGCAAGGTGGTTTGTGAAAAGTTCTGGTGCAAAAGCATTCGAATTGTTGAACTTGTCGTTGTCTAGGATTTCACACCTATGTCCACCATTCACGTTTTTGAAATTTGCGCTTTTGCAACGACCAAGTGATTTTACGCACGCTGCGGCACATTCCTCTTTCGAACCGACATTTTCTATCCCAACAGGAGGGAGGTTCAATGTTGCATTTTCATAACATTTCACATTTATCCATCCAATTTTGCCAGGGAAGTTGTCCTGGTGCTTCAAGTACTGAATATTAGGTGTGTTTCCCTGAACGGTACAGATAAGTGTTGCCATGGAATAAAATACCAGGAAATCCTGAGATATCATTTTGAATTGTAGTTTGTTAGCTACTTTTAAAAGATTATTTTTCTGTCTATATTTCTCTGTTGATAGATACAAAATTTGTTGTATCATTTTACATGGTTTTAATGAATAGTTCATTCTATTATTTTCTATGGTTGTATATCCTTCATATTCAAATTGAAAAATCTTCATTCTCCATTCCGTTACACAGTACTATTCAGGAAATCTATTATTAGAGTGAATTCTGGTGTTAAAGGACTGTTACAAAAGTATTAGCATATTAGTCCATCCGACACGATAACTGTTTGTTTCAATATTTTTTGACTATCATCCTTGTGGAAATCATGTTTTGGAATTTTGTAAATTCTATTCTAGTATGCCTTTGAAAAACGTTTGCTTGATATTGTATCATAAACGTGCTGTTTTTTATATGGCCCTGAAGTATCGATTTGTCCGTCCGACATAACAAGTACTTTTGTAACAGACCCTTAAGCGATTATTATCCTAAATTGCAAAAATTTATAGCATGGAATAATGATCACATTTTAAAATCGCCAAATTTAATTTCGTTAAAATATCTTCATTTCTTCCCTTCAGTTCATGCTTTTAGTCGTTACTAGATATTACAAAATAACGTAGTGGGTGATCTCTGATAAGAAGTCATTGAGGTATCATATAAGATTTTGAACTAAAAACAAAATGAACCTTTAAAACTGCAAAATAAACCAATCGCAGCCTGATGGATAATCATGCTTGAATGACGAAAGGAGAATTTTGGTTAAAGCATTTTCATAAGAAACGTTAATATGAGTATACTATACCCTTCATTTTTTACAATTTGGTCAAAAAGGTAAAAGCGAAACTTCAATCTTTATTGTTGTGCCCCAATTTGTAATAATTTGCCCCAATTTGTAATACCTGCCCCAATTTGTAATAAAATTTGCCTCAATTTGTAATACCTGCCCCAAATTGTAATAAACTTTGCCCTAATTTGTAATACCTGCCCCAATTTGTAATAAACCTTGCCCCAATTTGTAATAAAATAGCTGCCCCAATTTGTAATAGCGATTTGCCCTAATTTGTAATAAAAAAACTGCCCCAATTTGTCATACATGGTTGCCTTAATTTGTAATAAACTCGAAATTGGACTTATGTCTTGTGAAATCGGACTTTTGGGAATTGCTCTTCACACGCAACTGCTCCATTTCGATGACGTCATTATTTGGGGCAATTTTGGTACGGGAATGCAAGGCTTAATATAAATACCTTATCGGACAAAACTTAGTCGGACAAAAGTGACTAAATTTTTTGGAAGTGACTAAAAGTTTGTCCGACTAATAATTTTGTCCGACTAAAATTTTGTCCGACTAATTATTATGTCCGACTAAATATTTGGTCCAAATCATTTTTTTCAGAATTTTTCTTCTTATCAGTTTAATTACAAAATTTTAAATATTTCTAATTTCTTTATGATTTTTCTTTTTGCTCACCAACGAAAACAATATTTTTACATGACTTAGTCATAAATAAACAATTTCTAAAGTGGTAAAGTGTTTTGATAAATAATATTCACGTTCGTCTTCATGATGTTCATTGTTTATTTTCGACCTTTTCGTAAACAGATTGGACCTTTCTAATAGCCTCGCTTATTCCAGGAAGGAATCCACAGGAAAAGAGAAAAGCACCGGTAATAACAGAAACTTCTGATGAAAGTGATAGCGAGGTAGTTCAAAAGAAAATGAAGAAGACAGCCATAATGGAAGAAACACCTGAACCAATGCAGGAACCAAAATAGATTTTTACACTGATCAGGAATATGACATTGAAATTGAAAAATAAAATTATACTACAATCTTTTTAATTAGGATTTTTTTCCGACGGCAAAATTGTACCGTCGTGGTATGATGATTTTGTTGGACATATGATTTTCACGTCGGCAAAACTGTTTTTATTAAATATGCCTTTCCCCTCGTTTTCCTATACATATCTAGAACTTAGAGTAATCGGCGCACTCCCACACGCTTTTTCATAATCCTTATCGAAAATTAAGTAAGTTATGAAATTTTAGAAAAGGACCAAAATTTAAGTCGGACAATATAATTAGTCGGACAAAAGTGACTAAAATATTTGGAGGTGACTAAAATTTTGTCCGACTAATATTTTCGTCCGACTAAAATTTTGTCCGACTAAGTTTTGTCCGATAAGGTAAGCACAATATAATATCTTCAACATCCCCTAAAATGTAGGGTTTTAACAAAAGAAATCCGTAGAAAAAAAAACACGCTGAAACAAGCAAAGAAATACAAAACTTATACTTTATCAAAAATTAAAACTCCTAATTTTTGCTTCTCAACTAAATACAACGGTTTAAACTTCAAGGACTTGGCAGAATTGGATATTGGAGTCTTAGAAATTTTGAAGTCCTTAGAAAACAAGCTACAACACTGTCACCAATCAAAAAGCTAGAAACATTACGTTTCTGTCAAAAATAGCTTTTACTTGCTAATTCTCTGAGACGGTGTATAGAAAAAGATGTTTTTATAATACAAACATAACAAAAAAACTAACATATAAACTAAGATTTATATAAACTATCTTATATACATCTTTTGCAAACTTAGTTCTTCTTTGACTTCCAAAATATGTTCAAAATAATAAACCAAGAGAAGGCTTCTGGCTGCAAAATCAACCATGCACTAGTCCATTTAGGGTGTTGAATAACTCGCTTTATTTCCTGTATGATGCCACTTACACTAGAGAATTCTCTCACTAATCTTTGAACGTTCTCGGTAAGGGTATTGGTTATTTTTCCAGCTTTTGGTAATACTTCCGGGTACGATATATAAACCCTTGGAAGGTGTTGCTTTGTTTTTGTGGTGTATAGCTTAAATACCTCATACGACTGCAGTAGGTGGTTGTATGTCCAACAGACGTGATTAGGGAATTCAAAACCGGAAATGGACAACGCATACAAAAATATCATTTCTACTATTTCGGAAGGTAACCAATCGAAATATGACATATTTTCAGATGATTTAGGAGCTGAAATTGTTGCATCTGTCGTCTTAGAAAGCCGCTTCTCTACTTCAATATTGAAGTCGGTATTCTCTTTCTCTTCCTCAATCGAGTTCTTTGAGTAGTTCTCGACCCCGGAATCATTCATTTCAATATACGATCCATTCTGAAGCTCAAGGTCTCCTTGCGCGTCATCTTCATCTAAAACCACGTAGTGGATTCCAGTTTCTTCATCAACATGGCCAAGGGTAACACATCCTCTTGTCAATATCTGGACTTGACCCTTTCATTCTCAATTTGAAAATACCTCTTGTCATGACATCATCAATGCTTTTTAGCCACTCTGTATGATCTTATTTCATATAGATACCATGCCACAGGGTTCATGTACCGATTTCAGTTAAACGATTTATTCCCGAGATATGAAGCCTGACATCCCCGCACCAAAATTGCCCCAAATATTGACGTCATCGAAATGGAGCAGACATAAGACATGCAGACATGCAGAAATGAAGAAGACACAAGACATAAGTCCAATTTCGAGTTTATTACAAATTAAGGCAACCATGTATGACAAATTGGGGCAGTTTTTTTATTACAAATTAGGGCAAATCGCTATTACAAATTGGGGCAGCTATTTTATTACAAATTGGGGCAAGGTTTATTACAAATTGGGGCAGGTATTACAAATTGGGGCAAAGTTTATTACAAATTGGGGAAGGTATTACAAATTGAGGCAAAGTTTATTACAAATTGGGGCAGGTATTACAAATTGGGGCAAATTATTACAAATTGGGGTACAACATTATGATGCATTTCAATTTACCATTCGTTGTTCATAGTTTGGTTTTAAAAAGGGAAATTTGGGTCTAACTTGGACCAAATCTTAAAACTACTTCATAAATTTCTAAAAAACATTTACACACATATAAGCTTCACTGTACTTAAGTTACATTCTTTTAAAAGAATTTCCACAAACCAAGATATAACTAAAGTCTATATTGAATCACCACCACTTTTCTTCAAAATTTACTTGCAGAGAAACTGGCCAACGGATTGCCATCTAATTTTATCAGAAATTTGGCATAGATATGTAGCTTTCATTTTCTTATTTCCTAAGAACTTTTTGTGACCATTTCAGAAGAATTTTGATTTTTGATTTTCATTATTTTAAATATGGTGAGCAAAGCCTGATGACCCTAAAAATTACTAAAAGAATTTTAATGAGTTGTTTTGTAGGGTAGTGTTCCAAACACACAAACAAAAGAACGAACAAAATGATAATATTATTGTGTTTTCACTCTTGTGAGAAGTCCCACAAGAAAACTCTAGATCTCACGATCTTTATAACAAATCTTGAACTTCAACCTATCTTTTACCACAACATGCTACCTTTTGGGACTGAGTTGAGAATTCACTTTTCATAATCAAAGTCTTGTTTAATTATGTGTTCTTCTATACCAGTGTATACGCCTTTTGATAATTGTGTATACGTGTTGTTGAATTTTGATTGCTGTGTGGGTGCATTTATAACTTATTTTCATTTAGACTTTCATTAAGAAAGGAGGGATTTATCTAATATTTGAATTTAGCCTGGGAACACACTGTGGAAATGTCTTAGTAGGAGGTCAATGGACCAGGATGGAGAAGAACAAACACATCAATGCGTTGGAATTGAAAGCAGCACTGTTAGCCATCAGAACATTCACGATAAAACAGTCCACCCAGGTCCAATCACCTTCTTTTAGATAATCAAGTAGCTCTAGCCCATCACGCCTGAACTTAACCAAAAAGATTTTGGTTGATGTAGTGGGGGATCACTTTTACTGCATATTACATACCATCAGCTCTGAACAAGGAGGCACACTTTTAATCAAGGAACCCAAGGCATTGGAGCGATATTGGAAACTAAACAAACAAATGTTCAAGAAAATAGCAAGTCTTTAGGGAATTCCATCAATGGACAAAAACTACTTTACGCTTTGCCCCCTTTTTGCTTGATTGTAAGTTGCTTGGAGAAGATAAGTTATTTATTCTGGCACCATTATGGACCACCCAGCCTTAGTCGTATTCATATTATCATATTCTATTGGGAATGTAAATAGCAAACCCAAAACTGTTACAAATGACCCCAAATATATTAAGTCACCCTTCAGGGTAACGCATCAATTATTTTATTCAATTTCCGCGCTTATAGCGTAGGAAATTGTTTGGTTTACACATTCATCTAAGTATCTATCTCTGTCACAGTTTTTCGTCGTTTTCGGAAAGTCCGTTCGGATTTCGGATTGTTTGTTTATTCAGAATAATGACTGACCTATGCTAGGAACTTAGGACAGGTTTGACTAAAATTGGGCAATTTAGACAAGGTGCTGATTTAGAAGTTGACGGTCATTTTGTCAGACTTGACTAAAATTGGACGATTTGGGCCAAATTTGGAACAAATTTCGAAAGTTCTTCAAATTTCATGAAATTTTGCATGGATTACATTTGAAAGGTGCTGATTTCAAATCTGACAGTCATTTCGTCAGAATTGACTAAAATCGGATAATTTGGGTCAAATTTGGACCAAATTTCGAAAGTTCTTCAAATTTCATGAAACTTTGCATGGACTACATTTGAAAAGTGCTGATTTCAATTCTGGCAATCATTTTGTCAGATTTGACTAAAATTGGACAATTTGGGCCAAATTTGGACCAAATTTCGAAGGTTCTTCAAATTTCAAGAAATTTTGCATGTATTACAATTGAAAGGTACTCATTTCAAATTTGACAGTCATTTTGTCAGAATTGACTAAAATTGGACAATTTGGGCCAAATTTGGACCAAATTTCGAAAGTTCTTCAAACTTCATGAAATTTTGCATGGATTACATTTGAAAGGTGCTGATTTCAAATCTGAGTCATTTTGTCAGAATTGACTAAATTGGACAATTTGGGCCAAATTTGGACCAAATTTCGAAGGTTCTTCAAATTTCATGAAATTTTGCATGTATTACAATTGAAAGGTACTCATTTCAAATTTGACAGTCATTTTGTCAGAAATGACTAAAATTGGACAATTTGGGTCAAATTTGGACCAAATTTCGAAAGTTCTTCAAATTTCATAAAATTTTGCATGGATTTTATTTGAAAGGTGCTCATTTCAAATTTGACAGTCATTTTGTCAGAATTCACTAAAATTGGACAATTTAGGCCAAATTTGGACCAAGTTTCGAAAAATCTTCAAAATTCATGAAATTTTGCATGTATTACAATTGAAAGGTGCTCATTTCAAATTTGTCAGTCATTTTGTCAAAATTGACTAAAATTGGAAAATTTGGGCCAAATTTGGACCAAATTTCGAAAGTTCTTCAAATTTCATGAAATTTTGCATGGATTACATTTGAAAAGTGCTCATTTCAAATTTGTCAGTCATTTTGTCAGAATTGACTAAAATTGGAAAATTTGGGCCAAATTTGGACCAAATTTCGAAAGTTCTTCAAATTTCATGAAATTTTGCATGGATTACATCTGAAAGTGCTGATTTCGAATTTGACAGTCATTTTGTCAGATTTGACTAAACTTGGACGATTGAGGCCAAATTTGGACCAAATTTCGAAAAATCTTCAATTTTCATGAATAAACATCATGCGTAAGATATTGGTGAACTGTTTTTTTGGCCCAAGTCATTCAGATATCTTGAAATTTAGCCTAAAGCGATTTTCTCAAGGGCTGATGCGGAAATTGTTCAAGCCTAATGGCTTCTAGTTTTATTTATTTATCCATTTATTTAACGTTGGTTGTTTTTACATGCTCATTGGGACCAATATGAAAACTTACAATAATAAACAGTAACAAAAAATTAAAACTTTCGACCATATGGCAAGTACATTGGCTGCCATCCCAAAATTTAATCTTACGCTTAAATTCATTTGAGTCCTGGCAACATTTAAATTCAAACTCATCGAGTTCCAGAGAATGCTGGCTCCAAATACACTTGAATTTAAACTGTAAGACTTAGTTTTGGAGCTAGGAAGCTTTAATATTTTCAGGGACCTTATATTTGAAGAGATCCCACATAAATACCGGATTTAAGTGGTGAACTGAATTAAAAACTTCAGTCATTTTATTTATTTATTTTATTTATACAAATTGTTCTTCCGCCTAAACTAAAAAATTAAAATTAAAATTCATAATGAATAAAATATATCTATTAAAATAATTTCGTTAAAATATTTATAGTAGTAAAATGCAGTTATGATAAAAAATTCCAACAAAAAAACTAAGGAATCGAGCTCAAGAGGTGCGAAGCAGGGCATTGCAAAATAGGAAGTAAGAGGTAGTTCGAAACTAGAATTGAGAATAGTCATCAATACGATAGTAAACTGTTCAATAAATGAAACTAGATCTATTACAGAACATCCATAAAATATAGAAAACTTGAAAGAACATAAGCTTAGAAGAGAATAAAGTCTTTGTCGAATGTTAGGAGATTTCTGATACGAAGAAGGGCTTTAGTTTTTTCAGTTTGCAATTGTCTCGATGTGTTTAGAGAAGGAAAGCTTATGGTCTATAACAATGCCATATAATTTGACAGAATTCGATCCAAAAATAGTGGTTCCTGCAATATCATAAGAAATATTAGCAACGCTGCCAATTTTGTATCAGATTAAGCAGAGCATGCTGGGTGCTGTAGCCCTTTCTAAAGCCGCGAGGTAATGGGTTGAATTTATGTTCTAATGGAACAATGTAAAAGCCTTGGGAGCTAGAGAATCCATTACAAGTCAGCCTGGAGAAATTTCAATTGCTGGTGTAGCGAAAGGCAGGTAGATCCTGTTACATGATCTCTATAGATTGTAATAAATTAAATAAGTTCCTTGTACGAAAAAGGTACAGAGAGTAACAGTATTAATGGGTATATATAAGCCATCTCTTCAATGCACAAGCTAGCTGAGGGTGCTCCAATATGACACCACCCATCAGTGAAGATGGTGTTAATGAAGGACATTTCGAGAGTAAAACCACCTATGCCGAAATATGTCAACATATAGGATGTCCAAGATTACTTCAGAACTATGCCAAATAATGAATCTGTTAGTCTAAAAGACCTTTCTTTCAAAACACAATGCAATACTTCTTCTAATAAAAACCCAGATCTCAGTTTAATGGGGAAGACAGACACTTACTTTCATCTTGCATCTGGACATACTTGTGAAACATTTTAAACAAGGGAAGAAAAATGACCCTACTGAATTCACGATATTTAAGCAAGACACGATATCTCCTTAAGATGCCTTGGACACATACGTAAAAGTGACTTAGAAAACAAGAGAAGAACAAAATTTGACAAGGTTTTTTTGAGTTACACAAAACCCCATTAGCCAGTAATTAAAGATACCACAGTCAGGTGGGTCAGTTAAATGCTAAAAAGGGCAGGTATTGACTCGAAAGTATTCTAACCCCACTCTAAAAGGTTTGCTTCAACAAGGAAAGCTTTCCAAAAAGTAGCAAACATATCTGATATTTTAAAGATGTGAAATTGGACGAACTCATCTGTGTGGCAGAAATTCTACCACAAGGAAGTTAGGACCGCTGAAAGACACCAAAACTCACTCTTTCAGACTTAAGGTTTTAAACAAGGCTTTAAACTATGTTCCGCAGCCTTTAGTGAACACTCATTCTATACTGCGTCCACATAGCGAAAAGAATTTCGTTTTCTGATTTTTAGCGAAACAAAATTCACAACTTTTCCGAAACCGTAGGACGAAAAACGAAATTTGGATTTTATGAGCACATAACTTAGACCATAAAATGGATGCAAGGTAATAAAACATTGAAAGGAGTCAAATAATGTCACAGAAACACTACATATTATTGGATTGACAAAGTCGAAGAAAATAATGACAATGAATTTGTGTATATCGGGAAGGTCAGAGGAATCGCAAAAAATCGAATTGTATCTCAAGAGGTTTCTGAGGAAAAAGAAACGTGGTTTTGTAAACTCATATCTTTCCTGCTGCACCTTTGCATATATGTAGCCTTAGATTTCAATTTTTATAGCAAATAAAGCAAAACTTTTGGAACTATTAACTGTCTTCCAAAATAGGTATAGACAATATTTAAAAGTTGTTTATTGTTTATTTGGAGCAGGCATGCATGGCACGTGACGTCCACGATAAAACCCAATGAATATTATTTGAGCAGGCTATGTGAACTTTCTAACACAACAACATTAACACTAGTCAGACTAAATCCATTTTCTTTCATGATCTAACAATATCTACAATATTTTGTAGTTTTGTTTGACACATTCTTCTTGAATATCTATCATCGTCTGCCCAAACTAAAGAAAATGAGATAGATCTTTTTATATATGAATTTTTAATATGAATTATGAGAGACTGATTCACCTTTTCTAGAGACACTTAACGTACGATCGCTTATGTAGAAGCTGATCATACAGCTATAAATCAAATAGAAGAGTACCCAGTAAAGGTGTTAAAGATGATTTATAAAGGAAGCACTGCAATTACAAATGAAAAATTCCTTCTCCTCTTAAGTCATGGTTAAAAAATTAACATAAAAATAAACCTAGCCATCTTAGTTTGAATAGGGTAGATAAATCTCTTACACTGCCTTTTGAGAGAAATACTAACTGTCAAATAAAGTTTTCCCGAAAAAAACACGTTAAAGATTTGTTGCGAAAAAGGTTTTCTGTATAACTGGACAAGCTAATTATGAAATAGAAAATGTTTATTCTATACGTGAAAATTGAACAAAACTTTTAAAAAAATGAAATAAATAAAAGCAATTAAATGCGTACTGTGTTATTTAAAAGAAATGGATTTTACTGAAACATTTTTGAGATTTTATTTTTTGATTGCATTTGATATAGTACAGTTTGAGTAAATTATTTGTTATTTTAGTTTATTTTAGTTTAGTTTTTGATATTTACAAAAATATCAGAATTTATATCTACAAAAAAGACGTTATACTCGAATTAATGCTCGTTTTCACATCTACATTTCTTTTCGTTCTATTAAGAGATTCCCATTGCTACCATACACAAATCCTCAATTCTACTGATAACAGTTCACATTACATTACACATTCAGAACAGTATACTTACAACCAGCCACTTGTTTTCTTCTTCCCATACAGTTGCTGTATTCTGCGGATGTCATTTTCATGCAGTTTCAGATTTGATGTGTACGGTTGTGCGTAGGGATACATTATTGATAATTTTGTACTGCTGTCGTGTTCCAAGCCAAGGATATGACCAATTTCGTGAACAGCTGTTGACAAATAATTCTCACCTTAAAGGTAATTAAAAACATAGTGCGGTGTACTAGTTAAGAAAAAAAATGCAATAGAATACTCTTAAGATTCCACGACGGTCCTGCAATATGACAATATCGTATTACAGCACCATTTCAACATCAAAACAGAGCGTATCCACTCCAATACGTTAAGTTGATGGCAACAAATGGCAACAGAAAGCCTATCCAATATATCTTTGGAGCGCTTTGATGGTTAGCTAAACTCTGGAACCATGTATTAAACTACAATAAAGCTTTATAGCAATAAAGTTTCCTGACATTAGTCAGAGTCAACTAAGGAAGATAAGATAAGAACCCTGATTATAAGACAATGGAGTGAGGAATCACAAATCTGCCAGCCACACTTAGAATAACCTGCTCGGTCTGAGCTTATCTTTTGGGTATTCTTATCTTTAGGACGCGCTTAACTAACCTAAAATATAATCTTATATTTAAGAGTGGTTATGCTTATCTTGATTATACCTCTTTATGCATGTGTTCATTTTGAAATTCACTTTATTTTTAATTCTGAGGTTTAATGATGGTTAAAGTTTATTATTTCAAATAGTATACATCTAAAATTAGAACATTGCACGTTCTTTGATAAGGCATTAATAATATTTAAAAGGTTATTATAATGTATTTTTACCCCTTGATGTTCCATAGGTCCAATTTTCGTCTTCGTCAAAATGAAGTCGCCCATCTGGTGGAAAGAAAGCGTGCGCAAGAGTTCCACCGTTTCCATCGAATGGATAACCACATGTTCTTCTATCATCACCATGTCTTCTCGAGCCAAAACTGCAATGTATATAGAGCATATATTATGAAAATCCAACATTTCTTTCGAAGTGTTGTATGAATCTTTGGATTAACAGGATAGTGACATTCGCTACTTATATTCTCATTGCGTTAGTAGATGATGGTCACAACAGGTTATAAGAGTGAAAAATATTGTTTTCCTTATGTATTTCAATGAAGTAGCCGAATGATAAAGATTGGGTTAAAATGGGGAAATCTGGCCAAATTTGGACCAAATTTTTCAAGTTTTTCAGTGTTCATAAAGATTTCAACAAACAATTGGAAAGATTTGGCAGTCATATTTTTCCAAAACGGCTCTCAAGCAAAGAGTTTGTATTGTTTTAGACACTTTCGTTAAGTGTCGTTAAGCTAAATCCTTTGGAATGAAATTTGTTATTTCTGATTCGTGTTGCATCAACATGGCAGATTGTTTAGTGCACGTAAGAAAATATCTGAAAGTTTTAGATCCATCGTATTTATTGTTTCTTTCATCCCACCAACTTGCAGCAATGTTGACTAACGAACATAGACACTGTCAGCTGATGGCTTGTAAAGCTCATGACAGTGATGTACCGAGATATGACAAAGACAGTAATGTACCGAGATATGACAAAGACAAGCATGTGAAGGTACTGACTATTTCATAAACCCTGAAAACGAGAAAAGTGTGATGAAATATACGTACCCAATGACAATATCTCCACTGTTTGTTTGTTTTGTAAACTTCAAGTCTGCCACATCAGACCAAAACCTGAAAGCTTTGGCCGTTATAGATTCAATTTTGGAATAGCTAAGATCACGTGTATAGCTATCAAAATAATATGTCAACGATTTCCTGTTCCATTTGGTGTCAACAAATGCATTTCTTCCGGTTCCATGATCTGGAAGGCCACAACGGGGCGTATTCATCAACTTTTTTGTAGCAGCGTCTACAACACCTGTGACTGGCAACCGAAATGTTTTTTGGAAGGTTTTGATAGAGTCTTCGAGGTTGGATTGATCAAAAGAATTTGGATTGTAGTATCCATATTGCTGCAAATATTTCTATAAAAAACAAAAACAAATTACATATAACTCCTGAGCCGTAATTCAGTAATTAAGACTTTTAAATATAAACTACCCTGGCTCCATGGTTTCCAAATCATCATCAGTCAATCTCTTCTAGTTTTTAAACCCTCTTTTGCACTTATGTCTTATCCGTTAATAAGTTTTTTCTTTTTTCGACATGTAACGAGTATCCTGAAAGTCACATCTTTCATACAAATAGCACCAAACAATATTTATAAAAGTGGGACCGTCAGTTGAAATACAGAATTCAACTAGTTAAAGAAGATTGTAGTAAATCATGGATGTTTATAAGTCCACGAGTAAATCAAATATAACACTTACATTTATAAAAACGTCTGATGCTATATTATAGACACAGAACTGCAGCCTATCAAATAATCTACAAAGTATTCACTTACTTTCACATCAATGCAGTTGACAGCAGCGATCGCTACACAAACGATGAGAACGAACGTCACCATTTCAGCTAACAGATCAACAAACTTATAGGAAATATTATTCACAACACAAGTTAAAAATTGACCTTTAAAGATAATGAACTACGATATGTAGAGCTGAGGGTTGCACTATGCTGATGTCAGCAGAAATAAAACAATTGAGAAATAGTCTGGAAGCGAGCAGCTGCTTATTATCAACAAAGCGGTCAAACAAAGTAAAAAAAAATGATTGGCTCTCTCGTGGAGATTGTCCCACAAGAAAACTGCTGACACTTCTTTCTCGACTTTAAGTTTAGTTTATAACTTTATTTTATCTTTATCTTTATCTTTAACCAGCTTCCACAGATGACAATAGAAGTGGTGTAGTATGTTTGTACGTACCAGATAACCTGAGTAAACTCATGGCTAACAAATGTTAATTTTTCAATATTTTTTCTTGTAGTGTTCACAAATATTTAAGCCAAACATGTTTTGAAACCGCAACCTGGCCAAACAAAGTACCTCATCGGTAAAAAATCCGTCTGTAGAAACATTCGTCGGTACTAAATATTCGTCACCTAGACAAAAATTCGTCACTTTTTACCAACGAAATGTTTTTACCTGATTTTATATAAAACATATTTTTTCCTGTTTTTCCTTAGTTAGCTATATTGACACTTAAAAGTATATAAAATACTATTCTATTCACATCGATTTATTGGAATTCTTTTTATTTTTCAATACTTATTAACACGAATCAAGCAATATGATCAGTGCAAGAAGCCCAAAGCCGTCTTCAAACTACAAAATGCAAAATACTATCCATATGAAAATACCAATTTCATCGGTAAAAATTATACGTCGGTAAAATTATTTGTCAGCAAAAAAAGTTCGTCGGTAAAAAAGTTTCGTCGGAAAAAAGTTTCGTCGGAAAAAGTATTCGTCACCAAGACAAAAATTCGTCACTTTTTACCGACGGATTTTTTAGCGATAAGGTACGCATTTATATTAGGTTCAGTACATGTCGAGATATAGTCTGCTTTGAGGATATCTTTTCTAAAATGTCTTGAGCACACTCAAAATGAACGCTACTTAGGTCCAATAGAAATAAATATTTATCGATATGACAAGGAAGCTGAGCTTTCTTTTCCCCGTGTCTGTAAGTCGGTCATTCTGCAGTTCCTTTCGCCCCATATAACGCCCTTAAAACGTTTAAGCTTCCCATAAAAAAAGTATTTTCTTATAATAATATTTACTTCGGTGCTGCAAGAATCAATTCAAAATTTTATAACGGAACAAAATAATCTGGTATTAAAATTTAAGTAATTTAATCCTTCCAACACGCCCTGACCCTCCACCCTAAATTTAATATTTGGTGAATATTTATACAACACCTTGTAACTACCATACGAGGAAAACCTACTCACAACGACTATGGATCTGTATGCAGAAAATTAAAACCAACAACAAGATTTAAAATAAGCAAAAGCTTTTCACTGTGGGTGAACTGGTTTTTGATTGGCTGACGCAATCTCATTCGCCTGGTATTTCAAATCATTTCAACTACTGAGCGAATGAAAAAGCTGTTCGCTCATTCGCGCGTCCACACCGAATGAAGTAAAAACCGGCCTTTAGAAATGACTAGAGTATGACAACGAAATTATGAAGATACATACGGTCTTTACCATCACCGGTGTTTGAAGATACATACGGTCTTTACCATCACCGGTGTTTGAAGATACACACGGTCTTTACCATCACCGGTATTTTGACAGCAAAAAATGAAGGATGGAAGTTGTCAGATGATATCGGTACTTCTAAAAGCGATGTAAATAAAATCAAATTTGGGGTATCTGTTTCCTTGGAAACACTTGTGTATTATGTATGTATAATTGTATTATCAATGTAATATAATTGCATTTGTGTTAGGTATAATGTATGTTACTTTCCATGATAAAATCAAGTTCTGGTAGTTCAAACCCAATTTTCGCTGGGCGACTTCCGAAAATGAATTGCAGCTGGAGCTATGCGTTTCACATCCATATTGTTTGCCATCTTGAAATATGCGATCTTTTGCCTTCCAACCTCGAACCCAGGCTTTCTTGCCTTGAACACGATATATTATGAAATCAAACCTGAATGTTTCGTGTATTTTGAAGTTTTTAAAAGCTTTCCCGTTCACAAAAACTTTTTTTTGTAATAACTGAAATGTATCGTGCATAATCTTAGTCACCAGAAAATTCCCAGGTTTGCAAAGTCAATTGTAAAAGTGCTATTTCAGCATTTTTAACTTGAATTGTTTGTTTAGCTCACTTTTGGATCAGGTGATGTTGAAAAGCTACTCACGATTGGTTAATAATTCTCAGTTTAAGATCAGTCTGAAACATTACTGTTGCTACATACGAGCATTACAAATTTGTTCCAATCTAATGCAGTGTACACCTATCTTATTTTTTGGTTTTGAACGGTTTAGAAACCAAAACAAAACATCGCTTTGCTCTACTTGGCTAGAAGACCTGCCTATTTCTTTTTTTTCACACTTGCCAGTAAAAGTGCCTATATAGAACAAGCAAGCCTATATGAGAGTATGTTTATGTGGCAAGATTCAAACATTACATTAAGACGGTGAAAACACTTATAAAAGTATTTGAACAAGTGAGGCTAAGCCCAAACTTTGCCCTCACTCACCCAGACACATTTCACAAGGGCTACACCGAAAAGTCTAATGATTGAATCTTGTCCCATAAACTGTATGATGAACTGTATGATGGAACGGACAAGAGAAAGGTTTACTAGCTGCATTCTACTTCGCATGTTTTGAAATTTAAAAGACAAATTACAAAAGAACTTTTTTAATCTTTCAACAGGAAGACCATGTATATCAACATCACTTTTATCGGGATGAGAATACAAAACCGAGATTTTTCGTCCCGAATTGCGTCTGTTATGATTGGTTCTTAGAGCTGAAATGGCGAAAAATCCCGGAATTTAAAGGATGCTTTTGATTCTGTTAATTTTCAGCATGTTTGGTTTTTGAAGCCGCAGATTAATTATCATAAAATATCTTGCAACTAGATGCTCAGTCAGGCGTAAGTATTTTGCTGAAATTACATCTGCTCCAGTGGTTTTTACCGAGAATTTCAGGCCTATTTTACACATGAAGATTATAAACTGATATTTTCACAAAAATTCCGAGGCTGAAAGTAAGGACAAAAGCAATGCTGATGAAATGTAGTGTCGTGATGGTGACGCAGGAAAACATAACCTTCAAAAACAATTTTATGCGCAAAATCAAAAAAATCATCTTAAGTTTATTATTCTCTTGTCTCAATGTAAACTAGGCCTAACATACATATGAAGTATATTTACGTTCCTGGGAATCCACTACTTCTACGCATATCAAATTGCGCATGATATTTGCATAAAAAATACTGAAGAACATTTTGATTACCCAATATAAAAACATAAGACTAGCTCGACAATGGAGCTATGTCTATTACTATCAATTTTCTTGTCAACATACACAGCAAATGGAGTTCCACTGGCAAGTAAGTAATAAAATATTTACGTTGCAAAATCAAACTTAAAGTGATGTTATTTGAGAGATATCACACACATTTCATACACGACTGACGTAAGACGAGATAATAAGGTAAATGTGACCGTGATGACTTCTTGTTTATTCATCGTTCTTATTTTGTGCTTGGATTTACATGACTATACACATCCGGACAAATATTCAAGTGTTGGATTTTCTTGTATATTGATTAATAGATCTAATATCTGTGACCCTTGAATTACATGCAAATACTAATGGCATGTGGTTCACAAAATAATCGGTGAAGGTAACCTTGTAACTTGTTTCTTTGAAGCATTTCTAGTAGTTCGTCAATAAACAACTAAGCTGTATTATATAATAATAATAATAATAATAATAAAAAAAATCAAAAATCTTAGGATTTCCGTCAGTTATTATTTCTTTCTGGGGTGAAGGAGCAAAATATCAGTCAATAGCTCGTATTTTTACAAACGGAAATTAGAGCTCTTCTCTTCTACGTTGGTCATGCTTGCAAGCGTTGAATTTGATTTTTCAGCGACAAAGAAGGCATATATATTAGACGCTCCACCGCCAGCAGCTCCAGTCGTTCGTACGTCATATATGTCCCCGTTATGTCCGACAAAATTAGACTTAGTATTGGCGATTGATTCATCTGGTAGTGTTCAAAAAACATGGAATGAGATAATTGATAATGCTGAAATTTTACTCGCCAATTTTCTGATCAACCCGAATTATACGCGTGTGGGGATCATTGACTTCAGTGCAGTGGCCAATGTTTTCACTCCATTGGATTCCCTTAACACAGATGAGGCGGCTTTTAATGCTTTGGAAACCCTAAGAAGCCGCCCTCAAAACGGAGAAACGTGGATTGAGTTAGGCATTGACAGAGCTAATGAGCTGTTTGGTTCTGCAACACCACTAAGAGAAAACGTTCGTAAAGTAGTTGTTATGTATACAGATGGAAAATCAACAAGTGGCGATGAAGAATCTCTAAAGGTAAACTTCTCGAAAAACTGTCTGATTTTATTGAAAGTGTTGAATTGGTATTGAAAAATGTGAACGGAAAAATGAACTTGCCATTTTACTTTTAAAGTATAATTGATAACCGCGGGTACACAAGTTTGTTTTATCTTGGTGGTTCCAACCTTCATTTAGTAGAGTTTTTGTAAGGGTGAAAAACCCTTATTAAAAATCAATATGAAACACAGCGAGAAGAGACTGGGTTGGAAGTTTAGACTCGCTCCTATTCGTGATGTTTTTCTGCTTTTCTTCAGGCATTGATGAAAGTGCAGAAAGAAAGCCATATTGAAACATTTGCTGTCAAGGTTACAAAGGACGTCTCTGAAACTACAATCAAATTAATCGGCTGTGATGCTGCGCACGTTTTTCACTTAGTCGATGATCCCGGAGCTGGAGAGAAAAATTTAAAAGACGATGTTTGTGGAGGTAACGATATAGTTGTCTAAAATCCAAATGAGAATAATGTTGTTTCACCACTGGGAAATAGTTGTTGCGCGCGGGCGGCGTGTATGTAGAATTTTGCCATATTTTGACGCGCCCTAATCTTTTTTTGATCATTATGAGTTTAAACGTTATTGCTCAAACTAACATAACAACATGAAAAACACGTGGTGCGAGAGATTTTAATATTCATTTTTTTGACAATGAAAACCCATTTTTTCCCATTTTTCGATAGTTTTTTCTGTGCCGTACTTTCAAAATCCAAAGAAAAATGGAGAGGTATTCGGAGGAAACAAATTTTCAAATACAAAAGTGCAAATAGCACCCTAATATTATAAAAGTATTAAAAGAAAGAAAACTTCTCTTATTGCTTTGTGAGAACCAATCAAGTGCACCAGATCTTGAAGTGTATAGACAACATCTAATTTATCTGCAAAGATGCCTGTTCATGTTCATAGGAAAATGAATTCATAAATAGCATATGTTTAGTAAACAATAGTTACAATAAACAATAAAATTGCATAACACATAACTAGTGCTCCTAAGGAAAAATTTTTTACCATTCAATTTCGGAAATGATGTTTCAGCAAACTTTCTTGCCAAATGGAACAATGTTGCATATATGTAACATTGGATATTTATATATAATTGCTAACTAACGAGACAAATCAGAAACAGCATTATATGGCAAAATCAGATTCATCTATAAAACACAGATAAACCCAAGAAAAAGAATCTAAAATTCTAATGAAGATAATTTTAGTAGTATATATTGTTTATATATCATTAGTTTGAAATCGTTTTGTTTTAGTTAAAGTAAAACCAGTTCCATCTGTTAGTACTTCTACAACACCAACTTGGGCAGTAACCACTACATCGTCTGCCATAAAGCCAACAAGTTCAGGTATACATTTTCTTGTTTCTTTCAAAGGATAAAAAATAGTATGGAGGTGCAATAAAACTGTCTGAGTATGAAAATTCTTTCCTTTGAATTATAAAAATGTTTACAAATCATCGGCAATCATAGGAACGATTGAAAATACAATGTGTAGCTTTTATTTTTTAATCAAAACTTAAATATTTGAATCAAAAAAAGTTAATGTTACCAAATTTATTGCCAAGTTTGAAAACAATTTTTTACCCTTTGTTTCCATAGAAGCAATGGTATCTAATTAGAAGAAAGAACACTTTCAGAAATGTATTTTATTTCATCCTTTTTTTATATGCAAATTCTTTCGTTTTGATCCTCTAAAAGTAGATATTTGGTAATGTCAATAAACACAAAGGCCACAGATATTTTAATTTTCCAAGAGGCAAAAATGTTGACACTGAGGACAATAATACATGAAACTTCTTGTTTGAGCTTTTTGTTTTACAGCTGGGGATTGCAGAAAAGAAATGACTAAGTTTCTATTTATCACAATAGAAACAGTTGTGTGCCTCAATATTTTTCTTTTTTAATACATCTTTCCCTCCCTTTTATTAAATAGTTTCCTATATTCTAATGCAGGTGTTGGGAAGGAAAATGGAACAGCAGTCACTACTCCAACTCCAACGACTAAAACAACCACAGAAGCTATGCATGGTACTTTTCCACCAAAAGAAGCAGCATCCAAATGTGAAGAGGAACGCGATAAAGCATTGTTTATAGTAAACAGTAAGGTTCCAACCTTATACCCAATCTTTGTTCCAGAATGTATGCCTGATGGGAGATATAAGGAAGTGCAGCATAATGAAGGAACAAAATTTTACTGGTGCGTCGATGAAGAGACTGGTGAAGTAATAAATGGAACAAAGACATACAATGACATCCCGAAATGCCCAGATGATGAAGCAGGTATCTATAGCGAGATGTTATCTATTATCTACAATCATATTGTACATTATTAACTTATTAATTATATACAATATAATTATATCCAAAATTTGATTCCGTTAGAAAATGCAACCCGTCCACTTACGAAATGTGAAAAGGAACATAAAAAGGCTTTAAGTCAAGTTCACTTACTTGAAGACATCTTTATCCCACAATGCAGTTTGTATGATGGTTTATACATGGAAATCCAATCTAATCCAATATTTGGTGGGAAATGGTGTGTTAACCGTTACACTGGTGATACAATAAATGGCACCTTCTTACCTGTAGGTGAAGGCAATCCTGTATGTCCAGGTATGTGTTAATTTTCATGACATCTAGTTAAAAACTGAAACATGTATCCATTATGCCATTCATGAATTATTGACAATGGAGTAATTTTGAATATCGTCATACTGAAAATTATCATTTTTATGATGCCATCATCTATCAGTCTGTAACATTGAAATTATTGATATCTGAATAGGTAACTGATACCAATAATGTATATATTTCTTCTTTTTTTTTTTAAAAATTAAATGTAAAGTATATAACGAAGATTGGCACTTCAAAATCTATAAGGAGAAAGACAGTTATTCATATTGGGGGTTCCTTAACTAACATTATTTTCTTCTTATAGAGAAAACTAAATGTGAAACAGAAAGAGAAGAAGCTGTTAAAGCAAATTACCGTAGTGCAGGAACAGCTGGATTTATTTTTGCACACTTTGTTCCACAATGTGAACTCAGTGGGTTGTATACTAAGATACAAGTGGAAAGTAGTACAGGTTATGCATGGTGTGTCAATGATGTGACTGGAGAAGAGCTCAATGGAACAAGAAAATCCCCATCTGAAGGAATGCCAGTTTGTCCTGGTAAGCAAATCAATTGAAGATTTCATTTGAAATTTTTGCTGGACTTTGACAAGTTTTTTTCCTTGATTATAGGTGAAGTAAATGTTGATTGTCTTCTGCCCAAACATATAGGCCCTTGTAGGGCTGCAGTAAGCAAATACTATTTTAACCAGGAGACTGCAATGTGTGAAAAGTTTACTTATGGCGGCTGTAATGGCAATGCAAATAATTTCGATACATTTACAGAGTGCCATGTGAAGTGTGGAAGTAAGTGAAAATGTTTTTATGGCAGATATAATTGCAAAATATCTTATGACCTTCAGATTGACGTTTTTATGAGCCAAAACATGTTTGAGCTTATTCCATGATCATGACTTCTTTTGGAACCTAACACTATAATCTGGAAAAATAGGTAAGAAGCTTTCCTTTCACCAACTGACGATATGTCTCTATTTTAGTGCTGACACGCTGCATTATTGATAAAGAATTAGCAGAGTTGCATGAACCTACTGCCAATTACACTGTATTCATACCAACATGTGATGAAGATGGTTTGTTCAGTAAAGTCCAACATTTTGTTAATGGTTCCTCATGGTGTGTGAACCAGAGGACGGGAAATATAATTCCAGATACAACAGTTGATAATGGAGAAGCCCAATGTGATACAGGTGATATTTTCAGCAGGAAACTCTGTCATGTGATTTTGTAACCCCTTGCACCACACTTTCAAACATGCAAGCATTGATTACACTTATCATGAAAGCGACCCTTTTTTATAAGAAATATAAAAGAAAACTTATGACAGCCTTCTAAATTTCCTATTATTCTATAACTTTTTTTCTTATTTAAAGGAAATCACACTGAGGAAAAGCATTACGAACCAACCTGCTTTGAAAATGCTGGCAAAATTCTTAATTCTCGTGGTGATTACCATATTGGATCATATGTGCCCCGGTGTACACAGGATGGTTATTATGAAGAAATACAAGAAAATGACAAAGATGAAGAGTATTGGTGTGTACATAAGTACACTGGTATAGAAATCAATGGTACACGTAAAAAGACATATGAAGGAAAGTTGGTATGCCCAGGTATTGTTTTCAGTTTGTTAGTGTATTTTGTTGGCTATTTATGGATTGAAATCTTCCATAACATAAGCAATTTCACCTGATTTCAATCCATTCCTAAAAAGTAGCCTTTTATGAAAAGTTTATTTACATAGGTTTGTTCAAATTTCACAAATTATGGAATTCATTCTAGAAAATGAGAAATACTTTTCCTAGGAACTGCATATTTATGCTGTTTTAAAATAATTTCATGAGTTTTTGTTAGTGATAAGTATATGAAAGTACGAATAAGTCCATGAATATCAACATCATTTTTAATATTGTTAGTTTGTGTATAATATACTAAAGAGATCTTAGATAATGCCCACAAATTACACATTAACCTTTGGACTAAAACAATTTTACACTAGTTCAATGTGGTCATTTGTGAGAGGTAGTTTGACACTGGCTTGATTGCGTTATATTATTTTGTTATAGTGCATGAAAATAAAATGTGCCTTTTGCCCAAGGATCCAGGTCCTTGCTATGCCTTATTCCAAAGATTTCATTATGATTGGCAGAAAAAGAGGTGTTCTCGATTTAATTATGGTGGATGTCAAGGAAACGACAATAACTTTATGTCTTTGAAAGAATGCGAAGAAACCTGCCAAGGTTTGTTTACTTTATATTTTATTAAACATTTAATTCAATTGACAATGACAAGTATTTTCCTGTCATTAAGATCTTGATTTAAGATAATATTTGATAGATTCAAGAGAAACAGAATAATGATTGAATGATTGCGAGAGCTTGAATGTGATGATTTTACTTGAAACTTTCACATAGTAGTTGTTGCAACATCTATTTGATCATAATTAAATAATTTCCCTTCTAGCAATTATTTTGTTAATCTTTCTTACTTAAGTTACAAATGATCAAAAGCCACCAAGTGGAACCGAGAAACCTACTGTATCTACTGCTAAAACTGTTGCCACTGTGAAGACTACAGTACCAGTAACAAAAGCCCCACCCACACAAATTCCAGATGAGGTGGACATATGTAAGTTATACTTATTGTTTTTCATTTTCAAATTGTGAAAGATATCATTTTGAAATTGGCTTGGGTGTACTATGTATAGAGGCATAGCAAGAGATCATTCAAAATTTGTGGAGGGGAGTTTAGAGTAATTTATGTGCTTTGTTGTGAGCAATATGATAGCTCCAATCTTTTTTTTGTAGATAACCCATTGAATCCTTGCTCAGTTGAGGCAGATTACGCAAATCAAAGAAAAATAAAACATAATTTGACTGGTGGTTTCGTGCCTCAATGTGAATCTAATGGCGATTATAAACTAATGCAAGTTCACGGTGGTACAGGGTTTAGATGGTGTGTTGACTCCAAATCTGGACGCATAGTTGAGGGCACGATGACTGGTCCTGGAAAACCTGATCCTGAATGCACTGCTGGAAGTAAGTACAAATATTAAATTGTTGTTAGGAGTGTACTTTTGATGGCAAAGAAATGATTTTTTGGATATAAGACAGACTATATATGAAGTTGTGACTTGGACACTAACATTTGAACATAATGGGCGATCGTTTTATATTCTATTTTACCTACTTTATTAATAATTTTAGGCTTACATCTTTAAAAAATATTTCTTTAAAAACTATTCGTACATTTGCGTACATTAAAAGTCGCGAGACCCCATTTTGAGAAAAGATTTTGTACGCATATAAAATCTTGTAAAATACATAAATTGAAGCAATGTTGAGTAATGTTCCTGTAAAGACATCACTCTCAATAAGAATGCAGTCTCTTTCTGCATTGGCTGACTTCTGTGAGGGGCAATTCTTCAGGGTTTCATTTTTCCGAGAGGAGAAAAAATAGCTGGAAATCCACGGAATGTTTCTGTGTAGATATTTAAAAGTTGCGAGCACAGAAAGTCGCGAATCCTGAAAAGAAAAATGTTGTGTACACAAAATGTTGCAAAATTCGCGACAATTTGCTCATGACCTTTTGTGTCTATTAGGTATATTATATTTTGTTGGGCTATGAAGTATATGAATTTCATGACAAGCTATAAGAGGTGACCATGCTAGTGGGTGCCATTTCTTCTGGATTTAATCAATATCAATTAATTAGTAACTGAAACCAAATAATGATTTAATGATAGTGAGAGCTTGAATATAAAGATTTTACTTGAAACATTCACATAGTAGTTATACAAAATCTATTTCATAATAACTTAATAAAAAGCCGTCTAGTGACTATTTTCTTTATTGTTCTTACTTTAGATACAAATGGGCAAAAGCCACCAAGTGGAACCGAGAAACCTACTGTTTCTACTGCTAAAACTGTTGCTACTGTGAAGACTACAGTACCAGTAACAAGAGCCCCACCCACACAAATTCCAGATGAGGTGGACATATGTAAGTTATACTTATTGTTTCTCAATTTCAAATTGTGAAAGATATCATTTTGAAATTGGCTTGAGTGTGCTATGTATAGAGGCATAGCAAGATATCAGTCAAAGTTTGTTGGGGAGAATTTAGTCATTGCAAAGAAAAGAAAAAACATGCTAGTAACCTAATTGACACTTAAAATGGAAAAGAATTATCACAAGTCTTTCACTTTTTTTTGACGATCTCTGATTATGCTTATGTATTTTCCAAAGAATGACATTAGTTTGCTTAGAAGACTATGTATTTTGAATTAACAGTAAATTCTTGATTAATCTTAAAGTACTTCATGTTTTTTGTTGTGAGTGATATGATAACTTCAATCTATTTTTTATAGATAACCCATTGAATCCTTGCTCAGTTGAGGCAGATTATGCAAATCAAAGAAAAATAAAACATAATTTGACTGGTGGTTTTGTGCCTCAATGTGAATCTAATGGCGATTATAAACTAATGCAAGTTCACGGTGGTACAGGGTTTAGATGGTGTGTTGACTCCAAATCTGGACGCATAGTTGAGGGCACAATGACTGGTCCTGGAAAACCTGATCCTGAATGCACTGCTGGAAGTAAGTACAAATATTAAATTGTTGTTAGGAGTGTACTTTTGGTGGCAACGAAATGATTTTTTTGGATATAAGACAGGCTATATATGAAGTTGTGACTTGGACACTAACATTTGAACATAATGGGCGATCGTTTTATATTCTATTTTACCTACTTTATTAATACTTTTAGGCTTACATCTTTAAAAACTACTTCTGATTTAAGCCATCTACATTGTTTTCATTAGTAGCTGGTCTTGATCTTCTTTTCTTATTTTGATTCTTTGGTTTTATTTTCAAGTATAACATGGAAGAATTTATAGTAATTTCAGTATTTCATTACAGGTTATAAGGTTATAAGGTGATACTAAGTTTCTCCTGGAGTTCAGTTTCTTGAAGTTTCTCAGACACATTTTCCTTAAGTTGTTAATGATTTGATAGTAGCAACCTCAAGACACTAAATGAATTTTTTTTTTTTCAGAGAATGTATCTCTGCCTCCAACAAAATGTGAAGATGAACGAGCAAAGGCATTAAAACAAGTGCACATGATCCCTGATATACTTGTTCCGATATGTGATCCAGATGATGGCCTGTATTCTGAAATCCAGTATGGTGGAATGGTACGTGGTAAATGGTGTGTTGACCGTCTCACAGGCGAAACCATTAAGGGTACTTACGTTGAAGAAGGAAATCCAACTTGTCCAAGTATGTTATGTGATTTATTTCCTTCTATAATCAGTAACATTGAAGAATAGTAAGATATTAGGGGTACTCAGTAATTTGTTACACGATGAATTTGAAAGTATATTATACTCTGTAAAGGATTTGAGTGTCATTGCAACACTTTAAGAGGCGATCATGGTAGTGGGAGCCAATTTTTGCAGGATTTAAGTTTCTCAAAGTTTCTTTGCTTAGCAAATATGCTAAGGAGCTTGATAAAACTTTGGTTCTTTCTTTCAGAGAATGTATCTCGCCCTCTGACAAAATGTGAAAATGAGCGAGGAGAGGCGTTGAAAGAAATTCACAGGATTCCTGATGTCTTCGTTCCAATATGTGATCTAGAAGATGGCCTGTATTCTGAAATCCAATCTGGTGGTATGCTAGGTGGTAAATGGTGTGTAGACCGTCTCACAGGTCAAATCATCAATGGCACTTATGTTAAAAATGGAGATCCAACATGTCGTACGTTATGTGTTTTATTCCCTTCACTTATGTTAGTATACTAATGATTACATTTCCGTATTTTTTTCATTGCTTCTTAGATCCAGTAGTTGAAATACATTATGATGGTTCTTCTGAAACTTCAAAGAGTAATGCAACAAGTGGTAGTTCTACTGGAGATGCTACTCCAAATGGGAATACTTTGAGTGTTAATTTGACTAAAGGTGAAAACCATGGAGAAAGCACTTTACCATTTCCTGAACCGGAGGCACCACCTGTTGAAGCAGACATTTGTAAGTATTTATGTTGTTTTCTTTTTGTGTTTCTATAGTCAGTGATTGAAATTGTTTTGTTTAAGTATTCTTATATGAAATTGCATGCTTCTAAATACATTATTGTGTTGTACTTTGATATTTGTATGAACTGGGTATGAAACGTTATTTTGATAGTTGAAGGATACCATGCAAAGATTCCATTTTTGTAAAATACTATGAGCGATATGTTAGTAAAATGCTCTTGGTCATTTTTCTCCTTAAAATCTCAAATTTTTACCAGTCTTTAGTATCTATGTTCACACCAGTTTTTTCTGACATTAATCGTCCAGCAATTCTACTACGGAAGCAAAAATAAAGACAGTTATCAAAATGAAATGACATTAGTTTGTCTACAAGAGCTTTCACCAGAATTTTTTTTAATCATACAGTAATTTAGTGATATCAATGTTTCATAATCCTTACATATCATTGAATCAGAGGTAATGTGAGGATTTTGAGAAAAGAATAGGAAAGCTAAATCTCCAGGTTTTACTGATGGAATGTAATGGAAGTTGAAGAAATGAATTTGATCCACCATTGGTACAATTATAACAGCACATTATTTCAATACTTAGCCAACCCCCAGAACCCCTGCTTGGTAGAGCTTGATTTTGCAAGGCAAGCCAACTTGGCCGAGCATCGTATTGGTGGTTTTGAACCACAATGTGAACCAAATGGCGACTATAAAGAAATTCAACGTCATGGAAGTACTGGCCAGAGTTGGTGTGTTAACCCGAAAACTGGGCGCGAGGTGCCTGGAACACGGGTTGGACCTGGAAGAGGAGATCCAGATTGCACCGGTTGAGTGAAATTTATTTATTTAAAATGCACCTCTGGAAGAAATCCATTATCCGGAAAATACTTGTTTCTTGGATTTTATTAGACTTTCTGCTGATTGAAATGCTTTAATGGTAACTACCTTACAAACTTATCTTTACAGGAAAGGGGCATGATGTATTGACCCCACCAGTATTGACTCCACCACCACCGCCTCCGACTACAGAAACAACTACTGCATTGGCAACCACTACTGTTACCACACAGTCAACTGTTCTGGCGACCACAACACCAACGCCACGGACACTCACTTCTACACAGCTTACAACCACGCCATCTACCACCAAGACCGATTCGCAGTCTAGTAGCGACAATTCTTTAAGGGAGGAGCTATTGAGTAAGTCAATATTTTCAAGAACTATATCCAGTAGACGTTTTAATAGTAAACTCACTTTCGATCTTTGCAGCCGTTGTGTCGTTTCAAATCGGAATAATAATGATGTTTTGCTGATCGAATTTGACGACATTCCTGAGAATGTCGATCTATGATATCGGAATCAAAAATTTGTTTTACTGCGTCCGCGTCGAGAAAGCCTACTCTGCATGATTTAAAATTCATTCCGAAAATTGCAATCTTCAGGGAATAGACCACACTCGATGAGATGACTCATCCTTAAATTTTAACTCTTTTTTTGTAAATTTATTTTTGTATAAAACTCTCACTGTAAAGGGCGATAAAAATGTAATGCTCTGAAAAAAAATCTAACGGCTAAGATGAATTAGATAAGGTTGAATGACTTTAAAAATAACAAGCGGAGGATGGGAAAGATTGAACTATTGCTATTGCTATCGTTGTAACCAAACCCCATCAATTTTATAGAACTAGCTGAAAACTGTCCGTATAAAATTGGCACGAACCTCACAAAGATTGGATGTTACAACGATGACCAACAGATACCTCGACCATTGCCGGTGCTTTTATTCAACGAAACAAGTATCAATGTAAACGTAAAATCAGAATGGACCACGTTTGTACGAGGCCTTGTATGCAAGTGTGCAATGGAGACACGAAAGCGAGGCTGGTTTACATTTGGTATACAAGACTTCGGTAAGACTTTTTAATCATTAAACTGCGCTCCAATTAGACGATTGTTTGCGCGCCCCTAGAACAGAAACGCACTTGCAAATACCAATGTGGAATCCTATTTGTCTGAACGATCGTCTTTCGCACGATAAAAAGTTTCAATGAATTTATTCTTTGTCGTAAAAAAAAACGTCTTGTGCATCATCTGAAAATCCTTTTGATGGCATGATTTATGCGTTTTATTGACCTGTGCAAAAATCCTTTTTATGAAACCCACCTGCATGAATCTGTACTTGAAATCATCATGGCACCAAATATACCGAAGCATAATCATTTCAAAATAACGGATGAGAGAAGTCAGAACACAGAATACATGACTTCGGCCTATGACTTTCTTTCGGATTGAATTTCAAAAGGATATGAATTACATTTTTATTTCTAAAACATGTCTATTCTATGAAGGTGAATGTCTATTCTATGAAGGTGAATGTCTATTCTATGAAGGTGAATGTCTATTCTATGAAGGTGAATGTCTATTCTATGAAGGTGAATGTCTATTCTATGTAGGTAACATGTCTATTCTATGTAGGTAACATGTCTATTCTATGTAGGTGAATGTTTCTCCGGTCCGGACGAAGGGCGTTATGACGAAGATAAAGAAGCGCCAGTAGACATGTGTATTGGTGAAGATCAAAATGATTGTCAGAAAGACAATCAAGCATGCGCAGGTATCTCTAAAAAAGATAGCACGTCCAAGAGGAAGATGTTCGCTAATTATGTGTTCATGATTAAGACCGCTAAACATACAGAAATTGAACGTATCGAGTAAGTTCTTCTTTAGTTTTAACTAAACACATTATTTTATAGCATAGGCGGACGTGGAGCCTCTTATTCTGGGAAGGGCAGGAGTAAGCCGCAAAACTAATAACCAGATTACATTATGAACTTATTTAACAAAACTTTAAGTCCCATTTACACCAAGAGAAATATCCCGCTTTCGGTGCAATTATTAGTTATCGTTGCAATTTTTACAGAAAAATAGCACCGATTTGAACTTTCCTCTTGACTAATCATGCAGTAAACCAAACATAACTATGCTTCAGTTGATAACAGCCTTTAAGTCTTTTTGTCTTTATGTTTCTGTTACAATACTTAATCAGTTAATTTACATTGGTGTCACCAGGGGCAAATACAGGGGCAAATACTCCAAAATATTTGGCAGCTAAGCAACCTTGCATTTGCTCATTCGACTCTTACCGTTCATGTTCTATGGAACAAATTCGTTAAATGAAGGAGTCGTGCGATTGAGACGTAGAATACTTTCAGAATAAGGCTTGATTATTTCGAGTTCCGATAGGTGGAATATTTTCAAAACTTGCAGTGTTCTCACTCGGAAAACTGTGTAATACGAGCAAGACAATGACGTCACACATCCAGACTTCTAGGCAACAGAATACAACATGTGTAATAGGCGTCAATACTTTGCAACTACATTCCACGTACAAGGTGTGTGCATGAGGAATGGAATGCGTGTAGATAATTTTTTCTCTGCATAATTATCTTTCGTAGGTACGACAAAAAGAAACGAAAGCGAAGTGCTAAGAGAAGCGAACGAAAGCATAGTCGACATCATCTCTGAAGCAAAGTGGATAGACATCATTAAAATTTTAACGACTTTTAAAAGGAGTTTTCACAAATTAATTATTCAACATTGATGATTTGGGAAACTAGTTCGTTAGTCTCCGTTCCGCTGGTACTTCATGACCCTTTATTTTCCGGTGTTCGATCCATATCTCGAAAAGTTTGACCATGGATGTTTTACAAATGTTTAACCTATTAATATTTTCCATTTGTCGTTGGGATAGTTAAAAGCAACTGAAATTTTTAAAACGAGGTCACACTTATTGGCTAAGCCATAACACGACATCTTAGCTGAAATTCGGGAATGTTTTTTTCGTAACACGAAAACGAGGCCTGTTTGGATATTTCAACTGGATTGTGCGAAAGGTATATTCTTCCAGTTACTATCTGACGCGAATTTTCCCGATTTGGTTATGAGAATCGTTTTAAATCAAGTGTATTGTTTCTTTGAGTTCTGTTTAATGTAGTATATAAAACATCTTTTGTAATTATTATAATGATCTAATCGTTAGTTGAAGACAAGTATAATCCATCTCATATCATCTCGTACATGTGTGTTGTTACCTGATGTTTGCACTTGAAACAATTTTGGTTCAATATTTTATTTATATTATAAGAAAAAACATAGTTATCAGAATCTATAAAAAACGTTTGTAAGGTGCTGGTTATATGAAAGAAATTGTCCCGCTTAGCCAGGACGGGACGCTTTAACGAGATGTCGTTATTGCATTCATTTCTTTTGTTTTATCAAATTTGGGTTACATGACAAAAAATCATCCCGCTTAAACGGGATCTCGCTTGCAGGGAAGCAGGATCTCGCCTAACCGGGACGTTTTTTGCTCATATAACACAGAGCGGACGATTTAGATTTTATCTGACATGTGTATGATAAATCTAAATTTCAAAGCAAGCGTTAAAGGTGGTGAATAAAATTCTGTCCCGCTTTGCTGGGATGGTTTTTCTTCATGTAACCTCGGGACAAAGAACACCCATAAAAAATTTTTGGCCCGGCTAAGCGGGATAATTTCTTCCAGCCCCATATAACCAGCCCCTAAGATGCTCTTTCGCTATTCTCAGGCTAAACATTTAAATATCTTAGGATTAATACAGTTCAGCAATAATAGTGTATTTGAGAAACTTGGTAGGGAATCATCATTTAAAATATAAAGAAGCATATAACTCTAGAATGAACGGACATTGACAAAATTCCTGTCCGGAATCTAAAAGACAATAACACATTTCAAGATAGTTGAATACTTTTTCATTTTCTTCTGGCTATTCTCAAATCCAAATAGGTGAAACATTATCCTGACTGAATTCATAACGTGAACGTTTTAGGTTTAAAACATTTCGTGCAATAAAAAGATATTGTCATAGAACTATGTGGATAAAAAGTTATCTCCGTCATTCTATAAACATGTTTCATTTTTAAGTGGAAATACAGGACAGCTGAGCTGCGTACGATATATGCGGTGCAACTAACTTTTCGCTCAGAGGCAACAGGAGTGACTGCCCTCAGTCGGTCAATATCTTTCGCCTCTTTCTTGTAACCAAATCGCTTTAAAAGGTTTTGTTTATAGTTTGGATAATCGAGGTCATTTAGTAGGCAAATAAATAAATCAAACAATCGGAAAATCAAGGTTTCATTATATAATGGTCATGACTCAATGTTTATACATTACGTATCATTCATAATAATGAACTCGTTTATCTTTAGATTAAGCTACAATTACATGGAGGCATTCTACAATTATCATTGGGGAATTTTCATACGTCATCGCAGCGTAGCCATGCTCTTACATGTCTCTGTTTGAAGAAACTATTAAAACACACTGCTATAGGATGTGCAAACAGTTACTTTAAAATCTGGTTTGCTATCAAGCCCTGTCTTTGATGTTCTAAATTCACTCTCGTGAGAACACAGCTTTAACCATGACTTCCTTGTAACTTAGCAACGGTTTTATATTTCCTTAAAAACTGAGTAAACGATTAGAATACTTCGAAATAAACGATACAGTGTTTCATGCCAAAGGAAAAGTCGATCGAGTTTATTTTATCGAAACGAAACTGAAGAGCGAAGTAGTTTTCGTTTTCTACTTGGCAATCTTTTGAATTTTTTATTTGTTTGCCATTTTGAATATTAAAGCAAACGACGACTTTCTGTTAACGCTTTCCTCGATAATTTGGAGACGTTTTAACTTAAAATATGAATGATCAAGGTGAGTTTCCTGTGTGCTAATCAGCTATTATTTTTATTTTTTTCACACAGGGTGAAACCACATCTCTGATCACAATCAACTACTGAAATATGGCAAGTCATTCATCAGCGATGCCAACTGTAAGCATTTTAAAACCTTCTTTTTAGAGCTGCGCTATCATTATTTTTGATTGGAAAGTTTTCAAAGTTTACAGTACAATTTCTTTAGATAAAGAACTGATTTGCTGAGCAACAAAAGCGCCACATCAGGTGAGAGTTACTGAAGTTTTACTGTTTGAAAACACTGGTCGATTTAATGCATATTACATACTGTGTTCCAGAAGATCCGAAACAATTTTATGTCTTGTTGGACAGTTTTCAAGGCAAATTTAAGGATCTATTCGAGTAAAAAGTGATTGGTATGGACCAGTGGAACCATTTGTTTCTGAAATCAAAAGAAACACACTCGTCAAAGCTGGACGTCACTTTAATCATCGTTGTTCTTCGTAGTTGCTGTAAACTCACCACGCAACATGAGAAACTCATCGACCAGTTAAGAATACTTCGAAATGAACAAAGCCACCGCGGTCTACACATGGATGATGTTAAGTTTCAAGACAATATAAAAAAATTCTCCACCTGCTTACTTGGTTTGGGATGTCGAAAGAATGATCTCGATCGGATACTCAACCGTCCACTTTACAATGACCGCATAAAGATAGAGTACGGTTTAAGGAATGTTATTCACAACTTTTCTGGCAGAGACAACGAACGTTTACAGATTCACCAGAAATTTACCAGCGGAAACAGCAATAAGGTGGTTACATGCGGATTTTCCGGTGTCGGAAAGTCCGAGTTGGCTCGCGTATACTCTGAAGAGTATAAAACTTTCTATGAAGGTAACCTTATTTTCCTGAATGCTGAAAATGAAAACACAATCGAGAAATGTTTTTTCGACATTGCCCAAGATATAGGCTTGTCTTGCGTGGACGCAAACGGCATTACCATCGATTCAAACATCACTGTCAAACGCGTTTACGAATTCCTATCTGACAAGAAACACCTAATAATCTTCGATAATGCAAAGAACATGGCAGAAATACAAAACTTTCTTCCTCAAACAAAGGTTTACAAGGGCGACGTGTTGATAACAAGCCAATTTATAAGCTGGGGGAATAATTTTGACTTGCTTCACTTACTTCCTCTGCCTAAAGATGCAACTCTGCAAATATTGCAGCGAGAACTTGAAGAAGAAGAACTAACACCCCTTGACAAGTTGGCTTAACTCACTGAAAATCTTCCATTAGTTATCCAGATTGCACTATCCTTCATCAAGTACACAAAAAGTTCCGTTACTGAGTACCTAAATCTCTTTAACGAATATCGTAACGAAAATGTTGAAGAAAAGCTCGAACTTTGACATTAATACAAATAAATCCATTTATACATCGTCCATGTTAGCCATCAATGAAGTAAGAGCGAATAAAACAGCTGTACGCATAATTAATATGATGGCGCTAATAGACGAGAAATCGATCCGTAGGGAATTTATCAAAAAGCTATCTGATGTTGGAACAATGCCATTACTGGAGGCATTATCTACCTTGACGTCATATTCATTAATACAAATTGACGAAGATGACGTAATATCAATTCATTCCTTGCTGCAAATGGTTCTAGCTGATCTAATGCCAACAGAAGAGAAGGAAAGAGCGACGAATGATGTGTTAAACATTTGTAAAAGAAAGTGAAAACAGGAAACACTTCAACTTTGGAGATCTCTGGTTAAATCATATTTACCAATGTTTCACAACAAATGCCATTGCGATGAAAGCCGACGATGAGATCTTCGATGTAGTGAAAAACTCAGTGTTGGCGTTATTCAATCGTGGGCAGTTTAGAAGTGCAGAGGATCTATTGCGTGGATTTGTAAGAAGTGTAGCATTCTTATTTAAGGAATTGGTTTATTTGGACTATTTGAGGGCAAAATCTTTCCACAAAAATGGAGAGTACAAGGAATGTCAGCAGATCCTCGAAAAGCTTACCAACCAAGATGATACAAATGATAGAAATAGAAATCCAAGCCAAAATGTTACATTTATACGGCATTTCCTTATTGGATAGTCAGCAAAACTTTGCTAAACTCAATGACATCGTCAACAATCCTGTTTTTCATTGCAACGATCTTTCCAGTTACCGACAATTAAAGCTCAAAATTTTGAGGATCAAACATATATTAATGACAGGCACAGCAAAAGAATTAGATTCGGTATTAGAAACTATGGATTTGCTGAGTAATATGAGGGAGCTACAACTTTGTCTAGTAAGAGTTTACGTGTTTCAGGGTAACTACAAAAAAGCCTTAGAAAAGGTCCAGAGATTATACAAAAATACATTAAACTGCTATGGCGACGAAAATCCTGTAACTACTGAGATTAGAATCAAGTATTCACAAATACTACGTTTAGCAGGAAATGTATCTGAATCATTGGCTGAACTGAAGGTAATGGACCATAAAATGAAGATATTTCAAACTAAGTCACATCCGATAGCAATTAAAGCAAAAAGAGCGCTAGCAGAAGCACAGCTAGGTCATGGTTTGTATGAAGAAGCTAAATTGAACTTTGAAGATGTTTACAGAACTCAAAAAAATGTTTTTGGATATAGTCATCCAGATACATTAAATACAAAAAATAACTTGGCCAATGTTTTACTGAATCAAGGGAAACTGAACGAAGCAATATCGTTATTTAAAGGGGTCCTTGAAATAAGAAAAGACGTTCTTGGATATAGTCATCCAGCTAGTTTAACCACAAAAAATAACATTGCTGATGTATTACTGAATGAAGGCAGACTGAATGAAGCAATGTCGTTATATAAGGAGGTCTTGAAAATTCAAGAGGACATTCTTGGAAATAGTCATCCGGATACTTTAAGTACGAAAAATAACATTGCTGATGTATTACAGAATCAAGGCAAACTGAATGAAGCAATGTCGATACACAAAGAGGTCTTGGAAACGAGTGAAGCCATTTTTGGATATAATCATCCGGATACTTTACTCACGAAAAATAACATTGCTGTTGTATTACGGAATGAAGGGAAGCTCAATGAAGCAATGTCACTATGTAGCGAGGTCCTGAGATTGAGAGAAGACGTTCTTGGATATAGTCATCCGGATACTTTAAATACAAAAAATAACATGGCTGTTGTATTACGGAATCAAGGCAAGCCGAATGAAGCAATTTCGTTACATAAAGAGGTCCTGGGATTGAGAGAAGATGTTCTTGGATATAGTCATCCGGATACTCTAAGCGCGAAAATGAACATAGGTAATGTGTTAAGCGATCAAGGTAGGCTGAATGAAGCGATGTCGTTATATAAAGAAGTCCTGGAAATTCAAGAAAATGGTCTTGGATGTAATCACCCTGATACTTTGAAAACGAGAATGAACATGAATAATACTGCGAGAAGATGGAAGATGGAAGATGGAAGATGGAAGATGGAAGATGGAAGATGGAAGATGGAACCTGTCGAAATGTTTTATATTATGAAGTGGGTATTTCAAATCCATGAATCTGTCACATTTTATTAAAGGGTTTATTTTTGTTACAGTTGCAACTGAACTGGTTTCTAGCTCAAGTAATGGTTGAACATTAGGTTGAAAACATCTTTAAAAATTTGAAGTGCATGTAAATCTTGTAAAACAGCCATTTGTTCATTTGTGAATAAAACCTGTAACGTGAAGCTGCTCATTTTTGTGTCCTATTTTTTAGTTCTTTGGTCCATTTTGAAAAGCGATAGAAATGAAAAAGTTCTACCGCTTTAAAAAATGGACCTATCGCTATGATCAAAGGATTTTGTGCAAATGCCGACATTCGAAATTTGTATTTCATTAAAAAACATTCGAAATCCAAACAAATTATTCGAATTAGCGGGATTCGGAAACATCATGTTTCGTTTACACGAAACTATTTTTCTATAGATTTGAGTTTACGAATCTCCCTAATTAGATGGAAAAATGAGGTATTCTGTTTTCACTTCTCTACCATTTGATTTAACTTCTGCCCCGTTCATTTTTAATAAAGCAATGCGCTGTCGGGTGAAATAAGGGTAGAAGCAATTTGTATTTCCGTGTATTTGGACCATGGTTTGGGTGTCGCAAGCTCCTACGAAACATGCTTGAAACATTCAAAATTTGTGCAAAACAGTTATATTGAGAGGTGGGTGGTTTCGTTGTAAACAACGAGATTAGCTTATGGAGTCCTCAAAAAGATGTTATTTGGTTGGGTGTAAGCACAGATTTAAATCAAAAGTTTTTTACTATTCCTCATATGAGAGTTACTTTTTTTCTCGCTTGTATTACGCAAGCGGTTAAACTTGCCATATTCGACAGCGAGATCTGTAGTGAAGTCGAGTGCTAAAATAGTTTCTACTAAATTTGTTGCAAAAGAATTAATTCAACTAAAAACAAGAAACTTGTGCAAAATTATTGATGCACAAATGTATTGGGAAGGAAAAGGGTTCTGCTATTAAAGAAATTATCTTTTGACGTGATAATTTCACAATGTTCAATAAAAGAGAAATCATTCTCTGCAGGCTTCCTGAAATAGAAATTTATTCTGATGCTAGTGATAATGGAATTGGGGCGTATGCAAAAACGTGTAATAAAACCTACACGTCTTTTGCTTTGAGAAGGCATCTTTCAAAAAGCAAAGGATGAAGTTTCCTAAAAATCATCAAGCGTTCATACCCATTTTGAGTTTTCATGCGCTTTATGCTTACAGAACAGGCATTAAAAAATATTAACTTACTCTTTGTTGCTTTCAATTATTGCACTGGCTTCAATCTGCAATCTCGTGAACTACTGACGACCAGCTGACCAAAGCCAAAAGAATACTAACTGACTGAATTCATAACGTGAACGTTTTAGGTTTTAAACATTTCGCGCAATAAAAAGATATTGTCAAAGAACCATGTAGATAAAAAGCTATCTCCGTCATTCTATAAACATGTTTCATTTTTAAGTGGAAAAACAGGACAGTTGAGCTGCGTACGATATATGCTGCGCAACTAACTTCTCGCGCAGGGCCAACGGGATTGACCACCCTCAGGCGGTCAATTATTGACCCGGCTTTCATTTCATAGAATCTTATAATTTTTTTCCACCTATTTATTCTACATTTATTACTAAATTTGGGTCTAATTTGTAACCAAATTATGTATAATGATCTTCCAAATTCGATATCGCCATTATGTGATATTGTAGCCCGTTCAATTGTTCATAAAATTTGGTCCAAATTTGACCCTTTTCGACAAAACTCGAAATCACCATCATCAATGCTATATAATGCACAAGAATGCATTGCGAGAAGTGCTCCAAATTCCCCAAATCATAGATGAACAAAGAGAAGGACTTACAACTATCTTCGAAAGTCTTTTGGGTCATTTATGTCCGCATTTTTTGATACATACCTTGCCTCTCATTTTACTAGGGTTTACTTGAGTGGGTTTATACGAACCTTTATGCCACTCTCACGTGAAAATTAAATGAATCAGAAGAAGTGTGAATTGCTGTGACTTTTGTGAGAACTTCGAAACTACTACTTGGTTTTTTTTCAATGGCCATTAGTGACATTAGTGACATTTTACGGCTAATGTAGTATTAGTATATGTAGTATTAGTATATGAAAATAAACATACCGTCTCTCTAATTAGCGCCCCTCTCTAATAAGCGCGCCCCTCTAGTCAAAAATATTTATATTTATTTATTTATTTATTTATTTATTTATTTATTTATTTATTTATTTATTTATTTATTTTTTATTTATTACATTGTTAACATTCTGAAAGAATCAGCCAAAACAACCATCGGCTACAAAGAAAGATCGAAAAAAACCTGTAATCCCGACATTGTTATCCTTTCTGACATGCAGAGAATCGTACAAAAGCAGATCGAATCCACCAGAAATGAGGTTTTAAAATCTCAACTAAAGGTACATCGTAATCGTATACTGACAGAAATCCATCGCGAAAAGAAACAAGAGGAAAACATGAAAATAAGAACTATCATGAACCCCTTAGAAAGGAACCAGGACGAAAACCAAAAAATGTACGATGCAGTAAAACAGATCAACAAGATGAAATCTAAAACACCACTTATTGTTTCATCAGACAATGGTCAAACAACTGACGACCAAGAACAATCTGAAATCATTTCGAAATATTTTAAGAACATCTTTTGGAAAAATGCTGAGCCTATGCCAAACATTCAACCAATACCGATGACGAAACCGTTTACAGCAATCGAAGTACGAAAAGCCGTATCCAAACTGAAATCAAATAAATCACCAGGATGTGATGATATCCCTATCGAGCTAATAAAACATGCCCCAGAAACTATCTTTCATCAAATTGCGCTAATATTCAACAACATCGCAGCAAATGGCCAATGTCCAATCGAGATCAATCACGGCATCCTGATACCTTTGCAAAAACCAGGAAAGCCAAAGGGACCTGTAACCAGTTTGCGTCCAGTTATCCTGTTATCGGCACTTCGAAAAATCCTGGCTGCTGTCATGATGATGAGAATTGGTGAAAGGATGGATCGAGAAACACCACCAACACAAGCTGCCTACCGTAGAGAGCGGTCAACTACAGAGCACGTATTTGCAGCTAAAACGATAATTGAAAGAACAATCAACTCAAAAAATGAAACCGTGCACCTTACACTCCTCGACATGAGCAAAGCATTCGACAGTATACAGCGAAACACCTTGATTGAATTTCTACGAGATACTATTAGTAACGATGAGCTGCATATCGTCAAGAAAATGCTTGAAGTGACACTTGCTGTAAGATGTGGCAATACCATCGCCGAAACGTTTAGCACAGACACCGGAGCTCCTCAGGGTGACTGCGCTAGTGCGAACCAATTCACCTACTATCTTGCCAAATCACTTTGTGAATCAATACCAACCATCCACGACCACCAATACTGTGAACGACACATAACTTCCAATGAAATACCAGACGAGATCACAGAACACAACTACGCGCAGTTCACCCAAGTACGACATGTCAATATAAATATGGAATATGCAGACGACATTAGCGTGATCACAAGTGATTTCAACAACGCCCGCAGATACGAACGCGAAAAAACGAAAATGTTATCAGAAAAAGGTCTGCTAATAAATGACAGCAAAACCGAACGGTTCGTCATCAACAAAAAGAATGATGCGTGGAAAAAATGCAAGCTGTTAGGATCTCTCCTCGACACTGAAGAAGAAATCAAGAGAAGAAAGTCACTAGCAATCAATGCTGCTAATAACCTAGAACATTTCTTCAGAAACAAAAGTCTAACCACGTCAACGAAAATGAAAATAATCGACACCTATGTAGAACCGATTTTCATGTATAATTCCGAAACTTGGTCTCTGACAAAAGCCCAAGAAGATTCAATAGACGCTTTTCAACGAAAAATCATCCGCAAGTACGTTTTCGACATCAAATGGCCGAAAACCATCAGCAATGATGAATTATATCAAAAAGCAAAAACCACAAGTTGGAAAAGTAAAATCACTCTACGCCGTCTGAAATGGTTCGGGAAACTGGCGATCCAACCAGAGGAGATTCCAGCCAAAAAAGCGTTACGATACGGGCTGCAACCATACCAAAGACCACCCGGCAAACCCAAAACAACTTGGTTGTCAAAAACCATAAACGACTTAAAGAGAATGAACTTTTCATGGTCAGACGCCGAAAGTCTGGCCAAAGAGAACCTAAATGAATGGTACAGAATATGTAAAGAATATATAAAGAGAAATTAAAACATTTTCGAATTTCAAATCTTTTGTATGTTAGGTAATGTATATTTATGTACGGAAAAGCCTAAGAAAAAAAAAAAAAAAAAAATTTATTTCGCTTATTAGAGCGACTTAATATTAACTCAGAAATTAAAAAGGGCCCGGGCGGTAATTAGAACTTTGAACAAAAAGCGAAAATTCTGTAATAGAAACGGATATTTTTGTGATGTCTAAATGTAAGTTCTAAGTACAAAATCTTATTTTGTTGCCATGGAAATACAGTTGTTTTTATACTTTTATGATAAAAAGCAACGCCCCGTTCACAGCTACCATCACCATTCAAAATTTTTTTGTAAGCGCCCCTCTCTAAAAAGCGCCCCCTAATTTCCGGGCGCTTTTTAGAGATAATACGGTATTTTTTCATTTAATTTCAAAACGTTTTGTGGTTGACACCGTCAGGAGTCATGAGCAATCAGTGTGCAAGTATTAGCTTTAAAATAAACGTAGAAGCTTGGATTTTTGACAGTTCTTGACAGTTCATAACTATCTTTGTCAAAATTTCAATAAAGAAAGAAGAACTATTCTTAACAGCTTAGAGGATGTAAGTCCTCTTTTTATATGCTCATTAACCAATAAAACGATTTGCTCGATAGTTGCATTCGCTTTACGTTTTACGAATGCCCACATTTCGAGAAACTATTTACAATCATCTAGTTTAAAAGACTTAATTCAGTAGATCATAAACTGCAAAATTGATAGAACAGGCGTTAAAAATTCAATTACTTTCTTTGAACAACACATCATAATGTTACCCATTTATGAGAGACAAACACTTTGAAAATTTAATTATAACTTAAGTAAATTATTGATTCATATGTTCTGCTGTATAAACGGTGTAGTTTGTTCTTCACCATTTGCAAAAAACTTCTTCTCTGCCAAGTTTGTGTAACACACATCTGAAGTTCTGTCGAAAACCTCAAAAACATGAAGATTGCACTGGCCTTTCTTGTAGCGTTTATTGTGCTTTCAGATGCACAGGTAAGGCATAACAATTTAGAAATATCTATAAAAATTCTTGTTGGGCTAACAAAGAGATGCAGAAAATGCGAATTTGGTTTAGGAACGTTCTTGACAACGAAGGGATGGCAATGGTTGTCAATTACAAACTTTCATATACAATATGATATATGTTTTTAGTAATGGAGCTAGGCTGCGGTTACCATAAAGCTTATCAGTGAAGGCAGTTATTTCCAAATACATCATATACAACTTCCACAATACAATGAGCAGAAATGCTTTGGTGGAATGGTAAGATTTCACGAACAAAGATGATATTCTCACAGATACTTAAAACAGTGCTTAAGGTGATCCCAAAGAAAGTAATTATTGCATTGCATTGTGGTAGTTGTATTCAGTATTAAGAAGACATTAACATTCCAGGAATGACGAATTAATGTATTCATCAATGACTGAGAGGTTGATAGAGTGATGCACCCTGCCTTCAAAGCAGTGCATTTTGATTGGTTCATCGGAGTGTTATTATCGTGATCTGACAACACTATGACTCATAGGTCTACATAGAGAACTGTGTGTCTATTGGTTTTTGAGAGAATCAATTGGATATCCACGTCAAGACAGGGGGGTTTTTGTAGAAAGTTTCCTTACCTCAGGATACTGCTTGAAATGAAAATACTTCTTCTCCAGTATTAAAGATTAAATCATCGATTATTCTGGAGTTGAGATTTTTAAATACAAACTGACCATTAAATGCTAAGCTTGTTGACGAGGTATGATGGAAGTTGTAACTAAGTAAGGATTAAAATTAAAAAAGCCATATGATTTTCTCTGTTTGCTTGATTTTTAGCACTATTGTCGGATAGGTAGCAAGGACTGCGGAGTTGGAAGATGTTGTAAAGGCTTTGGAAGACGTGGCATCTGCTACTCTGAAATTCCTGAAAATGGAGTGTGCACATTCGTAAGTGGCAATTTTACGTAACACTGAAAAAACTAAAATTCTGTCGACAGGTTTATGAGGAACTAAATCTTATATGTCATATAACATAATGACGTCATTCCTATTCATATAAGTATCATGGTTGTCTTTCCATAACGCGAAGGTTGAATGGCATTGAATTGAACATTAAAACATTTTTCTTTCAAAACTTCGAAAACTAAAGCGTTATGTAAAAAGCAATGTATCAGTCCATTGCGAGCTATCGATTAGCAAGTTACAATGCTACACAAATCTGAAACGGTATCTGTAACCTGCTATTTGCAAGTTGATGGGTGAAAAATATCAACCATTTATTGATTGAAGACTAATGACTAAAAACTCCACTAAACTATCTCCTCACTTTTTTTGTAATTGTTTTTTGTAAATTTTTTGTCTGATTTTTTTTCTGATTTTTAGACTGTGGGAACTTGTGGTTGTGCTTCTGGCTTACGTTGTGTTCGTACCGGCTTACTCACACATAGATGTAAAGACCTAAATCCTGGCAGTGGCTCATATTAAGCTTGTAAAGTTATTATATAGCCAATGAAAGAAAATAGTAGTCTGTAACTCTTCGATCTGCTCTGTTTTTGTTTTTCGATCGTAAAGATAACAAACTAAATAATGAACTCATAAGGTCAAGAAAAAGGTGTGTCAGCAGTTTTCTTATGAGATAATCTCCATGAGAGATCCCATCATCCTTTACGTTGTTTGCACGTTTTAATAATAAACAGCTGCTTGTTCCCAGACCATTTCCCAATTGCTCTATTCCTGCTGACATCAGCATAATACAACCCTCAGCTCTCAAAATAATAGTTCATCTTTAAATGTTTGATTTGAATCATATACAATCCAAGACGTACTGTAAAACAAACAATGTCTGTTTTATAAACGTCAATTGACGCTTGTTGATAAAGTTTTCAAGCAACAGTTATTTACTTCAATCAAAAAGTCAGCAATAATAATTCAACTTTTTGTTGTTCTCTTTCTTCAATTCCTGTGATTGCAGTCCTTGTGCCAGGATTGAACAAAAATATTGCAGTCAATTTTGAGAAGAAACAAGAATAACTTCGACACGCAATTATTCGGGGGTGAATGGTTCCGTAAATCACGCAATTCCAACCAAATATTCGGCCACTATATTTTCTGCCTCTTGGAAATACGCCTTAAAGAGTTATGATTTAATGTTTCGTCACATTTTGGAAAAAGACCGAGGAGGAGGATTTCAACACACGAGTAAAAAAAGACACGTATGCTATTAGTGGCTTCAATGTCAATCCAAAACAAGAAACTGATAACTTAAATCTGACATCATGATGTGACTCACCATTCCATAACTGCACCCAACCATTCTCCACGTGATTCTAACATCATGATTTTAAATAAGATTTCACCTTTCATAAATATTGAAAACCTTTCCTCAGTTTGTGATTCCCAATTTTGAAATGTGCACCTTCTGACTGTGCTTTGCGCAAATTGTTGGAAAAATTGAAAAGTTTGGTAGCAATCTCATGTAATTGTTGCACAAAATTATTCATAACTTGAAGTAGTAACAGGAGGAGAAAGATTTTACTCCATCACGAGTGTTCTAAAGTGTATAATATTGAATGTTCATTCGCCTGCTGTCATTGATTTTTAACTTTATGCAAGCAATATTTTTTCAGGCTCTGTTCAGTACTTTGCACCACAGCACAGTTCACCTTAGGGTTTGTATCTAAGATATTATGTGTATCATGTTAGAATCGCGTTTGTACGATCATAAGGATTTGCTAAAGTCCATTATGTTTTGACGTCACTATACACACTGTTTAATCATATGATGCAGCTGTTTAAGCATTGACTAGTGTATACAAAATAGCGATCAATATGTAGTTTCATACAATCTTCACCTTAACTGCTTTGCACGGAATTTTCAGTGTTTTAACTAGCAAAAATGAAAACTATTATTGTATTTCTTTGTTTGTGTGTTGTGTTGTTAGATGCAAAGGTAAGACAACATTCTCTTATATAGCGCAAAACCTCTTCACAATTTTAACTTTAAGCTTTTTTTAGATAGAAATTTGATGAGGCATTTACTGTGTTTCTTAGTTATTATACCGAGAAAGGCTGCCCTCTGCAGTCTGCACAGATATTAATTTCACGTACCAGATTAGTGACCAGTAATTGTGATCTGAATTAGTTTGATATTCGGTGTGTTTGGCTCTCATTATGAAAGTGCTCACACATAAAAGTCTTCCTCACAGTGTAGCTTAAAGTGAAAAACCTGGAAAACAGGTTGTTTTATAACAATTTTCTGATAAATAAAAAGCGGCAAATCACTCTGCCTTGCTTTTCTTTATCAATTCCTTGAGAATTAAATGCATGTATTGTGTAACAAAAACCCCATGACCAAATTCCAATAAGCAATGGTTATATGAAGGTGTCTTTTACTTTCAGCGCTGTTTGATCGGAAGTGATGAGTGTGGAACTGGAAGATGTTGCAAAGGTTTTGGCAAATATGGAATATGTTACTCGGAAATCCCTGAGGGATCCCTTTGCATTTCCGTGAGTGTGGCATAATTGATTTTAAATTCAACCAGTAAAAAACGTTTAAATGTGTTGCTGTGTATCTTTGTGTGAATCTCTCATCGACTTTAGGGCTTTTTGTATATTTTTCAATCAAAAACTGCAGCTTCTTACGAAAATAAAACCGCTTCAATTTTCACTTTTTACTAGACACTGAACACATGCGGATGTGCTTCAGGATCGAGATGTGTCGACACTGGCTCATTTGTATTGAGATGCAAGAAGACAACGAGCTTTTAATGAAAATGTATAACTTTGTCAAGAAAGAAAAATGCATAAACACTATGCTTTGTGGTTTTTTAATTGTTTCATTATTTTTTCATATCTTGTTCACATTGTTTGTAAAGAGGACATAACATCCTTATAACAGGAGAAAATAAGATGTTTGTACATTGGAACTGTGTACATACCAACATCGAAACCAGCCCTTTTTATGTTTTTCTTAGCCATCGTCCTTATATCAGCAAGGTATGAGGTTTGGGTTTAATTTTGAGGGGAATGGAATAAAAAAAAGAAAAGCTTTGTTTGCTGTCAATGTTGATTTGTTCATTGAGGTTCTGGCTGTATATAAGAAGAGTCCGGTTGAGAAAGATCTTAACATCACTTTGCATATCAATAACCCGCGTTGCATAATATCTCAATGCGTTAGGGTCTGCTTCTTAAACCATATTCTTGACTAGAAATTCAAATCTACTTGCATTCATATAGCTACAATTATATCAGACCTGAAAGCTGTTAAGGACAATCCCTTCTTCAGAATAATGCCATGTACTCCAATACTTTAAAAAAATTCTCTTATTGAATTTAGGACACCCGAGGTGAGTTGAGTCTTTAAAAATTTCTCCTCCTCCTCCTCATCCTACTACTATTCCAAGTTATAAACGATTTTGTGCAACGTTTACATAAAATTAAATTCGCAATTCGGGCCAAATTTGGGCTAAAACTCGAAAATTCAACAAATTTCATTAAAATTTGCAAGGAGCACAATTGCAAGGTGCTGATTTCAAATTTGACAGTCATTTTTTCAGATTTCACCAAAATTGGTCAATTCGTTCCAAATTTCGTTACCGACCAGAAATTTCCTGGACGACCAATAAACCTAATCCAAACCTTAAACCTTATAATTGGTCGTCGGATAAATGCTCCGGTTGGAAAATGTCCTTCGAGCTGTTAGCCACAGGGAAATTGTCGATCGGGTTATTGCCCTCAGAGAAGCGTCCGCCAGACAACTGTTTGGATACTGGCTAATGATTTTAAACTTTCTTACCACCTTTCTCGTTTGTTAACTATCTGCACTGTCTTTATGTCTTTATGTTTTTATGTATTAAAGACAGTCCTCGTTTGTTAACTATTTGCACTGTCTCTACGTATTAAGGCCAGTTAAAAAGCAGTTATTTCGAACGGATTTTGGATTATTTTTTGTTTTTTATTTTTCGCAGAAGGCCCGTGTTTTTCTACATAAACTTTATAGAAAAAATTAACAGTCCATCCATGCATAAAAAAATTCATTTCCTGGTGTTTTCTGATTAGACCCCATCACACTAACCAATCATTTTGAAACATTTATCATTTGTCGAACTTCTTGGCCGTGCCCCTTACTCACTTTAGGTAAACTTTAGTAAGTATTTGTGTACATTACATTTGCTGCTACTGTTTTGAGCCGCCCCGCTCTTGTTACGGTAGCAGCAAAAGCGAAGTGATAGATATGGTATCAAAACACTCTACTACCTACTAGCTACTCCTCAGGCCGAAATGACAGTTATCCTATATAAACAGTTATCCTATATAAACAGTTATCCTATATAAACTTATTCAAACTTGGATTTTCAAATTTGTTCAATCACATCAGCGAATATTTATCAAACATTTTATACAGACTATCTGGTAAGTTTAATATTATTTATATAAATATTTCAGATTTCCATTCAAGTTCATTAAATTAATCTACTTTACATTACGCCATACCAATTTGTTACCGTTGACTAAATGCAATTTCAATTCATATTTTTTCTCAACCTAAATTTTGTATTTTTCATTTATTCAGTTTGAAAATTATGAATGTTACGAACACAAATCCTTATTTTAGAATCTGCAAGACTCCACTAGTAACGCAATATGTAAATTTCAATGAAGGCGGCCTTTTTTCGAAGGGTGTGCATGTTTTTAAGCAGGACACAAGTCTCGCCATTATTTACTTTCCGGGTGTTAGCTCATGGAAACTTTTAAAATGGACATGTTCATTCTAAAAGATAGACAAATGCATTTGTCTATCTATTCGATCCGAATTGAATGCCTAGGCTACGCTCCAGACTCTGCAAGACTCATCTCATAGTAAAATCTAACAAGATGCCTTAACAGGCAAAAGGATTTCTGCCAAAATCTGCTGAAATATGAAAGAAAAAGCATATGACATATTTGAAAAAGGTTATATGATTTCCAAAATAAAAAATCACATTTCTAATGTATATAATCCCTAGGACATTGTCAAAAGATAAGTGACACTATGTGAGACTTATAATATATATACTGCCAATAAACTGGATTACATCTGAATAACATTAAATATTCTTTATTTTGTTGATAAGAAATAATATCAAGGATATATTGATCCTTTCAGATATCATAATGTATATGCACGTAACTCATAAACTGTAAAAAATCTCAATTTCTGAATTTGATACTTGGTGTCAATCTTTCTAGCAGACTTCCTAAATTACAAGCACAAAAATGCATGCAGATTTTGGTAATGCAAAATACATCCACATAGACCAAAACCAACATTATAACTGTTGTAGTTTGTTTTAGTTTGATTAGCAATATGGAAAGCACTTACAAACATTCTTGATCTGGGTTGTCATTCATGACCTGTTTATAAAAATTCTTGAAGAAATTCAAAAAAAGATTTTTACGACATAACATTGCATCTCTGATTTCATATACACCCAAGGGCATTGCGAAAGTGTAGTTGACACTATGCGAAACTTTATTGTATACGTATACACACCACTGATAAACTTAACTACATCTGAATGACATAAAACATCCTTTATTTTGGGGGTACGAAATAATATTAAGTTTATATTGATTTTTTCGGATATTACAGTGATTACGTATGTAAATCATGTTCTTTAAGCATTTGATATGTACCGCCAATCTTCTTAATTACAAATGGAATTATCAATATTTCAAACACAAAAAGTAAACAATAATTTTGATCATTATAACAGTTATATATATACTTATATATGTTCTAAAGCACACACATAACATAATTATTTATATAACTGAAAGGAAAGTTTTGTATTGTATTGTATTGTATCTTTTGACTTTACAGACAGTTGTTTTACAGATGTTTTAATTTGCTATTGTGATTAGTCACTCGTATAAGGGACACATTGACAGTATAACTTAAAAACTGATCAAACAATAAAATAAGTAAGTGGTGCAGGGTAGACACAAATTTTCTATGTTGGAGCTGAAGAGGAAACTAAGCTGAGCCAAAGTATCCAGAGCTTAAAAAGCGTAACAGCTCATATACAAAACAAAGAAGATGTTTTGAATTTAGACAGGCTTAATGAATCTCAAAACATTTCTTTCTAAAAGCAAACAAATAGCTACCTTTTTGACTCTTCTGTTTACAAAACGTTGAAAACTTCTTTTTAATTAGAAAAGAATGATCACAGTTCAAGATAATTATAAGTTTCTTCTATGGAAATTCTTTTTTTATCTTCAGATACCCATATCTATCATTTTCAAGAAACTTTATAACATTTAAAAATGGTTTCTACCCTCACATGCGTGGTAAACATAAGTTTCATGTAAGCGCACACACGAAATTTCAAAAAACCGCTAGGTTTGGACAGCAGAAAAAAAAAAAAACAAGATGCCCTACCGGGCAGAAGGATTTCTGCAAGCTTTGCTGCTGAAAATGCCCAAAAAATGCAACACTAGCACACTACTAGTCCTGCAAAACTAAGACAGTCACATCATTCAGCTCGAGAAGCATCAGCATTAAATAAACAAAAATACTAATGCGACTGACAATGTTCGTCAAGAAAGTCAGCCTACCATAACATAAAAAAGGGGCTTTTCTTTATGCTATCGCGGAGATCATTTATGAAGATCTGTTTTTTTGTACGAATAAGCTGAATGATTGTTACTGGATATTTGCCACCCACGTACTCCAAAAACGTGCATCGACACAATACGAAACTTTAATTTAACCACATTAAATATAACGAATCCTATAAAAAGATTGTGTATACTGGCGGTAACCAACATATCCTTTGGGCAGCACAAACTAATATATAAAGTTTCTATATTGATCTCCTCAGAATGAAAAATATAAATATCACAATAATAATTACTTAGAAATTAAAGCTCATATCTAATCTAAAAGTTAAAAAAAATACATCATACGTAGGGAGAAAAGAGATAAGCTGATATAGCCAGAATACATCCAAAAATTGCTACTAATAAATAGCTGTATAAAGTGCTTATGTTGGTGATGTTGGGGAGGAGCTGAAAGGAAGCTAAGCTGAGCTTTAAAAATCCAAAAGCTTCTAAAAATTGACTTCAAACATGCATACACATACAAAATACACGAAGGTCTTTCATATTTAAAAAGCCTTGGAGCAAAAATAAAACAAGAAATACCTTTTCTTCCACACACCATGTATTGGCACTGACTGTTTTCATATTTTAAACTTCAAGAAAACTTCTTTCAAAAAACAGAATAACCACACTGTAATTTAATTTTGTGAACATGATAAGTGACCAACAGTAATGCAATTCTTGATATAAAATTATAAGCTGTATTAACTTCTCTTAAAGCCATATTTCCATCAAAGAAACTTTTAGCAAACTACACACGTTCTTTCGCTGCCATTTTTAAAACGTTTTGTGGACGATCACATGGCATGGCGAAAATCAAGCCAATAAACTGTCGCTATTGAAGTTAAGGTGGCTATATTAGCACCCTTTCGTAGAAATCGGGCATTATGCACCAATCACGATTGAGACGGCTTTTTTGTGAACCAATGAAATTGGAGAAACAAATATGACTAGGTTTGGACAGTAAGATGAAAAAAAAAAAAACAAAGACGATCGTAAAGTATTTCTTGCTTACGCAGAAATCCAAAAAAGAAAAACAAAGCCGGTTTTAAAGTATTTCTTGCTTTCGCAGAAATCCAATGAAGGAAAGCAACCCTCAAATTTTCAAGTTTTCACATACCCTTAGGTGAGAATTATTTTGTACTATCTCCAATTTCTTAAAAATGAGAAAATTAAGCTTTAAATTTCATAACCACTCAAAATCTTTAAGAAACCTTTCTATGGAAAATTACTTTTGAATACATCGTATTTGAACCCCTAACAAAACATTATTTCAAATTTGCTAGTGCCCACTTTCCTCCAGGGAAAGTTTGCAATTAGAGGTAGAAAAAAATAGTAGCGAAACAAGTGATATTTGGTATAATTATTTTCTTTTAATTTTTAATTTGCTCTTGCAAGTTCACCTTTAATTGAAGAAAAACATTTTAATCAGTACGAAAAACATCAATTTTCCTCTATGTTGCTTCTATGTATACCACTTGGAGTTGCTTGGGCACTCCAAAATCTTAATTTGGAATTTAAATTTGGAATTCTACAAATTCTCCTTAAAAGTCTTTGGGTTGAGCTGACTGTAAAATACAACAGCCGTGTTACATCTAAAAATGACAGCAAGGCTGAACGAAAAAAACGGTCGTGAAATTAAAGATGAAAAGGTAGCTGTTGTTTTTATTGACTTAGAAAATGTTATTACCTTGCCAAAATCTAATGTAGGAAACTTCGAATATAAATGAAAGCTATCACAATACAACTTGACAGGACATATTGTTCATAAAACAAGAGAGGGTATTGTGTGCTTTGGCATAAAGGCCATGCTAGAAGAGGAGGAAACGACATTTCCAGTACTACAACGTCAATGATGGAAAGAATTCTTAAGGATTTTCCTGCCATTAAAAAGTAATACTTTGTTTTGACTCGTGCGTCGCACAAATTTGAAACAGTTATATGTCTGCTCTGTCCTTAAAGAGTTTATTATTCGACATTCAGAGAAAATTATAATCGAACAGAGATTTTGTGAAGCTGGTCATTCCAGCATTTAAGAATTTGGTAATGTTCATTGTGAAATTGACAGGGCTTTCTCTCTAGTTGAGATATTTTCTCCACTTTGGTTGGTTGGTGAATGCTACCAAATGTGAATCGAAAAGATCCTTTCCTGGTAATACAAATGTAATCATACTGCATTAAGAACTTCAGTCAAGTCAAAAACTCCAAACCATGTCTTCTATAAAGAAAAATTTACCGATCCTTTTAAACAGGCTAAACTAACCAAGAGTAAAAACACCAGAAAATCTACCAAAGTGTCTCCAGAAATCCCGTTTGCGAAAGTTATGAATACCCACCGATTCATTTCAAAGGCAAAAAATACAGTGACACATATCTGCCACCCATATTGAGCTGTTGAATAAGGATTTATACTGTGCAGTAGAATCATGTCTACTGCGCAGTAAATAGATCTGTATTGCGTAGTTGTAAGGTCTCTACTGCGCAGTAAAGTCATACATATACCGATGAAAATCCCAAATTTCTAACTTTACTGCGCAGTAGCAACAAACTTATTGCGCAGTAGTAGAATCTCTAGAGCATTTGTTTACTGCGCAGTTAGACATTTACTACTGCACAGTAGAGAATTTTTCTAATGCGCAGTAAAACGATTTCTATGGAATAGTGGTTTAGAGCTGTTGCTAACTGTCACAAAAGCAACTTCATCAATTGATAATAGCTGATTTTTTTTGGAAGAAGTAACAAGAAGAAAGGAAACTCGTTATATATCAAATGAAAGATTGAACTGTACTGTTTATGTGCACGAAAACATCTAAAAAAAGAAAGTTCTGACTTTTGATGTTTTGATGTTAAGCTGGTTTATTACTTTAACCGATCATAGGTTATAAAACAAACTAGACATTATTTACTCTCGTCATAAGCACACAATATCTCATATGCTTCAGGTATCGAGACGCTTTATATAAAGGGTAGTGCCTCTACTGAGCAGCAGAAATTTGAGTACCTCGTATCAACAACATGGAAAAAGCCGTATTTGTTTGGCTTTTGGAGATTTTTTTGGAGCACATACTAATTTTTACCGGGTTATAAGGAATAAGGATAAAACAAGATAAGACCGCCGTTTAAAGGACATTTAACGCTTTTTTTGGAGAAAGCTCACGGAGAAGGAAAAGCTTGAAAACAATTGGGGCTCACTTTTTCCAAAAATGGAGATAGAACAAAATAATTCTCACCTAACGATATCAAACATTCAAAAGTACATTTTCTTTAATATTTTAAACTCATTGAAGTTAAACTGAACTCATGAGAGAATGAATGTTAATCAACTAAAGTACGTTTCAAATGAACTTGCACAGTTTTTATAAATGCTTGGCAAATTTGAAGGTTATGAGATTCTTCTTGCGCTGTGTCAAGACATAATCCTTTAAAGTCACTCAGGTCGCATATTTTAACATATTCACTCTGTTATGATTTCATTACTTTTTCGGGGGTAAGCAATGATTTTTCCACTAAACGGCTCTATTCAACAGAATAATTACACATTTTAACTTCCCGTGTATAAGTCATAAATTTTTGTATTAATCCCAAAGGGATACTTTTACAGTACACTGTATGGAGACAATGAATACAATAACATATACAGTGTGTTTCGTAATGTTGGAAATGGAAATTTTAAAGTTGTTTTTTTAAATGAATATATCGAATTTTAAAATAACTTTTACATCAATGGAAAGCCATTTTCAAGCTCTTTCGGCTATTATATTTTTGTGAAAAATGAAAAAGTGGGTTTTGAAAAAATAAGGAAAATGTCATCGAAATATGTAATTAAATTTTTAATGGTCGATTAACACGTAGTTTAATTACATCGTGCTTATTGTTTCAAAACACTGAGTCCATTCAAAGTTTTTATTAATTTTATGTTTGCGTTGAGACCCCCAAATTGATATTTTAAAACATAAAAGTTTAACGTTTTTCGTGAACACACAGCTTAAATTTGTTTATTGTTTTCCAAATTGCTGTCATTGTTTCAAAAAATCTTTTCTTTTCATTCACATCTTAATCGACCATTAAAAATTTAATGACATTTTTCCAATGCATTTCCCTTATTTTTTCATAAACCACTTTTTCATTTTTCACAAAAAACATGCTATCCGGAAGAACTTCAAAATGGCTTTCCAACGGTGTAAAAATTATTTTGAAATTCGGTATATTCATTTAAAAAAACAGCTTTAAAATTTCCATTTCCAACATTACGAAACACACTGTACAAAGTTAAATGCTCACGTAGTCATTATATCTAACGTATTCCCAATTATATTAGTTAATTACCTTCGCAGTTGCAAAATATATCACCCCGGGTTTTCATCAAATCCTTACAAGTTTGTAAACACGAGAAACATGCAACTTAAGTTTAAAGGATTATATCTTGCGATCTATTTTACTTTTTTGAAAAATTATTTATAAAAACTGTGCAAGTTCATTTGAAACGTACTTTAGGTCTACATAAAATTGGGACTTTTAGTTACTTATGCTGAAAGTACTTTGATACTTGAAATTAGATATGTTTTTCTTGTTAGCAAAAACTCCGTTCAGATTTCGTTATTATCTCATCTTATTACGTTTGTTAGCTATCTATGCTATCTTTGTTCAAATCTATACTATCTTTGTTCACTACACTTTTTTTTATAAGAATTACACTAATCAGCTCTCAAGCCTTATGTTCTTCAAAAGGTGCTTTGTTAGTAATAAACAGCTGCTCGTTCCCCGACCAATTCTCAATTGTTCTATTTCTACTAACATTAGCATGGCGCAACCCTAACCTCTCCGTACCCAGTAAACACAAAAACGTCTCTAAGACGTCTTTAAGACGTCTTTTAACATACCCAAGAGACGTCTTTGAAACGTCTTAGACTGGTTAAAATGTGTTAACGCTTTGAGACGAGTCACAGAACGTCTTTAAGACGTCTTTAAGACGAGCTGAAAAGACGTCTTTAAAACGTTTCTAGGTCGTTTTTGAGACGTCTATTTCGACGTCTTAAAGACGTCTTTGAGACCTCTATTTCGACGTCTTAAAGTCGTCTTTAAGACGTATTTAAATCGTCTTTTAACATACCCAAGAGACGTCTTTGAAACGTCTTGGACTGGTTGAAATATGTAACGCTTTGAGACGAGTTACAGAACGTCTTTAAGACGTCTTTAAGACGTTTTTAGGTCGTCTTTGAGACGTCTATTTCGACGTCTTAAAGACGTCTTTGAGACCTCTATTTCGACGTCTTAGAGTTGTCTTAAAGACGTCTTTGAGACCTCTATTTCGACGTCTTAAAGTCGTCTTTAACACGTCTTAGAGTTGTCTTAAAGACGTCTTTGAGACCTCTGTTTCGACATCTTAAAGTCGTTTTTAACACGTCTATTTCGAAACTTAAGGGACGTCTTTAAATCTTCTCCTGGCTGTAATCTTAAAACGCATGTGATTTTAAAGGTTTTTGCTTGTTAAAACATAAACAACGAAAGTATTCCTTTTTCCATAAATATTTTCTCCAATACAAAGTCTTACAAAACATGTAAAGTTTTCCTTTAAAAAATGCAATACAACTCTTTATAAAATATCTACATGAAATTTCCAATACAAACTTTTAAATACACGCTTTTCATCTTCCCCTTTGCAATTTTTCTTGTGACTACGAAAACCTTTTATTAACTAACTCGAACTCTCTTTGTAGAAATTACTTGATAACAAGACGTGTGTTCGATACTTTCATACAGAAATCACAAGTAGAATAATGCGTTAAGAAAGAACTTGTGTGGAACGCAGGTGATTACTTAAGCCGATTTTCCAATAGAAAAAGTGTCCTAGCGTGTCGTAGCGTATCATATTGTGTTTGTTGATTGGTTCTTGAGATATTTATTTATAATTATCCTTTTGTTTAAATAATTTTTGATATGCGTATTGCGTTAAAAAAGTTGACTTTATTTTAACTTTTCACGTGTCGTACCGTAGCGTATCAAGATCAATCAATCTGGCCAATCAGATGTCAGATTTTAATACGATACGCTTATCAGTTTTTTCTATTGGAAAACGGGCTTTATATGATTCGGAGCATTGAATTTTTTAGAGCACTCGCGCGCTTTGTTTTTGTACTTCATTGTTCAACTTGTCTATACAAAATAATTCAATGAGTTTTCGAAATCATCGACTCAAAACAGGTGTTAAATAAATATCGACTATGTTTTCCCAAAAAAAGTTGTCTTTGCTTTTTGATAATAATTTGCTGAAAGCATTGAAAGCAGAATGAGAAATGGAACTAAAATTGAAATCAGATACCCGGGTGTGTTCCCATTAAATTATCATGAACATTAATTAACGAAAAAGGTACAACACGTAGGCCCGAATTGAACCATTTCACCAATGCATATAAAAGGACCGTGTAATCTAATATCAGCAATCGCCATTATGTCGTCAAGGACCAGTTATGACTTTAAAGAAGCGTTTTACATAGACTTAAGAAAGGCTTTATTTTGTCTCGGCAAGGACGTCTTTGAGACGTATTATGAAATACGTCTTAATAAAGACAAGTTGAGGACGTCTTAGAAACGTGTTTTAAAAGACGTCTTATCTACGTCTCGGCAAAGACGTCTTTCGTACGTATTAACAAAGACGTCTAAATAAAGACAAGTTGAGGACGTCTTAGAAACGTGTTTTAAAAGACGTCTTATCTACGTCTCGGCAAGGACGTCTTTGAGACGTATTATGAAATACGTCTTAATAAAGACAAGTTGAGGACGTCTTAGAAACGTGTTTTAAAAGACGTCTTATCTACGTCTCGGCAAAGACGTCTTTCGTACGTATTAACAAAGACGTCTAAATAAAGACAAGTTGAGGACGTCTTAGAAACGTGTTTTAAAAGACGTCTTATCTACGTCTCGGCAAAGACGTCTGTCGTACGTATTAACAAAGACGTCTAAATAAAGACAAGTTGAGGACGTCTTAGAAACGTGTTTTAAAAGACGTCTTATCTACGTCTCGGCAAAGACGTCTGTCGTACGTATTAACAAAGACGTCTAAATAAAGACAAGTTGAGGACGTCTTAGAAACGTGTTTTAAAAGACGTCTTATCTACGTCTCGGCAAGGACGTCTTTGAGACGTATTATGAAATACGTCTTAATAAAGACAAGTTGAGGACGTCTTAGAAACGTGTTTTAAAAGACGTCTTATCTACGTCTCGGCAAAGACGTCTGTAACACGTATTTTCAAAGACGTCTTAATAAAGACGAGTCGCAGACGTCTTAGAGACGTCTCAAGAAAGACGTTTTATAAAAGACCAGCTAAAGACGTCTTCACTCGTCTCAGATACGTCCGTACCAGTTTGAGACGTCTTAAAAACGTCTTGTGTTTACTGGGTAATAGTTCATTATCTTTAGATTTCTCTTGAAAAGGGATTGTGTTTTATGGAGTGGAGAAAATAATAATTGCTTAAAATCTTATATTTTTTCAGTGTTCAATTTCACGATTCTTTTATTAAGTCTTTCGACATGTTTTGGTGTTTTCTTTCTGTTTTCTGAGGTGTACAGCATGGATACACTTTCCACTTACGATTCCGTGATTGTATTTTTAGTCACCTATTTTACGAGATTTCTGCACATCCTTTTCGAAATTAAAGCCGTAAAAAACTTTTACGCGAGTTGCTAGTCTATTATATAATAGCAAGTGTGTATCACACTTTTATTGTAGAGAGTGATAAATTTTGTTGAATTTTAAGGTCAAAATCTTCTTAATCGTGGTCATATTCTTCGTTAAGTCATGCGTGTTTTTACGATTATACGTGGCGTGACGTCAGTTTTTTAATCTACCACGGGGGAATCGTTGCATTGCATCCCCAATCGAACGCGACGTTTTTGGGAAATATCTCTGGAACTAATAGACGTCTTTTAGGGTCCGCGATACTGGTGATCAGTGGCGGATCTAGAGGTATGTCGAAATTTGTGTAGGAGAGTGTTAGCAATCTAACCATAAAAGAAAAGCGTTCAAATAATCCCATTGGTAATATAAATTGAATTCACAAATTACGTTAATGCTCTCCTACACAAATTTCGACATACCTCTAGATCCGCCACTGGGTGATGGGGTGACGCAACATTTTGGCTTAATTTTTTTTGGTACTTATCAAAATCTTTGATTGACGCTATCTCTGCAACGGTTGGTCGTAGCGAAACGATCCCATGCATTTTTTTGTTCAGTTTTGCGAGCTCTACAACTTGGGTACCTTTTCCGTTTCCAACTCCCATATTGAAATTTTCGTCACGGGGTTTTGACACGGGAATGGTGAATTTGACACATCCTTTTCAAAGTTAAACTTGGTAAAAAATTTTACCCGGGTTACTAGTAGTTAATATATTTCGCACAATTATTGAATATAATAAAAATATATACCTACATCTAAAATCACTTACTAGTAAGGGAATTCACATCGTGAATTGTTCTTGTACCACGAGAAAATTCAAGCTCAGGCTCTTCTTAATTTAGAGCATTGATTTGAGTTTCAGGTTGCTTTAATTTTGTTCTTATTTAGTAAAAAAAGACGTGTATAAATATCTACATTTGCACTTCTTTTACTCGATCCTCAGTGAAAGGGTTTTCAATACAAGCTTTTTTCATAAGAACAATGTTACAAGAGCACCATTCTCTCACGAGCTACCAATAAATGCTTTAGTAAAATATTGTTGGCACTTGTTTCTTTTTTCATTTTCAATAATTGTGCGAGAATCAATGTGCGAAAGATGTTTCTAGAAAGGTTTAACTTTTTCATTTTACTGGAAGTTTCATTAATAAAAGCAAAGGTTGACTTAGATCTGAACCTAGTGAACAAAAGATCAAAATAAGAAGAAGTCAGACTGAAAAAAGCTAAAAAAAAATTAAGAATAGCCAGCCTGAGATCAGATTTTACTGTTTGCTTCTGAGCTTAATTCGCTGATTCGACAGCCTCTGGTGGTACCAGCTTTGTTGAATCGCTGCAATTGAAAAGGTACATTGTGCGCTGATGCCATTTACTAATATATGTATACAGCACACTGGTTAATACCTAATTTCAAATGTTATTTTATTTCATAGATCCCTCCTTTCCACAGCTTTTTTATTTCATAGATCCCTCCTTTCCACAGCTTTTTTTATTGTGGTATTCGCTTTTTTGTGTTAAGTTATTCAAGTTAGCTAAGTCAGAATCATAGAATGGGTTTACTGATTTTGTCAACAGCTCAAATCACAACCTCGAACCCAGGCTCGATATACGATGTACGATATACGTATATCGAAAAGGCAAGAGACCCTAGGTTCGAGGTTGTTCAAATTAAAATTAACGTATTTAAATCAAAAGGGAATAGAGTTTTCAAGTGTTATATTGGAACATATAGCGTAGATGTTTCCCAAAATGCAAGATCAAAAGAGAAGGTAGGTGCTTATATGATTTGGAGTCTACTGAAATGTAGATTACTTTGTTAGGTTTTTGATCAGTAATGTCTACGTTTTAGTACTCGTTATTTTTGCCATTCAGAGATTCTGTTCTGTTCGTTGTTTTAATTTACATGTTTTTTTTAAAGGCATGTTCAACTTTGGCCAACTTGTTGTTTTCCTATTGAATATAGATGTAGGTGCTTATAGGTTACAATCTACATTTGAACTCATTTTTTGCATGCAATTAGGTGGTGAAATTAATCTTAGCCTTTAACACATTCCTGTTTTTTGACTAATAATAATAATAATTGTGATTTTTTGATTAGTTTTGCAACTATTGTAACCTTACCAACTTATTCACTTCACTAACGTGATGCTAATTTACCATTAAAAATCATCGATGATGAACACGAGAAATTTATTTTTTCTACTTTACTATTATTTTTTTACGTTGCAATTTTTGTATCATTCCAAAGATTATAAAATTTCGCGTCTGATGGTATAAATATTTGTGAAAAATGTTTCACATATAAAAAAGAATCTCAAATTCGCTTTTTGTAAATCACACTGTATTAAAAAAGTCATGTATTTAGAGAGTATAAAAATGTTCTTTCTTTTGGTATAAAAACTGGAAAAAAAAAACAAGCACGAATAACATAAGATATGCTTCTTGAAAGTTAAGGTGCCCACTTTCTCGTGGGCACACTGTACACACTGTTTCTATGACAATGCTCTTCGACGCTATGCCTTCGACGATTATGCTTACTGGGTTAAATGTTCAGGTTTTCTGTATGCAGTGATTATTTCAAAGTCTTGAAGAAACTCTGTGTTTTGATTTATTGATAAATGTCCTTAGAAATTTGAAACTAGTTTTTAATAATCTTGGGGAGTAGAGGCAATTTGATTGAATTGAAATTGATTGAATTCAATTAAAACGTTTTTCTTTTAATCGATTTCATAGCAACTGACAATTATATTTCGTGATCCAGTGAGAGAAGAAGGACATCAGGTAAAAGTAAAACCAATATTTTTATGAATTCAAACATGCAGAGAATCACAGAAAACATCTTGTGTTGTTGACTTTGAACAATTGACACACGTTTCACTGGATTTAGAATTGTGTGGCTTGTTTTACACCATCTTTAAAGTAAAATATTTGAAAGAAATATAAATTTTATGCCAATATGCGGCAGTCATTATATCATTTGAATTACTATCGTACTTTTACGTAAAGTTACATTGAGTAACGAGTTATGGAGTATAATTTGGCTATGGGTCTTATAAGCAAAGCCTACCTGTGAATGCTGTGCGTTACACTTTTTCCCTGCAACCTTCTGTTATGAACATTGGTATTTGCTTGATAATGACTGACAATGTCAGTGTGGAAATTAAGTTAATATCGATGATCAGTATAAATTTTATCAACGACACGTGCGCACCAGAAGTTAAAGGACCGTAAAAATCTCCACTAGACGAATTTGATGACGATCGTGAGAAGTTTCGCGGCGACGACAATGCGGTAAAACGATCTCATCACTACGACAAAACATTTATCTGACGGATAATAAAAATTTCACGATTTGTTATTCGTTGCAGTTGTGTCGTAATATCAGGTACAAAGTAGGTATAAAATTAAAAATTAGGTAGAAAATAGTGCTCAATACTATCACGAAAATTGTCATTCAAATCGTTCAGTGGAAATCGGGATTAAGGATGACAACTTTTCGTCATACAATGACGCAATTGTGTGTGATCTTCAAAGAAATTGCGCAATCCTCGTAAAATATTCATCTGATTATATTGGTTTGAAATATTTTGGGATTGTTTACAAATGACGTCATCCATTTTTTCAATATTTCTTACCACCCTCCCTCTCCATCAACTTGCGTCAACTGTGCTCTCCCTCCTTCCCTTAAGTTGACGTCATCTTTTGGAAAAGAGACCTAAGTCGAGGTATTCATACATACTTTTGAACTCAAGAGAAATTCATTACAATAACGACAACAAAACATTTGCTTAATCAGAAAAATCAAGGTTTGAAAATTGAAAATGTTGACGTTAACAGTAGTGTCACTTCCCCCATATTTGGTGAAAATGGCTGAGGAGATGCAAGTTTCTGTCAAAAGCCTCATATACAGTGTGCCAGGTAAAAAAGTGCCCCCGATTTTCAAATTACCTTATCTTTTTGGATTTCTGCGTAAGCAAGAAAGCCTTTACGATCGTCTTTGTTTTTCTTAGTTTTTTTTTTTTTTTTTTTTTTTCATCTTACTGTCCAAACCTAGCGATTTTTTTTATTTCGAAGTTCATTGGTTCATACAGCCGCCGTCTCAAAGTTCATTGGTGCATGAAGCGCCACTATTACGAAAGGGTGCTAATTAACTTTAATAGTGCTAGTTTATTGGCTTGAATTTCCGCCATGTGATCATCCGGGTATTTTTTTCGACTTTCATTTGCACGCCGTTCGAATAATGGTACACTACAGCGTGACCGAAGAAACTTCCAAAAGTTGATTGATCAATGTTGAATAGATTTACAGTTCCAAGACCGAGAGTAGAGGGTAAAAATTTATGATTATCTTACAAAGATTATACTGTGTTCATTCTTTTTTAAAAACAAGTTCTCAATGTTTTATAAAAAAAGTGTGTCAAAAAGGAAAGGTTTTTGTTTTTTTTTGAAAATGTCTGGTATTCTTTTGAGCTTTTCTAAATACAAAAGCTCGTTTGTTTCATCTGTGGGCTGTAATGCCTTTTAAGTTCTGGATACGTACAGCTCAGCTCAGTTTCCTCTTCAGGTCCAACAACAAGAATATCTGTCTAACCTCTGCCTGCATCATTTTATGTTTGATATTTCTCTAGCTATGTTAGCATATTTACTTGTATAGTTCTTGGCTGTATTATTATCAATGCCCTTAATTAGGAATTGGACTCCCTATTTACGATAGCAAATAGGAAACTTATCTTGACTGTCTGTAAATTTTAACTGCTTTCAGTTATGTTTGCTAATTTAAATCACATATTTACATAATCCAAATCTTTGTTTACTTTTTTTTGTTTGGGAAGTCTTTTCGTTATTAGGAAGATTGACCGTAAATATTGAAAGGCTTACGTAATCACTGTGATATCTTACAGCATCTATTTAAATTTATTGTTCTTTTGTTCATTAAGTTTATTGGCAGTTAACGTAAGTTTCATATTGTGTCAGCTATGCTTTAATAATTTCCTGGGGTGTATGCATAATTAAAAATTTAATGTTTTTTTAAGTTTCTAAGTTTTTAAGTTTAAGTTTCAGTTATGTATGTTGATTTTGTATGTATATGGATGTATTTCGTATCATTAAAATCTACGCTTTCCTTTTTGTCCTTAGGAATTCTGTTAGGAAGATTGACAATACATATTTAAATTCATAACATTTACATTGACTTACATGCATACTCATTGTCTTATCTGAATTGATCACTGAATACTTAATATCATTTCGTACCAACAAAATAAAGAACTTATGTCATTCATATATAATCAAGTTTATTGATGTTTATTGGTATAAAGTTTTGCATAGTGACAATTATGTTTTTCCAGATTTTTGGGGAGTACATGATCAGAAATTTAATAAATATATATTGCGGATTAAACTTTTCTTAAATTTCAAGAATGTCATAACCTTTCTTTTTTCATACTTTTAGCTGATTTTGCAGAAATCCTTATGCCTGCAAGGGCATCTTGTTGAATATTTGTTCGCGCATTAACATTTTTTCACAATTAGATATTTTTTCAAGTTTCATAAATTCATAATTTAATCAAGAAAAGTAAGTACCATAAAAATTACAGATGTCCATGCCAGTTCAATGAAAATGCACTTATTTTCAGTGTCTCTTTGATGATTTTCCCAATGTGTTCAAAACAATTATTATTTTTTTAGAATGAATGGAAGTAGCGAAACCTTAAGGCAAACGTACTTCAGTAATGTAGCAAACCTTACAGCTGGGCAAAGATGGACGCTGGTATTACTGAATATGTTGCTTAGTATAACCAACGTTAATTTGAATGCTGTTGTTATTTTTGCGCTATGGAGAACAAACCAGATACGCAACATTGCTATGAAATTGATTTTAATGCTAAGTGCGTATGATTTAGTCATAGGCTTGATAACAAATCCATTAGCTGCTGTATCATATGGTTGGTTTTACGAACAAGAACACTACAATATTCAAATTGTCTTTGAGACATTCCTCATTGTATTTCCACATGCGTCTGGATTTACGCTAACATTGATTGGATACGACCGATTCATTCGGATTCGATTTTTGCATAAGCACGATCAAAACATCAAGCTCAAAAAAGTGAAATTACTTGCGTTTGTCATTATACCTTTGTTTACCATTTTAATTGGTGGATTAAATGTTATGGGACGGATTTTCTCTATCAATGAAATTGTGAAGTTGTTAATATTATCAATTGATATCTTGGCAGCTTCGTTCATTTTATCATTGTATTTCAGGACAATGTCAACCAGTTATACACGAACAAATAATTTAAAGCGAGCTGCCTATAGAAGTACATCACTGAACATTGATGCTGTTATCATTAAAACATCTTCTTTCATTCTTGCTTCAGTTTGCATTTTTTATTTCCCTTACGTGGTTGCATCAGTGTTAAATAGGGTTTACCCAACTAATCGTGAAATCATGTTTAATGGTTACGTTTCCGGCACCATTGTTTTCGCTAATTCAAGCGCAAATGCTGTTATTTTTATCCTATTTAATCCAAAAATAAAACAATGGGCCACCAGTAAATTCACCAAAGATGCAGCTCCTTCCAAATCAATTCCATTTGCAATCAGCTCTGCCAGCCTAATAACTCTAGAAGCCTGGACAGTATCTGCTGCAGAGAAACTCTATGGCAAGACATTGGTCTACAGTTAGAATTACAGCTAAAGACAAATTAAAAATCTTCGCCATATTTCGCCCATGAATGCCGCCATCGGATGATTTTATCTTACTTTGTTGTATTGGATTGTACATGCATTCGAAATTATTTTGCCTTTGACTTGAAAACTCAAAGCAACAAGAAATACCATTATTAAATTTATTTATGGACAATTGTGATGAGCATAGTCATGCACAAACAATCAATTTTCAATTACGCCTGTTATCAAAATTTGTCTCATTTCTATCATTTCTCATTTCAGTGGCATTATCGAGATATGGCAATACTATGACTTGAAAGCTGGTAACAAACTCGAGTGCAATCGCTGCATAGAGAATTGTGTTTCTATTGGCTTTTGAGAGAAGGATAATCAATTGTGTATCCAAATCAAGAAAGAGTTTATTTATAGGATAGCTTGGGAAATCTTGTATTCCCAAATTTGTAATTGCTTGAAAATTACTCTTCTTCTGTATTGACATCACTGATTACTTTAAGTTGAGATTTTCAAATACAAATAAGTCCTTAGATATTGAGGTATGATGGAAGAAGTTGTAACTTAATACAAGTTAAAATCAAAAATTATAAAAGCCACATAAATCTGAATGTTTGCCAGACGTTTAGCATTATTGTGAAGTTGGAAGATGTTGTAAAGGCTTCGGAAGACGTGGCATCTGCTACTCTAAAATTCCTGAAGATGGACTATACACATTCGTAAGTAGCAATTCTACGAAACACTGAAAGAACTAAATACATGTTTATGTAAAAGTGGATTTAACTTTTCCTGTCACGTAATGACGTTACATCTATTCTGCGTCATGTGTCTTTGTTATACTTCCATAACGCGAAGTTTGAAGGACTTTGCTAAGTGAAAAAAATTGTTTCTCGAAGCTTCGATCCAAAGCCTTACGCCAAAAACAACGCTTAATCCCATCGAAAACTATAGATTGACTGCACATTAGCCTCAGAGCAAGATATAACAATGCTATACGCATCCCTATCGATATTTCATCTGCTAGTTGCAAGTCTGCAGGCCAAAGAACAAACCATTACAGATTGTGGACCAAGGGCTATAAACTGTACTTACTAAGCTATTCACTCACATTTTCTTGTAAATGTTTAGCATTTTATTTTTTCATTTTCCTGATTTCTATACTTTGGGAACTTGTGATTGTGCTTCTGGCTATAGTTGTGTTCGTACCGACATCGTATCCTGGTTGATATTAAGTTTGTAAAGTAATTATAAAGCCATCGATAGGAAACACTAATCTGTAACTGTCCAATCTGTTCTTTTTTTCGTTTTTCGCGTGTAAATTTTTGATTTTAGGCATTATAAGATTCAAGACGTATTATAAAACAAACAAGAAGCCGCTTGGCTTGAAGAATTCAGGACGAGTCATACTAACATATATTTACCTCTCAACAATACAACATTGCTGAATTGCCCAATTTTGGTTAAGTCTGACAAAATGGCTGTCAAACTCGAAATGAGCACCTTTCAGTTGTGCTTTTTGCAAATTTTTATAGAAATTGGGGAACTTTCAAAATTGGGACCAAATATGACCCAAGTTGCCCAATTGTGGTCAAACCTGAGAAAATAATTTTCAAATTCGAAATAATTAGTGCAGTTTTTATGACATTTGGTGAAATGAAAGTCCAAATGTGGCTGAAATTGCGAAGTTGTTAACAATGTCTTTTAAACGTTGCACGAAATCGTTTTCAACGTGGATTAGTGGTATTAGTAGCAGTAGTAGGAGAAACTACGATTTTTTAAAGACTTTACTCTACCACGGGTGTCCTAAAGTCAACAATGTCCATTGATTAATGTCAATTGACGCCGGTAGATAAGGCTTTCAAAGAAAGACTATTAAAAGGACGTGGCTCCACACTACTGCATAGCTAATCGCAATAATAATAAAACATTCTTAAAATAAAACATGATTTTGAATAGATTTTCACAGTACATAAAAACACCTTTCCCCCAATTTCAGCCAAATTTGCCAACTTCAAAATCAACTCAAACCAATTGTCCATTGTGCAAATTTGAATGAAATTTCAAAATTTGGTCCAAATTTGGCCATAACATTGCCTAATTTTGGTCAAATCTGAAAAATGGCTGATAAATTGGAACTCAGCACATATTAATTTGCGCAAATTGAGTTTTATGTAAAATAGAATTGCGAATTTGGTAACGATCACATGTTACTCATGTTACTACTGCACATGATCATTCATAATTGGAAGCCTGAGGTAATTTATTTCAGCGATAATGACTTTTACACGATCTTAACGAAGACCTCGAGACTCTGTCTTTGTGGCTGACCGACAGTGAACTAATAACAAATCTCAAATCTGGAAAAACGGAGATTCTATTGTTTGGAACAAGTAAACATCTCAAAAAGAACGATAGAAAATTAGACATTCGCTATATGGGAAAACCAATCAACATTGCAGTATCCTATAAGTACCTGGGAATTGAGCTTACAAGTGCTTGAGACTTGAACACCCAATTCACCTTAAATTATAAGAAAGCCGCAACCCGACTACGGCTACTAACCAAGCTTCAATCGCATCTTAGTGCAAAAGCAACTGAAGTTGTATACACACACATGATCGAGCCAGTGTTTTCGTATTGTGGTTTGCTGTTACTCAAGCTGTCCGATACGCAGAGGAAAAGGCTTGAGTCAATCGAAAGAATTGAACGAACACGATCTTCAAACGAAATGGTTGTTCTCGAAAAGTTAAGTCGATTGAAAATATCTTAAGACGAAAAGCGTGTGTGTTTGTGAATAATGTTATACTGGATTCAACAGTAGCCGCTCTGTTTAAAGACTACTTCAGACTGTGTAATGGTAGAGTAACGAGAAACAGGTACTGTTTAATGCAACTCCCACGAATCAAAGCCGAATACGCCCAACAATCTGTTAAATTTATGGCAGCGTCAATATTTAATCAGCTTCCCAATTCTATTAGGTCTAATATTGCAACTGCTAATTTTGAGCAAGATTTAAATAGGTACTTTTTTGAATAACCTATGCATTTATATACAGAATTTATATTTATTTTTTCTTTTATATAGCACTGCCCTTTTTGTCGTTACAGCATCACTTCCTTATGTTTTTGTCTCTCATACCCATACTTTACATCGTTCATGGCAGTATTTTTCTTTGTTTCATTTTTGTTGCCCCCGCAGCGAGCGTAAGCGAGCGAGGAGGCATAGTAGTTTCACGAGATAGGCAAATGCCAGTTTTCGATTCATCTTCATCTTCATCCTCCAACTTTCGTGTTGACGTTACACGGTGATATACAATTATAAGCTGACTTTGCGTTTTTCCCGTTTCAAAGCATGGTACTGTAAGTGGGAGAGACAGAATGTTTTTTTTCGTATCCCTTTCCTAATTTAATTTATTATTATAATATATTATGTTATTTAAAAAGTTCGTATGCTAAAATTAATTAAACCTTTTTATATTACTTTTGCGTTTTTTTATTGAAGTGAACAACAAGGATTTTGAAGCACAGCTTGAAATCTGAAATTTTGCCAAGCATACATTTTATGTTTGTATATGTTTTAGCTCTAAATCTTTCGTTCAATAAATTTTATTAAATGCACTGATTTTTGGTGGATCTTGCCAATTTAATTGGATTTCTGTGTATGCAAGAAAGCCATATTACAAATTCTTGTTTTTCTTCTTTAACTGTCCTCCAGTCATGATCAATAAAACCTTTTATATTTTTTTCTTGCTATTTTATGTAAACGTTGACTATTTTTTGTTTTGAACTAAAGTTTGAAACGCAAATTTCTAATAGATTTTTCGCTTTAATATTTTTTTTTGAAAAAGTGTTTTTTTTTCTTTTGGCTCTTACATAATTTCTTTAACAAATTTTACTTTGATTATAAATTACGTATCCATGTTTCAGTTCACACATTTCTTATGTTTGCAGCAAATACTGATATTACTTGTCAAGCCTTATTTACACTTTTTGAAAGGTATATTAGCATCAGTGTGACATAGGTCTAAGAGATAACAAAAAGTAACAAAGTTTGGTTTGTTTTTGTTTCCGTTGTATAGGCTTGCAACGTATAGCTTGCTGTGTGTACAAATTGGAAGGCTTGAGCGCAGGGGCATTTTTAGCTAAAGCTACATGCTAGTTTTATTTATTTGCTAGGTAATTTAGATATTTTTTATAACAAGATGCCCTGACAGGCATAAGGACTTCTGCGAAACCAGCTAAAGCATGAAAAATGAAGACTAGTGACATTCTTCAAATTTGAACATTGAATGAATTCTCCAATACAACATCACGTTTTTGATCACACACTCCCTAGAAATCCATGAAAGCATAACTGCTATATATATAGAGATCAAAAATAGATAAAACAAAAATAGAACTATAATAGTTAATCCCGCTAGAAAGTTTGTCAACATTTGTTCCCAGGGATGATGGCAATTTACCTTTTATAAAGTGTAAATAGGACTTAACTATAAACAAGAGAAGCTTTTACATACAAAGAAAAGAAATACGCGTAAGGTGCAAAGCGTAACCATGGATACACATTTTATATGACAGGTTTTTTTTTAAAGAAACGATGTAAGAGCGAAAAGAAAAAAAAAACACAAACTTTTTCGAAAAAAAAATATTAAGAAACAAAGTAAAAGCGAAAAACTCATCAGAAATACTTTGTTTAAAACTAACTACGTATCTACCTACCTAATCTAGCTACTAAGCATTTAAAAATATATCTTTTAAAGAGTTTAACTATGAACGACTTCGATAAATTTTCCTAACTGCAAGAGAGCTTCGAACCACAAGATGTTACCAACAACGAACTTTTAAAGTTTATTACAAGCGATGCTTCGAATTTGGTGGAACTGAAGTTCTCCATTGTGTTTTTAGTGGGAGAAATGTCTGTTTTTCGTGAAAAAGTGGCAAAACACTAAAATACTTACATAAATAATGTTTTGGTAGTTTTCATGTAAATGCACGCACGAAATTTCAAAAAACCGCTAGGTTTGGACAGCAGAAAAAAAAAAAAAAAAATAAGACTCACGTGAAACAACATTTCTACCTTGGCATCTGCGATTTAGCCATATGTTAATTATTCCTTTCACTAGAGCTTACATTTTACACTTTTAGAGTCTTTTCAAGCAAAGTACTTGTATACAATGAATATAGTGTGAGTTTAGACTGTTAAATCATAAAAAGAATGCAAGTTGGGAACATTAATGATTTGAGTGGCTATTTCCCATCGACAAAAATTGGTCTAGGTTTGGACAGTGAAAAAAAAAAAACAAAAAAAACAAAAAAAACAAGATCCCCTACCGGGCAGAAGTATTCCTGCGGATGACTGTAAGACTTTCTGGAGCCTTTTCAGAAAAAAATGAGTGTTAGTTCACGCTTTAAAACCATATGCATAATGCGGAATGATGTTTGCAGTATTTTACATTTTACCTTTTAGCTACGATAACTATTAAACTTTGTTGTTTCATATAAAACTTCAGTCTTGCATCAATTTAGAGATTTTTTTAAAAAGATTTCCATTCGAAGTTGCACTCCCTAAAGCATCTTCAAGAAGCAATTAACTAATTAAATGATTATCGCGTTAAGAATAATCTGTGCTTTAAAAGTTGAATGTTTGTTCACGGTTTAAAACAATATGCATAATGTGGTATGATGTTCTTTGTGTTTTACAGTTTATCTTGTAGCTGTGAAAGAAGTAATATTTGGTGTTTCATATAAACTGTACTGTTTTGCATCATTTAGAGATTTTTTCAAAAAGTTTTTTATTCATAGTTATATTCCCTAAAGCATCTTCAAAAAGTAATTAAGTAATGAAAACTTAGTCACATTAAGTTTTGAATGGAAAATCTGTGGCGTAAATAGTAATAACTTCGAATTCATTTAATTACATTCCCGAGAGCATCATAAAAGTTAAGAGACTTTGAAAAATTTTGCCGGAGATCAAGCTTAAAAAGGAACACCGTCAGTTTAAAAATCCATTAGAGAACACTCTTCCGTGGACGTTTCAAAATACTCCTTTTAAAATTATACAGTATGAAAATCTTTATGTTGTTTGTACCTGAACTTCATAATAAAAACTTTTACTTGGCCTTGCGAAATAATAAAAATATCTGTGTTTCCTTTTTATCGTCAGCTTGATAGTATACAAATTTTAGAATCATACAATATTTTAAATTCGACTAGTCAATTAAAAAAGTGGTCATCAAATGATAAATAAAATAGGTAGAAGTTGATGAGGAAGATGAGCTGTGCTTCATGATTCCAGAGCTTTATAAAAACAGGATAGCTTATCTAGGAACATGAATTAAAAAATTGTATTATATTTAGAAAGACTAATAGAAACCTTACGCATTAAATCGATATAAACATACCCTATTGGTAGTCGTTCATATCTGTTTTGAAGCATCAAGAACTGCTTATTTATCAAGAATGACTACTAAGAATATTAGTTTCACGTAGATTATCAGTTTGGATCATAAATCTTCTTGATTCTTTTAAGTTTGACAGCCGTACTACAACCTCTTCTATATCCATATATTCAACAAAGAAACTTTTACAGATCTACGCGTGCTTCTTCGCTTCCATTTTTAAAACAACTACGGAAAACGTAAGAACGTTGCATAAGACTCACATGAAACAACATTTCTACCTTGGCATCTGCGATTTAGCCATATGTTAATTATTCCTTTCACTAGAGCTTATATTTTACACTTTTAGAGTCTTTTCAAGCAAAGTACTTGTATACAATGAATATAGTGTGAGTTTAGACTGTTAAATCATAAAAAGAATGTAAGTTGGGAACATTAATGATTTGAGTGGCTATTTCCCATCGACAAAAATTGGTCTAGGTTTGGACAGTGAAAAAAAAAGAAAAAAAAAAAAACAAGATGCCCTACCGGGCAGAAGTATTCCTGCGGATGACTGTAAGACATTCTGGAGGCTTTTCAAAAAGAAATGAGTGTTAGTTCACGCTTTAAAACCATATGCATAATGCGGAATGATGTTTGCAGTATTTTACATTTTACCTTTTAGCTACGATAACTATTAAACTTTGTTGTTTCATATAAAATTTCAATCTTGCATCAATTTAGAGATTTTTTTAAAAAGATTTCCATTCGAAGTTGCACTCCCTAAAGCAGCTTCAAGACGCAGTTAACTAATTAAAAGATTATCGCGTTAAGAATAATCTGTGCTTTAAAAGGTGAATGTTTGTTCACGGTTTAAAACAATATGCATAATGTGGTATGATGTTCTTTGTGTTTTACAGTTTATCTTGTAGCTGTGAAAGAAGTAATATTTGTTATTTCATATAAACTGAACTGTTTTGCATCATTTAGAGATTTTTTCAAAAAGATTTTATTCATAGTTATATTCCCTAAAGCATCTTCAAAAAGTAATTAAGTAATGAAAACTTTGTCACATTAAGTTTTGAAGGGAAAATCTGTGGCGTAAATAGTAATAACTTCGAATTCATTTAATTACATTCCCGAGAGCATCATAAAAGTTAAGAGACTTTGAAAAATTTTGCCGGAGATCAAGCTTAAAAAGGAACACCGTCAGTTTAAAAATCCATTAGAGAACACTCTTCCGTGGACGTTTCAAAATACTCCTTATGAAACTATACAGTATGAAAATCTTTATGTTGTTTGTACCTTAACTTCATAATAAAAACTTTTACTTGGCCTTGCGAAATAATAAAAATATCTGTGTTTCCTTTTTATCGTCAGCTTGATAGTATAGAAATTTTAGAATCATACAATATTTTAAATTCGACTAGTCAATTAAAAAGTGGTCATCTATTGATTAATAAAATGGGTATAACCTGATGTGGAAGATGAGCTGTGCTTCAAGATTCCAGAGCTTTATAAAAACAGGATAGCTTACCTAGGAACATGAAATAGAAAATTGTATTATATTTAGAAAAAGACTAGTAGAAACCTTACGCATTTTTTTAAATCGATGTAAGCATACCGTTTTTGTAGTCGTTCATATCTGATTTGAAGCATCAAAAACTTCTTATTTATCACGAATGACTACTAAGAGTATTAGTGTCACGTAGATTATCAGTTTGGATCATAAATGTTCTTGATTCTTTTAAGTTTGACAGCCGTATAAACTCTTCTATATCCATATATTCAACCAAGAAATTTTCTCAGATCTACGCGTGCTTCTTCGCTTCCATTTTTAAAACAACTACGGAAAACGTAAGAACGTTGCATAAGACTCACGTGAAAAACATTTCTACCTTGGCATCTGCGATTTAGCCATATGTCAACTATTCCTTTCAGTAGAGCTTATATTATACACCTTTAGAGTCTTTTCAAGCAAAATACTTGCACACAATGAACGTAGTGTGAGTTAAGATATTTAAAGCATAAAAAAATGTAAGTTTGGAACTTAGAGGATTTGACTGACTATTTCCCATCGACAAAAATTGGTCTAGGTTTGGACAGTAAAAAAACAAAAAAAAAAAAAAACAAGATGCCGTACCGGGCAGAAGTATTCCTGCGGATGACTGTAAGACTTTCTGGAGCCTTTTCAGAAAGAAATGAGTGTTAGTTCACGCTTTAAAACCATATGCATAATGCGGAACGATGTTTGCAGTATTTTACATTTTATTTTTTAGCTACGATAACTATTAAACTTTGTTGTTTCTAATAAAATTTTAGTCTTGCATCAATTTAGAGATTTTTTTAAAAAAATTTCCATTCGAAGTTGCACTCCCTAAAGCATCTTCAAGAAGCAATTAACTAATTAAATGATTATCGCGTTAAGAATAATCTGTGCTTTAAAAGGTGAATGTTTGTTCACGGTTTAAAACAATATGCATAATGTGGTATGATGTTCTTTGTGTTTTACAGTTTATCTTGTAGCTGTGAAAGAAGTAATATTTGTTATTTCATATAAACTGAACTGTTTTGCATCATTTAGAGATTTTTTCAAAATGTTTTTTATTCATAGTTATATTCCCTAAAGCATCTTCAAAAAGTAATTAAGTAATGAAAACTTTGTCACATTATGTTTTGAAGGGAAAATCTGTGGCGCAAATAGTAATAACTTCGAATTCATTTAATTACATTCCCGAGAGCATCATAAAAGTTAAGAGACTTTGAAAAATTTTGCCGGAGATCAAGCTTAAAAAGGAACACCGTCAGTTTAAAAATCCATTAGAGAACACTCTTCCGTGGACGTTTCAAAATACTCCTTTTAAAACTATACAGTATGAAAATCTTTATGTTGTTTGTACCTTAACTTCATAATAAAAACTTTTACTTGGCCTTGCGAAATAATAAAAATATCTGTGTTTCCTTTTTATCGTCAGCTTGATAGTATAGAAATTTTAGAATCATACAATATTTTAAATTCGACTAGTCAATTAAAAAGTGGTCATCTATTGATTAATAAAATGGGTATAACCTGATGTGGAAGATGAGCTGTGCTTCAAGATTCCAGAGCTTTATAAAAACAGGATAGCTTACCTAGGAACATGAAATAGAAAATTGTATTATATTTAGAAAAAGACTAGTAGAAACCTTACGCATTTTTTTAAATCGATGTAAGCATACCGTTTTTGTAGTCGTTCATATCTGATTTGAAGCATCAAAAACTTCTTATTTATCACGAATGACTACTAAGAGTATTAGTGTCACGTAGATTATCAGTTTGGATCATAAATGTTCTTGATTCTTTTAAGTTTGACAGCCGTATAAACTCTTCTATATCCATATATTCAACCAAGAAATTTTCTCAGATCTACGCGTGCTTCTTCGCTTCCATTTTTAAAACAACTACGGAAAACGTAAGAACGTTGCATAAGACTCACGTGAAAAACATTTCTACCTTGGCATCTGCGATTTAGCCATATGTCAACTATTCCTTTCAGTAGAGCTTATATTATACACCTTTAGAGTCTTTTCAAGCAAAATACTTGCACACAATGAACGTAGTGTGAGTTAAGATATTTAAAGCATAAAAAAAATGTAAGTTTGGAACTTAGAGGATTTGACTGACTATTTCCCATCGACAAAAATTGGTCTAGGTTTGGACAGTAAAAAAAAAAAAAAAAAACAAAACAAGATGCCGTACCGGGCAGAAGTATTCCTGCGGATGACTGTAAGACTTTCTGGAGCCTTTTCAGAAAGAAATGAGTGTTAGTTCACGCTTTAAAACCATATGCATAATGCGGAATGATGTTTGCAGTATTTTACATTTTACCTTTTAGCTACGATAACTATTAAACTTTGTTGTTTCTAATAAAACTTTAGTCTTGCATCAATTTAGAGATTTTTTAAAAAAAATTTCCATTTGAAGTTGCACTCCCTAAAGCATCTTCAAGAAGCAATTAACTAATTAAATGATTATCGCGTTAAGAATAATCTGTGCTTTAAAAGGTGAATGTTTGTTCACGGTTTAAAACAATATGCATAATGTGGTATGATGTTCTTTGTGTTTTACAGTTTATCTTGTAGCTGTGAAAGAAGTAATATTTGTTATTTCATATAAACTGAACTGTTTTGCATCATTTAGAGATTTTTTCAAAAAGTTTTTTATTCATAGTTATATTCCCTAAAGCATCTTCAAAAAGTAATTAAGTAATGAAAACTTTGTCACATTATGTTTTGAAGGGAAAATCTGTGGCGCAAATAGTAATAACTTCGAATTCATTTAATTACATTCCCGAGAGCATCATAAAAGTTAAGAGACTTTGAAAAATTTTGCCGGAGATCAAGCTTAAAAAGGAACACCGTCAGTTTAAAAATCCATTAGAGAACACTCTTCCGTGGACGTTTCAAAATACTCCTTTTAAAACTATACAGTATGAAAATCTTTATGTTGTTTGTACCTGAACTTCATAATAAAAACTTTTACTTGGCCTTGCGAAATAATAAAAATATCTGTGTTTCCTTTTTATCGTCAGCTTGATAGTATACAAATTTTAGAATCATACAGTATTTTAAATTCGACTAGTCAAAAAAAATAGTGGTCATCTATTGATTAACAAAATGGGTATAAGCTGATTAGGAAGATGAGCTGTGCTGTGCTTCAAGATTCCAGAGCTTTATAAAAACAGGATAGCTTACCTAGGAACATGAAATAGAAAATTGTATTATATTTAGAAAAAGACTAGTAGAAACCTTACGCATTTTTTTAAATCGATGTAAGCATACCGTTTTTGTGGTCGTTCATGTCTGATTTGAAGCATCAAAAACTGCTTATTTATCACGAATGACTACTAAGAGTATTAGTTTCACATAGGTTATCAGTTTGGATCATAAATGTTCTTGATTCTTTTAAGTTTTACAGCCGTATAACCTCTTCTATATCCATATATTCAACAAAGAAATTTTCTCAGATCTACGCGTGCTTCTTCGCTTCCATTTTTAAAACAACTACGGAAAACGTAAGAACGTTGCATAAGACTCACATGAAACAACATTTCTACCTTGGCATCTGCGATTTAGCCATATGTTAATTATTCCTTTCACTAGAGCTTATATTTTACACTTTTAGAGTCTTTTCAAGCAAAGTACTTGTATACAATGAATATAGTATGAGTTTAGACTGTTAATTCATAAAAAGAATGTAAGTTGGGAACATTAATGATTTGAGTGGCTATTTCCCATCGACAAAAATTGGTCTAGGTTTGGACAGTGAAAAAAAAAGAAAAAAAAAAACAAAACAAGATGCCCTACCGGGCAGAAGTATTCCTGCAGATGACTGGAAGACTTTCTGGAGGCTTTTTAGAAAGAAATGAATGTTAGTTCACGCTTTAAAACGATATGCATAATGCAGAATGATGTTTGCAGTATTTTACATTTTACCTTTTAACGACGATAACAATTAAACTTTGTTGTCTCATATAAAACTTCAGTCTTGCTTCAATTTAGAGATTTTTTAAAAAAGATTTTAATTCAAAGTTGTATTCCCTAAAGAATCTTCAAGAAGTAATTAAGTAATAAAAAGTTTGTCGCGTCAAGAAAAGTCTGTGCTTAAGAAGTAATAACTTCGAATTCATTTAATTACATTCCCGAGAGCATCATAAACGTTAAGAGACTTTGAAAAATTTTGCCGGAGATCAAGCTTAAAAAGGAACACCGTCAGTTTAAAAATCCATTAGAGAACACTCTTCCGTGGACGTTTCAAAATACTACTTTTAAAACTATACAGTATGAAAATCTTTATGTTGTTTGTACCTGAACTTCATAATAAAAACTTTTACTTGGCCTTGCGAAATAATAAAAATATCTGTGTTTCCTTTTTATCGTCAGCTTGATAGTATACAAATTTTAAAATCATACAATATTTTAAATTCGACTAGTCAATTAAAAAAGTGGTCATCTATTGATTAATAAAATGGGTATAAGCTGATGAGGAAGATAAGCTGTGCTTCAAGATTGCAGAGCTTTATAAAAACAGGGTAGCTTATCTAGGAACATGAATTAAAAAATTGTATTACATTTAGAAAGACTAATAGAAACCTTACGCATTAAATCGATATAAACATACCCTATTGGTAGTCGTTCATATCTGTTTTGAAGCATCAAGAACTGCTTATTTGTCAAGAATGACTACTAAGAATATTAGTTTCACGTAGATTATCAGCTTGGATCATAAATGTTCTTGATTCTTTTAAGTTTTACAGCTGTACTACAACCTCTTCTATATCCATATATTCAATAAAGAAACTTTCACAGATCTACGCATGCTTCTTCGCTTCCATTTTTAAAACAACTACGGAAAACTTAAGAACGTTGCATAAGACTCACATGAAACAACATTTCTACCTGGCATCTGCGATTTAGCCATATGTTAGTTATTCCTTTCACTAGAGCTTATATTTTACACTTTTAAAGTCTTTTCAAGCAAAGTACTTGTATACAATGAATATAGTGTGAGTTTAGACTGTTAAATCATAAAAAGAATGTAAGTTGGGAACATTAATGATTTGTAAATCAATTAACACCAACAATGATTTTATTTTTGTACAATATATTTCGGATCGTCTGATCCATCATCAGGTATCTAAAAGCGAATAAAAACGGTTAAAAACAGTTACAAATAAAAATGTAAAAAATTATTATCGTATACTACACCCACGTAAAAATTTTTTATAAAACACATCTGATAAAAGAAATCAAAAAGTTGGAGAAATAGAGAAGTCGTGTCTTGGGAATTAGAACTTAATTACCAAAGCACGACTCCTATACTCATCCCTTGTGTTCAAAACCGGTTTGAATTCATTAATCATTAGTGCTTCAAGGGTCATTAAATGAAACACAGATCGTGACGTCGTACATAAGATTGTTACACTGTCCATTGTAAGTTCCGCCCCGCATTCCTTGAAATGAACTCCTACAGGACCAGCTCTTCTATGTTCCTTAAGTCGACTGATAATATGTCGGCTTGTCTGGCCAACATAGCACGATTTACACCGTGAACAAACAATTTTATATACCAATCGACTCTTGAAACATTTTTCAACTGGGGGCTTTAAACTTGGCAATTCAAATTTCAACTTCTTTGATGTGAAAATAACTTTGCAGGGAACATTTAACTTTTTCAGTGATTCTTGGAACTTCTCCGACATTTTACCTCGATATTGAACGAATATCATTTTCTCCTTCGGTTCTTCTTTCTTCTCAGATTCTGTCTCAGCCTCTTGATTTTCCTTCTTACTTTCAATAATTTTCGATAAAGTTTTAGATATTATTGGCTCGTAAAATCGTTTTGGATATTGGTTCCGTTGTAGAATGATTTTACCTTTATCCAAACTCCGATGAAAATTCGACCACGAACTGCATGATCTGTGAATTCTGTGCACAAGACCGGAAACTACTGATCGTTTATATTTTAGTGGAGCCAACGAGTGAAAGTTCAAAGTAAGCCCTGTGTCGGTTGGCTTAGTGTACCATTCTGACGATAGTTTTAGGTTTGAGCGATTGATTAACATATCCAGAAATGGTAGTGACATGTTGTTTTCTCGTTCAATCGTAAATTGTAGAGATGGATGGAGTATATTGATTTCAGCTAGCTTCTGTTCGACTTTATCACGATGAATCTCTCTCAGAATGTCATCCATGTACCTTGAATAGAGTTTTGAATCATCTCTAATAGTTCGATCATATTTACTCAGCCATCCATTGGCCAAAAGTGGGGCAGGTGGACTCCCCATGGCTAATCCATCTACCTGCCTGTAGTATCCATCATGAGATAGTAAAATGACATTACAGCTACATAGTGAAACTAACGTTTTGAAAGTTTCTCTATTGACAGGAGGTTGTGGGTATCTGCCCGAAAACAGTAACTCCGTACATTCATTAATGGCTTCCTCAAGTGGGACGTTCGTATATAATGACTTGATGTCAAAACTTATAAGTTCCTCATTTGGCTTCAGCACGATTTTTGAAAGAGAGTCAGCAATATCTTTGGTGGAGGAGTTGATATTACATTCGGTAACAGAAGACAACCATTGAGAAACGTGCTTTGCAATATTATAGTATGAGGAGCCAGGCATCGAAAGGACGGGACGTATTGGTGTATCATTTTTATGCACTTTCGCTTGTCCGTATAGACGAGGAGGTTGGCTACCCATCGGCTTCAACTTATTATATAAGGATTCATCTATCTGATTGTTATCTTTCAGAGTTTTTAGTACGGAGATTATTCTTTCTTCTTCCTTTATCAAAGGATGTTTAGCATTTTTCCTTGTTTGAACTAACTTTTCAAATTGAGGTAGGTTTGTAATTTCATTCATTTTGTTATGGTACGTATCTACTTTCATAATACAAAAACCAATTCCCTTATCAAAAGGAAGAGCGACCAGATTGTGATCTTTAAGGTATTTGTTTGTCATGTGTATATTTCGAGAAGTTTTCTGCTTACCACATCGCTTGATGTACGCCAGAGTTTTAACGTTAATATCAGTAATACGATCTTCTTCAATTCCGTGATCTCTGCAAAATCGAATGAGATCGTCAAGTTCTGTGAGAATGTCATTTTTATTGAATTTCCCCATGACGGCATTTCTTGGTCCAAGTGCTAATGTATCGATAACATACTTCGGTGGAGTGCAATCTAATTGGTAGCAAATGACAGTATTATCTATATTGAACAAAGGTCTATCTTGTTCATTGGACAGTCTCAATAGTTTATCACTTAATTTATCAGCATGTTCCTTCTCGTAACTGTGAATATCGATACGTGTGTGTAATATAAGTGACGGTAATAATTTAACATTTACTTTCTGTTTCAACTTGGTCCGACTTTCTGTCAATTTCTCCTCCCCCTCACGGTGTTCTCCTCGAGCTTTGAAAAGTTCCTTCTTCAATAGACGTAGCTGGAAATCATGTACTGCATTATCATCAAAACACCCATTCTCAGGAATTCGAAATTTAAGAAATTTTGGGATTATACTCGATTTTAAACAATTATCCAGGAAACTGACACGTAAACGACGACTTGTCATCTTTCTCAGGCCTTTCCGATAGTCAAGAAAACATTTCCACGAGTCATTCCTCTTCAATTCCAATGTAAATAATTTGTATGGCAGAAACATTGTGGCACAAAATATTGTAAATCAATTAACACCAACAATGATTTTATTTTTGTACAATATATTTCGGATCGTCTGATCCATCATCAGGTATCTAAAAGCGAATAAAAACGGTTAAAAACAGTTACAAATAAAAATGTAAAAAATTATTATCGTATACTACACCCACGTAAAAATTTTTTATAAAACACATCTGATAAAAGAAATCAAAAAGTTGGAGAAATAGAGAAGTCGTGTCTTGGGAATTAGAACTTAATTACCAAAGCACGACTCCTATACTCATCCCTTGTGTTCAAAACCGGTTTGAATTCATTAATCATTAGTGCTTCAAGGGTCATTAAATGAAACACAGATCGTGACGTCGTACATAAGATCGTTACACTGTCCATTGTAAGTTCCGCCCCGCATTCCTTGAAATGAACTCCTACAGGACCAGCTCTTCTATGTTCCTTAAGTCGACTGATAATATGTCGGCTTGTCTGGCCAACATAGCACGATTTACACCGTGAACAAACAATTTTATATACCAATCGACTCTTGAAACATTTTTCAACTGTGGTCTTTAAACTTGGCAATTCAAATTTCAACTTCTTTGATGTGAAAATAACTTTGCAGGGAACATTTAACTTTTTCAGTGATTCTTGGAACTTCTCCGACATTTTACCTCGATATTGAACGAATATCATTTTCTCCTTCGGTTCTTCTTTCTTCTCAGATTCTGTCTCAGCCTCTTGATTTTCCTTCTTACTTTCAATAATTTTCGATAAAGTTTTAGATATTATTGGCTCGTAAAATCGTTTTGGATATTAGTTCCGTTGTAGAATGATTTTACCTTTATCCAAACTCCGATGAAAATTCGACCACGAACTGCATGATCTGTGAATTCTGTGCACAAGACCGGAAACTGCTGATCCTACTAACAACCTCCTCGTCTATACGGACATGCGAAAGTGCATAAAAATGATACACCAATACGTCCCGTCCTTTCGATGCCTGGCTCCTCATACTATAATATTGCAAAGCACGTTTCTCAATGGTTGTCTTCTGTTACCGAATGTAATATCAACTCCTCCACCAAAGATATTGCTGACTCTCTTTCAAAAATCGTGCTGAAGCCAAATGAGGAACTTATAAGTTTTGACATCAAGTCATTATATACGAACGTCCCACTTGAGGAAGCCATTAATGAATGTACGGAGTTACTGTTTTCGGGCAGATACCCACAACCTCCTGTCAATAGAGAAACTTTCAAAACGTTAGTTTCACTATGTAGCTGTAATGTCATTTTACTATCTCATGATGGATACTACAGGCAGGTAGATGGATTAGCCATGGGGAGTCCACCTGCCCCACTTTTGGCCAATGGATGGCTGAGTAAATATGATCGAACTATTAGAGATGATTCAAAACTCTATTCAAGGTACATGGATGACATTCTGAGAGAGATTCATCGTGATAAAGTCGAACAGAAGCTAGCTGAAATCAATATACTCCATCCATCTCTACAATTTACGATTGAACGAGAAAACAACATGTCACTACCATTTCTGGATATGTTAATCAATCGCTCAAACCTAAAACTATCGTCAGAATGGTACACTAAGCCAACCGACACAGGGCTTACTTTGAACTTTCACTCGTTGGCTCCACTAAAATATAAACGATCAGTAGTTTCCGGTCTTGTGCACAGAATTCACAGATCATGCAGTTCGTGGTCGAATTTTCATCGGAGTTTGGATAAAGGTAAAATCATTCTACAACGGAACTAATATCCAAAACGATTTTACGAGCCAATAATATCTAAAACTTTATCGAAAATTATTGAAAGTAAGAAGGAAAATCAAGAGGCTGAGACAGAATCTGAGAAGAAAGAAGAACCGAAGGAGAAAATGATATTCGTTCAATATCGAGGTAAAATGTCGGAGAAGTTCCAAGAATCACTGAAAAAGTTAAATGTTCCCTGCAAAGTTATTTTCACATCAAAGAAGTTGAAATTTGAATTGCCAAGTTTAAAGCCCCCAGTTGAAAAATGTTTCAAGAGTCGATTGGTATATAAAATTGTTTGTTCACGGTGTAAATCGTGCTATGTTGGCCAGACAAGCCGACATATTATCAGTCGACTTAAGGAACATAGAAGAGCTGGTCCTGTAGGAGTTCATTTCAAGGAATGCGGGGCGGAACTTACAATGGACAGTGTAACGATCTTATGTACGACGTCACGATCTGTGTTTCATTTAATGACCCTTGAAGCACTAATGATTAATGAATTCAAACCGGTTTTGAACACAAGGGATGAGTATAGGAGTCGTGCTTTGGTAATTAAGTTCTAATTCCCAAGACACGACTTCTCTATTTCTCCAACTTTTTGATTTCTTTTATCAGATGTGTTTTATAAAAATTTTTTACGTGGGTGTAGTATACGATAATAATTTTTTACATTTTTATTTGTAACTGTTTTTAACCGTTTTTATTCGCTTTTAGATACCTGATGATGGATCAGACGATCCGAAATATATTGTACAAAAATAAAATCATTGTTGGTGTTAATTGATTTACAATATTTTGTGCCACAATGTTTCTGCCATACAAATTATTTACATTGGAATTGAAGAGGAATGACTCGTGGAAATGTTTTCTTGACTATCGGAAAGGCCTGAGAAAGATGACAAGTCGTCGTTTACGTGTCAGTTTCCTGGATAATTGTTTAAAATCGAGTATAATCCCAAAATTTCTTAAATTTCGAATTCCTGAGAATGGGTGTTTTGATGATAATGCAGTACATGATTTCCAGCTACGTCTATTGAAGAAGGAACTTTTCAAAGCTCGAGGAGAACACCGTGAGGGGGAGGAGAAATTGACAGAAAGTCGGACCAAGTTGAAACAGAAAGTAAATGTTAAATTATTACCGTCACTTATATTACACACACGTATCGATATTCACAGTTACGAGAAGGAACATGCTGATAAATTAAGTGATAAACTATTGAGACTGTCCAATGAACAAGATAGACCTTTGTTCAATATAGATAATACTGTCATTTGCTACCAATTAGATTGCACTCCACCGAAGTATGTTATCGATACATTAGCACTTGGACCAAGAAATGCCGTCATGGGGAAATTCAATAAAAATGACATTCTCACAGAACTTGACGATCTCATTCGATTTTGCAGAGATCACGGAATTGAAGAAGATCGTATTGCTGATATTAACGTTAAAACTCTGGCGTACATCAAGCGATGTGGTAAGCAGAAAACTTCTCGAAATATACACATGACAAACAAATACCTTAAAGATCACAATCTGGTCGCTCTTCCTTTTGATAAGGGAATTGGTTTTTGTATTATGAAAGTAGATACGTACCATAACAAAATGAATGAAATTACAAACCTACCTCAATTTGAAAAGTTAGTTCAAACAAGGAAAAATGCTAAACATCCTTTGATAAAGGAAGAAGAAAGAACAATCTCCGTACTAAAAACTCTGAAAGATAACAATCAGATAGATGAATCCTTATATAATAAGTTGAAGCCGATGGGTAGCCAACCTCCTCGTCTATACGGACAAGCGAAAGTGCATAAAAATGATACACCAATACGTCCCGTCCTTTCGATGCCTGGCTCCTCATACTATAATATTGCAAAGCACGTTTCTCAATGGTTGTCTTCTGTTACCGAATGTAATATCAACTCCTCCACCAAAGATATTGCTGACTCTCTTTCAAAAATCGTGCTGAAGCCAAATGAGGAACTTATAAGTTTTGACATCAAGTCATTATATACGAACGTCCCACTTGAGGAAGCCATTAATGAATGTACGGAGTTACTGTTTTCGGGCAGATACCCACAACCTCCTGTCAATAGAGAAACTTTCAAAACGTTAGTTTCACTATGTAGCTGTAATGTCATTTTACTATCTCATGATGGATACTACAGGCAGGTAGATGGATTAGCCATGGGGAGTCCACCTGCCCCACTTTTGGCCAATAGATGGCTGAGTAAATATGATCGAACTATTAGAGATGATTCAAAACTCTATTCAAGGTACATGGATGACATTCTGAGAGAGATTCATCGTGATAAAGTCGAACAGAAGCTAGCTGAAATCAATATACTCCATCCATCTCTACAATTTACGATTGAACGAGAAAACAACATGTCACTACCATTTCTGGATATGTTAATCAATCGCTCAAACCTAAAACTATCGTCAGAATGGTACACTAAGCCAACCGACACAGGGCTTACTTTGAACTTTCACTCGTTGGCTCCACTAAAATATAAACGATCAGTAGTTTCCGGTCTTGTGCACAGAATTCACAGATCATGCAGTTCGTGGTCGAATTTTCATCGGAGTTTGGATAAAGGTAAAATCATTCTACAACGGAACCAATATCCAAAACGATTTTACGAGCCAATAATATCTAAAACTTTATCGAAAATTATTGAAAGTAAGAAGGAAAATCAAGAGGCTGAGACAGAATCTGAGAAGAAAGAAGAACCGAAGGAGAAAATGATATTCGTTCAATATCGAGGTAAAATGTCGGAGAAGTTCCAAGAATCACTGAAAAAGTTAAATGTTCCCTGCAAAGTTATTTTCACATCAAAGAAGTTGAAATTTGAATTGCCAAGTTTAAAGCCCCCAGTTGAAAAATGTTTCAAGAGTCGATTGGTATATAAAATTGTTTGTTCACGGTGTAAATCGTGCTATGTTGGCCAGACAAGCCGACATATTATCAGTCGACTTAAGGAACATAGAAGAGCTGGTCCTGTAGGAGTTCATTTCAAGGAATGCGGGGCGGAACTTACAATGGACAGTGTAACGATCTTATGTACGACGTCACGATCTGTGTTTCATTTAATGACCCTTGAAGCACTAATGATTAATGAATTCAAACCGGTTTTGAACACAAGGGATGAGTATAGGAGTCGTGCTTTGGTAATTAAGTTCTAATTCCCAAGACACGACTTCTCTATTTCTCCAACTTTTTGATTTCTTTTATCAGATGTGTTTTATAAAAATTTTTTACGTGGGTGTAGTATACGATAATAATTTTTTACATTTTTATTTGTAACTGTTTTTAACCGTTTTTATTCGCTTTTAGATACCTGATGATGGATCAGACGATCCGAAATATATTGTACAAAAATAAAATCATTGTTGGTGTTAATTGATTTACAATATTTTGTGCCACAATGTTTCTGCCATACAAATTAATGATTTGAGTGGCTATTTCCCATCGACAAAAATTGGTCTAGGTTTGGACAGTGAAAAAACAAACAAACAAAAAACAAAACAAGATGCCCTACCGGGCAGAAGTATTCCTGCAGATGACTGGAAGACTTTCTGGAGGCTTTTCAGAAAGAAATGAATGTTAGTTCACGCTTTAAAACGATATGCATAATGCAGAATGATGTTTACATTATTTTACATTTTACCTTTTTCTTACGACAAGTATTATATTTGATATTCTTAGTATTTCAATTTTTACTACGAATATCAAAAACGATAACAATTAAACTTTGTTGTCTCATATAAAACTTCAGTCTTGCTTCAATTTAGAGATTTTTTAAAAAAGATTTAAGTTGTATTCCCTAAAGAATCTTCAAGAATTAATTAAGTAATAAAAAGTTTGTCGCGTCAAGAAAAGTCTGTGCTTAAGAGGTTATAACTTCGAATTCATTTAATTACATTCCCGAGAGCATCATAAAAGTTAAGAGACTTTGAAAAATTTAGCCGGAGATCAAGCTTAAAAAGGAACACCGTCAGTTTAAAAATCCATTAGAGAACACTCTTCCGTGGACGTTTCAAAATACTCCTTTAAAACCATGCAGTATGAAAATCTTTGTGTTGTTTGTACCTGAACTTCATAATAAAAACTTTTACTTGGCCTTGCAAAGAAAGAAAAATATCTGTGTTTCCTTTTTATCGTCAGCTTGATAGTATAGAAATTTTAGAATCATACAATATTTTAAATTCGACTAGTCAATTAAAAAGTGGTCATCTATTGATTAATAAAATGGGTATAACCTGATGTGGAAGATGAGCTGTGCTGTGCTTCAAGATTCCAGAGCTTTATAAAAACAGGATAGCTTACCTAGGAACATGAAATAGAAAATTGTATTATATTTAGAAAAAGACTAGTAGAAACCTTACGCATTTTTTTAAATCGATGTAAGCATACCGTTTTTGTAGTCGTTCATATCTGATTTGAAGCATCAAAAACTTCTTATTTATCACGAATGACTACTAAGAGTATTAGTGTCACGTAGATTATCAGTTTGGATCATAAATGTTCTTGATTCTTTTAAGTTTGACAGCCGTATAAACTCTTCTATATCCATATATTCAACCAAGAAATTTTCTCAGATCTACGCGTGCTTCTTCGCTTCCATTTTTAAAACAACTACGGAAAACGTAAGAACGTTGCATAAGACTCACGTGAAAAACATTTCTACCTTGGCATCTGCGATTTAGCCATATGTCAACTATTCCTTTCAGTAGAGCTTATATTATACACCTTTAGAGTCTTTTCAAGCAAAATACTTGCACACAATGAACGTAGTGTGAGTTAAGATATTTAAAGCATAAAAAAATGTAAGTTTGGAACTTAGAGGATTTGACTGACTATTTCCCATCGACAAAAATTGGTCTAGGTTTGGACAGTAAAAAAACAACAAAAAAAAAAAAACAAGATGCCGTACCGGGCAGAAGTATTCCTGCGGATGACTGTAAGACTTTCTGGAGCCTTTTCAGAAAGAAATGAGTGTTAGTTCACGCTTTAAAACCATATGCATAATGCGGAATGATGTTTGCAGTATTTTACATTTTATTTTTTAGCTACGATAACTATTAAACTTTGTTGTTTCTAATAAAATTTTAGTCTTGCATCAATTTAGAGATTTTTTTAAAAAAATTTCCATTCGAAGTTGCACTCCCTAAAGCATCTTCAAGAAGCAATTAACTAATTAAATGATTATCGCGTTAAGAATAATCTGTGCTTTAAAAGGTGAATGTTTGTTCACGGTTTAAAACAATATGCATAATGTGGTATGATGTTCTTTGTGTTTTACAGTTTATCTTGTAGCTGTGAAAGAAGTAATATTTGTTATTTCATATAAACTGAACTGTTTTGCATCATTTAGAGATTTTTTCAAAATGTTTTTTATTCATAGTTATATTCCCTAAAGCATCTTCAAAAAGTAATTAAGTAATGAAAACTTTGTCACATTATGTTTTGAAGGGAAAATCTGTGGCGCAAATAGTAATAACTTCGAATTCATTTAATTACATTCCCGAGAGCATCATAAAAGTTAAGAGACTTTGAAAAATTTTGCCGGAGATCAAGCTTAAAAAGGAACACCGTCAGTTTAAAAATCCATTAGAGAACACTCTTCCGTGGACGTTTCAAAATACTCCTTTTAAAACTATACAGTATGAAAATCTTTATGTTGTTTGTACCTTAACTTCATAATAAAAACTTTTACTTGGCCTTGCGAAATAATAAAAATATCTGTGTTTCCTTTTTATCGTCAGCTTGATAGTATAGAAATTTTAGAATCATACAATATTTTAAATTCGACTAGTCAATTAAAAAGTGGTCATCTATTGATTAATAAAATGGGTATAACCTGATGTGGAAGATGAGCTGTGCTTCAAGATTCCAGAGCTTTATAAAAACAGGATAGCTTACCTAGGAACATGAAATAGAAAATTGTATTATATTTAGAAAAAGACTAGTAGAAACCTTACGCATTTTTTTAAATCGATGTAAGCATACCGTTTTTGTAGTCGTTCATATCTGATTTGAAGCATCAAAAACTTCTTATTTATCACGAATGACTACTAAGAGTATTAGTGTCACGTAGATTATCAGTTTGGATCATAAATGTTCTTGATTCTTTTAAGTTTGACAGCCGTATAAACTCTTCTATATCCATATATTCAACCAAGAAATTTTCTCAGATCTACGCGTGCTTCTTCGCTTCCATTTTTAAAACAACTACGGAAAACGTAAGAACGTTGCATAAGACTCACGTGAAAAACATTTCTACCTTGGCATCTGCGATTTAGCCATATGTCAACTATTCCTTTCAGTAGAGCTTATATTATACACCTTTAGAGTCTTTTCAAGCAAAATACTTGCACACAATGAACGTAGTGTGAGTTAAGATATTTAAAGCATAAAAAAAATGTAAGTTTGGAACTTAGAGGATTTGACTGACTATTTCCCATCGACAAAAATTGGTCTAGGTTTGGACAGTAAAAAAAAAAAAAAAAAACAAAACAAGATGCCGTACCGGGCAGAAGTATTCCTGCGGATGACTGTAAGACTTTCTGGAGCCTTTTCAGAAAGAAATGAGTGTTAGTTCACGCTTTAAAACCATATGCATAATGCGGAATGATGTTTGCAGTATTTTACATTTTACCTTTTAGCTACGATAACTATTAAACTTTGTTGTTTCTAATAAAACTTTAGTCTTGCATCAATTTAGAGATTTTTTAAAAAAAATTTCCATTTGAAGTTGCACTCCCTAAAGCATCTTCAAGAAGCAATTAACTAATTAAATGATTATCGCGTTAAGAATAATCTGTGCTTTAAAAGGTGAATGTTTGTTCACGGTTTAAAACAATATGCATAATGTGGTATGATGTTCTTTGTGTTTTACAGTTTATCTTGTAGCTGTGAAAGAAGTAATATTTGTTATTTCATATAAACTGAACTGTTTTGCATCATTTAGAGATTTTTTCAAAAAGTTTTTTATTCATAGTTATATTCCCTAAAGCATCTTCAAAAAGTAATTAAGTAATGAAAACTTTGTCACATTATGTTTTGAAGGGAAAATCTGTGGCGCAAATAGTAATAACTTCGAATTCATTTAATTACATTCCCGAGAGCATCATAAAAGTTAAGAGACTTTGAAAAATTTTGCCGGAGATCAAGCTTAAAAAGGAACACCGTCAGTTTAAAAATCCATTAGAGAACACTCTTCCGTGGACGTTTCAAAATACTCCTTTTAAAACTATACAGTATGAAAATCTTTATGTTGTTTGTACCTGAACTTCATAATAAAAACTTTTACTTGGCCTTGCGAAATAATAAAAATATCTGTGTTTCCTTTTTATCGTCAGCTTGATAGTATACAAATTTTAGAATCATACAGTATTTTAAATTCGACTAGTCAAAAAAAATAGTGGTCATCTATTGATTAACAAAATGGGTATAAGCTGATTAGGAAGATGAGCTGTGCTGTGCTTCAAGATTCCAGAGCTTTATAAAAACAGGATAGCTTACCTAGGAACATGAAATAGAAAATTGTATTATATTTAGAAAAAGACTAGTAGAAACCTTACGCATTTTTTTAAATCGATGTAAGCATACCGTTTTTGTGGTCGTTCATGTCTGATTTGAAGCATCAAAAACTGCTTATTTATCACGAATGACTACTAAGAGTATTAGTTTCACATAGGTTATCAGTTTGGATCATAAATGTTCTTGATTCTTTTAAGTTTTACAGCCGTATAACCTCTTCTATATCCATATATTCAACAAAGAAATTTTCTCAGATCTACGCGTGCTTCTTCGCTTCCATTTTTAAAACAACTACGGAAAACGTAAGAACGTTGCATAAGACTCACATGAAACAACATTTCTACCTTGGCATCTGCGATTTAGCCATATGTTAATTATTCCTTTCACTAGAGCTTATATTTTACACTTTTAGAGTCTTTTCAAGCAAAGTACTTGTATACAATGAATATAGTATGAGTTTAGACTGTTAATTCATAAAAAGAATGTAAGTTGGGAACATTAATGATTTGAGTGGCTATTTCCCATCGACAAAAATTGGTCTAGGTTTGGACAGTGAAAAAAAAAGAAAAAAAAAAACAAAACAAGATGCCCTACCGGGCAGAAGTATTCCTGCAGATGACTGGAAGACTTTCTGGAGGCTTTTTAGAAAGAAATGAATGTTAGTTCACGCTTTAAAACGATATGCATAATGCAGAATGATGTTTGCAGTATTTTACATTTTACCTTTTAACGACGATAACAATTAAACTTTGTTGTCTCATATAAAACTTCAGTCTTGCTTCAATTTAGAGATTTTTTAAAAAAGATTTTAATTCAAAGTTGTATTCCCTAAAGAATCTTCAAGAAGTAATTAAGTAATAAAAAGTTTGTCGCGTCAAGAAAAGTCTGTGCTTAAGAAGTAATAACTTCGAATTCATTTAATTACATTCCCGAGAGCATCATAAACGTTAAGAGACTTTGAAAAATTTTGCCGGAGATCAAGCTTAAAAAGGAACACCGTCAGTTTAAAAATCCATTAGAGAACACTCTTCCGTGGACGTTTCAAAATACTACTTTTAAAACTATACAGTATGAAAATCTTTATGTTGTTTGTACCTGAACTTCATAATAAAAACTTTTACTTGGCCTTGCGAAATAATAAAAATATCTGTGTTTCCTTTTTATCGTCAGCTTGATAGTATACAAATTTTAAAATCATACAATATTTTAAATTCGACTAGTCAATTAAAAAAGTGGTCATCTATTGATTAATAAAATGGGTATAAGCTGATGAGGAAGATAAGCTGTGCTTCAAGATTGCAGAGCTTTATAAAAACAGGGTAGCTTATCTAGGAACATGAATTAAAAAATTGTATTACATTTAGAAAGACTAATAGAAACCTTACGCATTAAATCGATATAAACATACCCTATTGGTAGTCGTTCATATCTGTTTTGAAGCATCAAGAACTGCTTATTTGTCAAGAATGACTACTAAGAATATTAGTTTCACGTAGATTATCAGCTTGGATCATAAATGTTCTTGATTCTTTTAAGTTTTACAGCTGTACTACAACCTCTTCTATATCCATATATTCAATAAAGAAACTTTCACAGATCTACGCATGCTTCTTCGCTTCCATTTTTAAAACAACTACGGAAAACTTAAGAACGTTGCATAAGACTCACATGAAACAACATTTCTACCTGGCATCTGCGATTTAGCCATATGTTAGTTATTCCTTTCATTAGAGCTTATATTTTACACTTTTAAAGTCTTTTCAAGCAAAGTACTTGTATACAATGAATATAGTGTGAGTTTAGACTGTTAAATCATAAAAAGAATGTAAGTTGGGAACATTAATGATTTGTAAATCAATTAACACCAACAATGATTTTATTTTTGTACAATATATTTCGGATCGTCTGATCCATCATCAGGTATCTAAAAGCGAATAAAAACGGTTAAAAACAGTTACAAATAAAAATGTAAAAAATTATTATCGTATACTACACCCACGTAAAAATTTTTTATAAAACACATCTGATAAAAGAAATCAAAAAGTTGGAGAAATAGAGAAGTCGTGTCTTGGGAATTAGAACTTAATTACCAAAGCACGACTCCTATACTCATCCCTTGTGTTCAAAACCGGTTTGAATTCATTAATCATTAGTGCTTCAAGGGTCATTAAATGAAACACAGATCGTGACGTCGTACATAAGATTGTTACACTGTCCATTGTAAGTTCCGCCCCGCATTCCTTGAAATGAACTCCTACAGGACCAGCTCTTCTATGTTCCTTAAGTCGACTGATAATATGTCGGCTTGTCTGGCCAACATAGCACGATTTACACCGTGAACAAACAATTTTATATACCAATCGACTCTTGAAACATTTTTCAACTGGGGGCTTTAAACTTGGCAATTCAAATTTCAACTTCTTTGATGTGAAAATAACTTTGCAGGGAACATTTAACTTTTTCAGTGATTCTTGGAACTTCTCCGACATTTTACCTCGATATTGAACGAATATCATTTTCTCCTTCGGTTCTTCTTTCTTCTCAGATTCTGTCTCAGCCTCTTGATTTTCCTTCTTACTTTCAATAATTTTCGATAAAGTTTTAGATATTATTGGCTCGTAAAATCGTTTTGGATATTGGTTCCGTTGTAGAATGATTTTACCTTTATCCAAACTCCGATGAAAATTCGACCACGAACTGCATGATCTGTGAATTCTGTGCACAAGACCGGAAACTACTGATCGTTTATATTTTAGTGGAGCCAACGAGTGAAAGTTCAAAGTAAGCCCTGTGTCGGTTGGCTTAGTGTACCATTCTGACGATAGTTTTAGGTTTGAGCGATTGATTAACATATCCAGAAATGGTAGTGACATGTTGTTTTCTCGTTCAATCGTAAATTGTAGAGATGGATGGAGTATATTGATTTCAGCTAGCTTCTGTTCGACTTTATCACGATGAATCTCTCTCAGAATGTCATCCATGTACCTTGAATAGAGTTTTGAATCATCTCTAATAGTTCGATCATATTTACTCAGCCATCCATTGGCCAAAAGTGGGGCAGGTGGACTCCCCATGGCTAATCCATCTACCTGCCTGTAGTATCCATCATGAGATAGTAAAATGACATTACAGCTACATAGTGAAACTAACGTTTTGAAAGTTTCTCTATTGACAGGAGGTTGTGGGTATCTGCCCGAAAACAGTAACTCCGTACATTCATTAATGGCTTCCTCAAGTGGGACGTTCGTATATAATGACTTGATGTCAAAACTTATAAGTTCCTCATTTGGCTTCAGCACGATTTTTGAAAGAGAGTCAGCAATATCTTTGGTGGAGGAGTTGATATTACATTCGGTAACAGAAGACAACCATTGAGAAACGTGCTTTGCAATATTATAGTATGAGGAGCCAGGCATCGAAAGGACGGGACGTATTGGTGTATCATTTTTATGCACTTTCGCTTGTCCGTATAGACGAGGAGGTTGGCTACCCATCGGCTTCAACTTATTATATAAGGATTCATCTATCTGATTGTTATCTTTCAGAGTTTTTAGTACGGAGATTATTCTTTCTTCTTCCTTTATCAAAGGATGTTTAGCATTTTTCCTTGTTTGAACTAACTTTTCAAATTGAGGTAGGTTTGTAATTTCATTCATTTTGTTATGGTACGTATCTACTTTCATAATACAAAAACCAATTCCCTTATCAAAAGGAAGAGCGACCAGATTGTGATCTTTAAGGTATTTGTTTGTCATGTGTATATTTCGAGAAGTTTTCTGCTTACCACATCGCTTGATGTACGCCAGAGTTTTAACGTTAATATCAGTAATACGATCTTCTTCAATTCCGTGATCTCTGCAAAATCGAATGAGATCGTCAAGTTCTGTGAGAATGTCATTTTTATTGAATTTCCCCATGACGGCATTTCTTGGTCCAAGTGCTAATGTATCGATAACATACTTCGGTGGAGTGCAATCTAATTGGTAGCAAATGACAGTATTATCTATATTGAACAAAGGTCTATCTTGTTCATTGGACAGTCTCAATAGTTTATCACTTAATTTATCAGCATGTTCCTTCTCGTAACTGTGAATATCGATACGTGTGTGTAATATAAGTGACGGTAATAATTTAACATTTACTTTCTGTTTCAACTTGGTCCGACTTTCTGTCAATTTCTCCTCCCCCTCACGGTGTTCTCCTCGAGCTTTGAAAAGTTCCTTCTTCAATAGACGTAGCTGGAAATCATGTACTGCATTATCATCAAAACACCCATTCTCAGGAATTCGAAATTTAAGAAATTTTGGGATTATACTCGATTTTAAACAATTATCCAGGAAACTGACACGTAAACGACGACTTGTCATCTTTCTCAGGCCTTTCCGATAGTCAAGAAAACATTTCCACGAGTCATTCCTCTTCAATTCCAATGTAAATAATTTGTATGGCAGAAACATTGTGGCACAAAATATTGTAAATCAATTAACACCAACAATGATTTTATTTTTGTACAATATATTTCGGATCGTCTGATCCATCATCAGGTATCTAAAAGCGAATAAAAACGGTTAAAAACAGTTACAAATAAAAATGTAAAAAATTATTATCGTATACTACACCCACGTAAAAATTTTTTATAAAACACATCTGATAAAAGAAATCAAAAAGTTGGAGAAATAGAGAAGTCGTGTCTTGGGAATTAGAACTTAATTACCAAAGCACGACTCCTATACTCATCCCTTGTGTTCAAAACCGGTTTGAATTCATTAATCATTAGTGCTTCAAGGGTCATTAAATGAAACACAGATCGTGACGTCGTACATAAGATCGTTACACTGTCCATTGTAAGTTCCGCCCCGCATTCCTTGAAATGAACTCCTACAGGACCAGCTCTTCTATGTTCCTTAAGTCGACTGATAATATGTCGGCTTGTCTGGCCAACATAGCACGATTTACACCGTGAACAAACAATTTTATATACCAATCGACTCTTGAAACATTTTTCAACTGTGGTCTTTAAACTTGGCAATTCAAATTTCAACTTCTTTGATGTGAAAATAACTTTGCAGGGAACATTTAACTTTTTCAGTGATTCTTGGAACTTCTCCGACATTTTACCTCGATATTGAACGAATATCATTTTCTCCTTCGGTTCTTCTTTCTTCTCAGATTCTGTCTCAGCCTCTTGATTTTCCTTCTTACTTTCAATAATTTTCGATAAAGTTTTAGATATTATTGGCTCGTAAAATCGTTTTGGATATTAGTTCCGTTGTAGAATGATTTTACCTTTATCCAAACTCCGATGAAAATTCGACCACGAACTGCATGATCTGTGAATTCTGTGCACAAGACCGGAAACTGCTGATCCTACTAACAACCTCCTCGTCTATACGGACATGCGAAAGTGCATAAAAATGATACACCAATACGTCCCGTCCTTTCGATGCCTGGCTCCTCATACTATAATATTGCAAAGCACGTTTCTCAATGGTTGTCTTCTGTTACCGAATGTAATATCAACTCCTCCACCAAAGATATTGCTGACTCTCTTTCAAAAATCGTGCTGAAGCCAAATGAGGAACTTATAAGTTTTGACATCAAGTCATTATATACGAACGTCCCACTTGAGGAAGCCATTAATGAATGTACGGAGTTACTGTTTTCGGGCAGATACCCACAACCTCCTGTCAATAGAGAAACTTTCAAAACGTTAGTTTCACTATGTAGCTGTAATGTCATTTTACTATCTCATGATGGATACTACAGGCAGGTAGATGGATTAGCCATGGGGAGTCCACCTGCCCCACTTTTGGCCAATGGATGGCTGAGTAAATATGATCGAACTATTAGAGATGATTCAAAACTCTATTCAAGGTACATGGATGACATTCTGAGAGAGATTCATCGTGATAAAGTCGAACAGAAGCTAGCTGAAATCAATATACTCCATCCATCTCTACAATTTACGATTGAACGAGAAAACAACATGTCACTACCATTTCTGGATATGTTAATCAATCGCTCAAACCTAAAACTATCGTCAGAATGGTACACTAAGCCAACCGACACAGGGCTTACTTTGAACTTTCACTCGTTGGCTCCACTAAAATATAAACGATCAGTAGTTTCCGGTCTTGTGCACAGAATTCACAGATCATGCAGTTCGTGGTCGAATTTTCATCGGAGTTTGGATAAAGGTAAAATCATTCTACAACGGAACTAATATCCAAAACGATTTTACGAGCCAATAATATCTAAAACTTTATCGAAAATTATTGAAAGTAAGAAGGAAAATCAAGAGGCTGAGACAGAATCTGAGAAGAAAGAAGAACCGAAGGAGAAAATGATATTCGTTCAATATCGAGGTAAAATGTCGGAGAAGTTCCAAGAATCACTGAAAAAGTTAAATGTTCCCTGCAAAGTTATTTTCACATCAAAGAAGTTGAAATTTGAATTGCCAAGTTTAAAGCCCCCAGTTGAAAAATGTTTCAAGAGTCGATTGGTATATAAAATTGTTTGTTCACGGTGTAAATCGTGCTATGTTGGCCAGACAAGCCGACATATTATCAGTCGACTTAAGGAACATAGAAGAGCTGGTCCTGTAGGAGTTCATTTCAAGGAATGCGGGGCGGAACTTACAATGGACAGTGTAACGATCTTATGTACGACGTCACGATCTGTGTTTCATTTAATGACCCTTGAAGCACTAATGATTAATGAATTCAAACCGGTTTTGAACACAAGGGATGAGTATAGGAGTCGTGCTTTGGTAATTAAGTTCTAATTCCCAAGACACGACTTCTCTATTTCTCCAACTTTTTGATTTCTTTTATCAGATGTGTTTTATAAAAATTTTTTACGTGGGTGTAGTATACGATAATAATTTTTTACATTTTTATTTGTAACTGTTTTTAACCGTTTTTATTCGCTTTTAGATACCTGATGATGGATCAGACGATCCGAAATATATTGTACAAAAATAAAATCATTGTTGGTGTTAATTGATTTACAATATTTTGTGCCACAATGTTTCTGCCATACAAATTATTTACATTGGAATTGAAGAGGAATGACTCGTGGAAATGTTTTCTTGACTATCGGAAAGGCCTGAGAAAGATGACAAGTCGTCGTTTACGTGTCAGTTTCCTGGATAATTGTTTAAAATCGAGTATAGTCCCAAAATTTCTTAAATTTCGAATTCCTGAGAATGGGTGTTTTGATGATAATGCAGTACATGATTTCCAGCTACGTCTATTGAAGAAGGAACTTTTCAAAGCTCGAGGAGAACACCGTGAGGGGGAGGAGAAATTGACAGAAAGTCGGACCAAGTTGAAACAGAAAGTAAATGTTAAATTATTACCGTCACTTATATTACACACACGTATCGATATTCACAGTTACGAGAAGGAACATGCTGATAAATTAAGTGATAAACTATTGAGACTGTCCAATGAACAAGATAGACCTTTGTTCAATATAGATAATACTGTCATTTGCTACCAATTAGATTGCACTCCACCGAAGTATGTTATCGATACATTAGCACTTGGACCAAGAAATGCCGTCATGGGGAAATTCAATAAAAATGACATTCTCACAGAACTTGACGATCTCATTCGATTTTGCAGAGATCACGGAATTGAAGAAGATCGTATTACTGATATTAACGTTAAAACTCTGGCGTACATCAAGCGATGTGGTAAGCAGAAAACTTCTCGAAATATACACATGACAAACAAATACCTTAAAGATCACAATCTGGTCGCTCTTCCTTTTGATAAGGGAATTGGTTTTTGTATTATGAAAGTAGATACGTACCATAACAAAATGAATGAAATTACAAACCTACCTCAATTTGAAAAGTTAGTTCAAACAAGGAAAAATGCTAAACATCCTTTGATAAAGGAAGAAGAAAGAACAATCTCCGTACTAAAAACTCTGAAAGATAACAATCAGATAGATGAATCCTTATATAATAAGTTGAAGCCGATGGGTAGCCAACCTCCTCGTCTATACGGACAAGCGAAAGTGCATAAAAATGATACACCAATACGTCCCGTCCTTTCGATGCCTGGCTCCTCATACTATAATATTGCAAAGCACGTTTCTCAATGGTTGTCTTCTGTTACCGAATGTAATATCAACTCCTCCACCAAAGATATTGCTGACTCTCTTTCAAAAATCGTGCTGAAGCCAAATGAGGAACTTATAAGTTTTGACATCAAGTCATTATATACGAACGTCCCACTTGAGGAAGCCATTAATGAATGTACGGAGTTACTGTTTTCGGGCAGATACCCACAACCTCCTGTCAATAGAGAAACTTTCAAAACGTTAGTTTCACTATGTAGCTGTAATGTCATTTTACTATCTCATGATGGATACTACAGGCAGGTAGATGGATTAGCCATGGGGAGTCCACCTGCCCCACTTTTGGCCAATAGATGGCTGAGTAAATATGATCGAACTATTAGAGATGATTCAAAACTCTATTCAAGGTACATGGATGACATTCTGAGAGAGATTCATCGTGATAAAGTCGAACAGAAGCTAGCTGAAATCAATATACTCCATCCATCTCTACAATTTACGATTGAACGAGAAAACAACATGTCACTACCATTTCTGGATATGTTAATCAATCGCTCAAACCTAAAACTATCGTCAGAATGGTACACTAAGCCAACCGACACAGGGCTTACTTTGAACTTTCACTCGTTGGCTCCACTAAAATATAAACGATCAGTAGTTTCCGGTCTTGTGCACAGAATTCACAGATCATGCAGTTCGTGGTCGAATTTTCATCGGAGTTTGGATAAAGGTAAAATCATTCTACAACGGAACCAATATCCAAAACGATTTTACGAGCCAATAATATCTAAAACTTTATCGAAAATTATTGAAAGTAAGAAGGAAAATCAAGAGGCTGAGACAGAATCTGAGAAGAAAGAAGAACCGAAGGAGAAAATGATATTCGTTCAATATCAAGGTAAAATGTCGGAGAAGTTCCAAGAATCACTGAAAAAGTTAAATGTTCCCTGCAAAGTTATTTTCACATCAAAGAAGTTGAAATTTGAATTGCCAAGTTTAAAGCCCCCAGTTGAAAAATGTTTCAAGAGTCGATTGGTATATAAAATTGTTTGTTCACGGTGTAAATCGTGCTATGTTGGCCAGACAAGCCGACATATTATCAGTCGACTTAAGGAACATAGAAGAGCTGGTCCTGTAGGAGTTCATTTCAAGGAATGCGGGGCGGAACTTACAATGGACAGTGTAACGATCTTATGTACGACGTCACGATCTGTGTTTCATTTAATGACCCTTGAAGCACTAATGATTAATGAATTCAAACCGGTTTTGAACACAAGGGATGAGTATAGGAGTCGTGCTTTGGTAATTAAGTTCTAATTCCCAAGACACGACTTCTCTATTTCTCCAACTTTTTGATTTCTTTTATCAGATGTGTTTTATAAAAATTTTTTACGTGGGTGTAGTATACGATAATAATTTTTTACATTTTTATTTGTAACTGTTTTTAACCGTTTTTATTCGCTTTTAGATACCTGATGATGGATCAGACGATCCGAAATATATTGTACAAAAATAAAATCATTGTTGGTGTTAATTGATTTACAATATTTTGTGCCACAATGTTTCTGCCATACAAATTAATGATTTGAGTGGCTATTTCCCATCGACAAAAATTGGTCTAGGTTTGGACAGTGAAAAAACAAACAAACAAAAAACAAAACAAGATGCCCTACCGGGCAGAAGTATTCCTGCAGATGACTGGAAGACTTTCTGGAGGCTTTTCAGAAAGAAATGAATGTTAGTTCACGCTTTAAAACGATATGCATAATGCAGAATGATGTTTACATTATTTTACATTTTACCTTTTTCTTACGACAAGTATTATATTTGATATTCTTAGTATTTCAATTTTTACTACGAATATCAAAAACGATAACAATTAAACTTTGTTGTCTCATATAAAACTTCAGTCTTGCTTCAATTTAGAGATTTTTTAAAAAAGATTTAAGTTGTATTCCCTAAAGAATCTTCAAGAATTAATTAAGTAATAAAAAGTTTGTCGCGTCAAGAAAAGTCTGTGCTTAAGAGGTTATAACTTCGAATTCATTTAATTACATTCCCGAGAGCATCATAAAAGTTAAGAGACTTTGAAAAATTTAGCCGGAGATCAAGCTTAAAAAGGAACACCGTCAGTTTAAAAATCCATTAGAGAACACTCTTCCGTGGACGTTTCAAAATACTCCTTTAAAACCATGCAGTATGAAAATCTTTGTGTTGTTTGTACCTGAACTTCATAATAAAAACTTTTACTTGGCCTTGCAAAGAAATAAAAATATATGTGTTTCCATTACTATTGTCAGCTTGATAGTATACAAATTTTAAGAATCATACAATATTTTAAATTCGACTAGTCAATTAAAAAAGTGGTCATCTATTGATTAATAAAATAGGTATAACCTGATGAGGAAGATGAGCTGTGCTTCAAGATTCCAGAGCTTTATAAAAACAGGATAGCTTACCTAGGAACATGATAGAAAATTGTATTATATTTAGAAAAAGACTAATAGAAACCTTACGCATTTTTTTAAATCGATTTAAGCATACCGTTTTTGTAGTCGTTCATATCTGATTTGAAGCATCGAAAACTGCTTATTTATCACGAATAACTACTAAGAGTATTAGTTTCACGTAGATTATCAGTTTGGATCATAAATGTTCTTGATTCTTTTAAGTTTTACAGCCGTATAACCTCTTCTATATCCATATATTCAACCAAGAAATTTTCTCAGATCTACGCGTGCTTCTTCGCTTCCATTTTTAAAACAACTACGGAAAAAGTAAGAACGTTGCATAAGACTCACATGAAACAACATTTCTACCTTGGCATCTGTGATTTAGCCATATGTTAATTATTCCTTTCACTAGAGCTTATATTTTACACTTTTAGAGTCTTTTCAAGCAAAGTACTTGTATACAATGAATATAGTGTGAGTTTAGACTGTTAAATCATAAAAAGAATGTAAGTTGGGAACATTAATGATTTGAGTGGCTATTTCCCATCGACAAAAATTGGTCTAGGTTTGGACAGTGAAAAAAAACAAAAAAAAACAAGATGCCGTACCGGGCAGAAGTATTCCTGCGGATGACTGTAAGACTTTCTGGAGCCTTTTCAGAAAGAAATGAGTGTTAGTTCACGCTTTAAAACCATATGCATAATGCGGAATGATGTTTGAAGTATTTTACATTTTAGCTTTTAGCTACGATAACTATTAAACTTTGTTGTTTCATATAAAACTTCAGTCTTGGATCAATTTAGAGATTTTTTTAAAAAGATTTCCATTCGAAGTTGCACTCTCTAAAGCATCTTCAAGAAGCAATTAACTAATTAAAAGATTATCACGTTAAGAATAATCTGTGCTTTAAAAGTTGAATGTTTGTTCACGATTTAAAACAATATGCATAATGTGGTATGATGTTCTTTGTGTTTTACAGTTTATCTTGTAGCTGTGAAAGAAGTATTATTTGTTATTTCATATAAACTGCGCTGTTTTGCATCATTTAGAGATTTTTTCAAAAAGTTTTTTATTCATAGTTATATTCCCTAAAGCATCTTCAAAAAAAAATAAGTAATGAAAACTTTGTCACATTAAGTTTTGATGGGAAAATCTGTGGCGTAAATAGTAATAACTTCGAATTTATTGAATTACATTCCCGAGAGCATCATAAAAGTTATGAGACTTTGAAAAATTTTGCCGGAGATCAAGCTTAAAAAGGAACACCGTCAGTTTAAAAATTCATTAGAGAACACTCTTCCGAGGACGTTTCAAAATACTCCTTTTAAAACTATACAGTATGAAAATCTTTATGTTGTTTGTACGTGAACTACATAATAAAAACTTTTACTTGGCCTTGCGAAATAATAAAAATATCTGTGTTTCCTTTTTATCGTCGGCTTGATAGTATACAAATTTTAAAATCATACAATATTTTAAATTCGACTAGTCAATTAAAAAAGTGGTCATCTATTGATTAATAAAATGGGTATAAGCTGATGAGGAAGATGAGCTGTGCTTCAAGATTCCAGAGCTTTATAAAAACAGGGTAGCTTATCTAGGAACATGAATTAAAAATTGTATTACATTTAGAAAGACTAATAGAAACCTTACGCATTAAATCGATATAAATATACCCTATTGGTAGTCGTTCATATCTGTTTTGAAGCATCAAGAACTGCTTATTTGTCAAGAATGACTACTAAGAATATTAGTTTCACGTAGATTATCAGCTTGGATCATAAATCTTCTTGATTCTTTTAAGTTTTACAGCCGTACTACAACGTCTTCTATATCCATATATTCAATAAAGAAATTTTCTCAGATCTACGCGTGCTTCTTCGCTTCCATTTTTAAAACAACTACGGAAAACGTAAGAACGTTGTATAAGACTCACATGAAGCAACATTTCTACCTTGGCATCTGCAATTTAGCCATATGTTAATTATTCCTTTCAGTAGAGCTTATATTTTACACTTTTAGAGTCTTTTCAAGCAAAGTACTTGTATACAATGAATATAGTGTGAGTTTAGACTGTTAAATCATAAAAAGAATGTAAGTTGGGAACATTAATGATTTGAGTGGCTATTTCCCATCGACAAAAATTGGTCGAAACATAAAGAAAAGTGTGACATAATAATTAACCCAACATAATGATTTACTCTAATACCATAGAAGAAAAGTTTATAGAACGTTCTTTAAGAAATTTGAAAAAAAAAAGTTGAGTGATTTTTACAGCATAACATTATGTATATACATTTTTGTTTACATATAAACATCAAGGCATTGCGAAAGCGTAATTGACACTATGTGAAACTTTATTGCGTATACAGTGTGTCCAATAGAAAGTGGGTCACTTATTTAAAAAACAAGTAACTCTTCGAATTTTCACCAACACAATGCGGTTTTTATACCGTTGGAAAGAAGATTTTTCGAGCTTTCCAAAAATATAAGTTGTTATTTGTAAAAATGTTTGTTTTAAAGGATATTAACTATTTTTTCTTTCGACACGGGTGTTAATTTTGTAATGATCAATAAAACAGACTTTTAACGAGCAATTAATTCTTTGTTTCGTTGAAACAACCGCTGTTGGTGGTGTTGTGGTAAGTTTGTCACGAAATATTTTGAATAAGCACAAACTTTTCTTCATTGTGTAAATTTACCTTAAGGTTTTTATTATGATTTAATATCTTTGTATTCCCAACGCCTTGCCAAAATCTTTATAAGGAAAAAAAACTTTAAGAAGGTTTTTAAAATCTTCGTGCACGATTTTTAGAAATGAAACTTTTATGTTTCAAGTTTGTAAAAAAATATGTGTTTCCACGTGTAAATGCAGCTTTATCACGACATTTTAGTTTATCACGACTTTCCATATTACTCGAGTCATTAACTCCTATTCAAGCAAGCGTTAATCGATCATTGTTGATTTAATTGCGACGTTTCAGGGTAAAATGGATTATATCTCCCTAAGAATTTATTTTTCTATTATAGTCCAGGAGCTCTCAACATGTTTATCTACCTCATTTTCCTCAGAATTTTAACCCATTTAGCGGCAATAGGTATTTATTGAATAGAGTAAAACGCTCGGTCAGACGCGATATTAGCGGTTCCTTCAGGTTCCAGGACCAAAACAAGTCAGGTAAAAAGGGACGTTTATCTACCTCATAAGCCTCAGACTTGAAACTTGGGATATATATAACTAAAAGTAAAAAGTACATGAAAATAATAAATCTGACCAAAATTTCTGGTTCTGGGACCAAACTGACCTAAATTTATTGATGCGAAAAAAGGACTTTATCTACCTCATAAGCCTCAGATCTGAAATTTTGCCCAAATCTTAACAATGTATCAGGTATACCTAAAATCATAAATCTGACCAAAATTTCCGGTTCCTTCCGAGGATCTGACCCCAAAATAATACAGGGTCAAATAGGTATTTTATCTACCTCATAAGCCTCAGATTTGAAATTTTGCCCAAGTCTTGACAATGTATCAGGCATACCTAAAATCATAAATCTGACCAAAATTTCTGGTTCTTTCCAAGGATCTGACCCCAAAAATGGTGCGGGGCAAAAGGTTACTTTGTCTACCTCATAAGCCTCAGATCTTAAATTTTGCCCAAGTCTTAACAATGTATCAGGCATACCTAAAATCATAAATCATAAATTTCCGGTTCCGTTCAAGAATCTGACTCCAAAAATGTTCATTAATAATTAAAAAGGGATTCTGTCTACCTCATAAGCCTCAGGTTTGAAATTTTGACCGAGCATTGAATAAAAATTTTCATAAACTTTTAAAAAATGTACTCATAAAAACAGAATTCTAAATATTGTTCATCGTTGTTATTTTGCGTCATAATCGTGCCATTAGTTCCTAGAAAAGAATAATAATGTGACTTAAAAGGATGTATTGGAGTTTTTAAATAAGAATATCAAAGATTACTTACGTCGTTTAGCTATTCTCCATCGGAAATATCGTCCTCGCCTTCCGTATCGCTTTCGCTTGTATTACCCTCTTCGTCTTCTGTTAAAGGAAAGCATTTAATTTGTGTAGAAATTTTTATGGTGTGATTTAATACTTATTCATAAAAGAACATTTTATACCACTTTCTTCTGCAGAATTGGTTTGAACAACATCAATGATTGAAGGTGCTGCATCTCCATTGAACCATTCGATTTTGTATTGTCCCTCATCTAGAATCCAGCCATAGTTTGTTGGTGAATCCGTGGATGTTGTTTCGTAAACAGCATTCTGCCACACTCGTGTCACGTATACCGATCGTTTTATTTTCTCCAACAGAACTTTTCGACACGGTGGCATTGAACTGGAATCCATCCCTTTTACATTATTCACCAATTTATCAGTTTGCTTTTTGGGTTTGTATTTCTTCAGAAACATATTGACTCGGCATTCATCTGACATACGAATTTTTCGATCGCATCTACAATCTCCTTGCTCAAACCATTTCCAAGCTTGCTAAAAATATCGCGAATGAGCTCATTCTGCTGTAGCAGTTTCAATGGCCTCGTCTTTCCTTTCCGGTTAAATGAAGCCGTATAGTCACAACCAGTAAAGGCATGATAAGCAGGTAGCGCTTTGCAAAAGTTTTCTCCGAACGTTTTGTAAATTTTGTTGACATTGATAAAACGGAGGGTATTTTTTGATTGCAGACCTGCCTCGACCCAAATACTTCTATTTGGCAGCTTCTCTAAACAACCCAGCAATATCACAATAACATCCGTATCAACGGTTCTCAAAACAAATTTGGAAGCATTCTCTATCTGGTGTAGATGGTAAACCATTCTTGTATCTGCCTCTTCATGGGAGCAACAAAATCTTTCTTCTAAGTCTCGACGTACTGTCTGACCATCTGATTTATAGGAATAACACAAATCTTTATCGTTGAGGTAAAGTTTTTTTGTTCCCAAGATTTGAGCAGCCATATCGCTTTTCCATTGATTTGCAAGAAAAGTTACAAGTGCTTCTTTAAACTGATCTTTACGCGGTGCAGCTAGCCAGTTACCAGGACGCTTTTGCTCAGGTCCAGTTATTTGATATGAACTTTCTCTTACATCCGATCGCTTGTTTCTTTCCGCATCTTTGATTGACGGAGAGGTTGTTTTATCAAAAACCAGATGGATATTTTGACCTTTGTGTCTACAGGCCATCTGGAGAAGATGTCTTGCAACACCACCGAATGTTGCTGGTGGATCATACAGCAAATGTAACATGAACATTCGATCAATTATCGTGACATCAACTTTTCTTGGCAGGGACGTAATCGCCTCTTTCTCCAGCACCTGGAGAAGTTTAGACTTCGGAGTTTTTTGCATTCTTCCATCAACGTGGCTCAGCGATAAAGGGAAAGGTGTGAGAGGGTATTCCAAAACATGCTCTATATCAACCTTCGCTTGCAAAGCATGAAAGAGTATGCTACCAAACACATCTCGTGTCAGTGATACTGAAACAATCTTTTGATCACCAAATGATATTCTAAACTTTCCACTTTCTGTCGCAAAGGTTTTCACTTTGTTTTTCTTTATGGGTTTCGTGTAACTTAGTGGGTCAGCATTGCAGTCTGCAATGAAAGCATCACGGGCAGTGGAACCAGTACATTTGACATTGATAAGAAAAAAAGTTGCAGTTTCATCAGAAGCAGCCTTGCCAGTGGAAATGTTAAAAAGGCGTTCTTTGTTGATATCAGCACTGAACGGATTCATTGTTTGACTGATCATCTCACGAATAGTTGCCAAGTGTTCATTATTTTTCTTTACACGATGTGGTTTCAGTTCTTCAGAGATATCATCTTTTGTAGATAATTCCAGATCTTCAAAAACTTTGGAAATGATTTCCACTCTTACTGAATGACTTTGTGCCCATCGCTGACGTGCAGAAATGGAGTTTGTAAGTGCGATAATACCACTTCTTTGACTGGCTGCGTCCACATTGATGGTCTGCTCTAGAGTGAGATCAATAGGAGTTCTTGAGAATGTCTTCTTGGTTCTTTTCAATGCAAAGAATCCATTTGAAAACTCTCTGAACACTTCAGGATGTGTGCTTTTCAACTTTAGCAAGTTGTCGTGATAAACCACAAGCCATCTGGCATAATTTTGGTGAGTGAACGTGAAGAAGTAACTAGCCATTCTTGGCAGACAATACAAATATAGTGGAAGATCACCATCGCGAATGCTTCTTGAAAATTCATGATATAAGTGGAACATCTCAATAAAACCAATCCAAAACTGGGCAGACATCCCGTGTTCACCATTTCTCATTTTGTCAGTATATTCATGATACTTCTTTTCCAACATCTTGAGATTAGGAGGCAACTCTGCAGCAGAGTTCGAGGCTACTTTGTTATTTCTCATCTCTGTGCGATACTGTTGTAATTCATCAATGAATATTAAATCATCTTCTTCAAGAGATAACTGAAAGCTTTTGAAGTGCTCAAGCTCCATAGCCAAAGCCAAAAGGGTATGAATTCTTTTGCAGCGCTTGTAACTTTTCCCACTAAGAAAACAGTTCAATGATCCTTTCTCGATTATATGGGATTCAGTAAGAATGTATGGACCCCCAGATTCAGCTATGTATTTACCGAGAACTCCAAAATAATACATTTCTATATGAAACGAGCCAAGAGCTACAAAGATGTTGTCAAAGTGAGGTGCTTCTTCGAATTGAATCTCCATTGCTTTCTTGGCGATTGCTAAATCGTACGTCACTGCGATTTGTTTTCTGTCGCATTCGAAGGAAAGTCTCCGAGCTCTCTTCATAGTTTCTCTAACCACAGCAGATGAGGTAGGTGACTGGTTTATTTGAGGAAGATACCATAGCTTTTCTGTCGCTTTTGTGTCTGTACGATTCTTTGAATTCCAACCAACCCACATTGGAGTGTCCGAATTTAAAAAAGCAAAATCTGCCATCCATAAGAAATCACACGTTACTGCTTGACTGTAGGAGATAGGAACGTCATTTCTTCTAGCATCGTTCAATGCCACCATTTTACGAGACAGAATCTTTGGGTTCTTGTGGTACGGTTCAATTGAGAGCCCAACTGCTTCGTATGTTCTTTTTCTTTTCTTCTTAGAGGATGATGAAATAGGAATTAACTCGAATTCATTCTCGCAGTGATCTTCTGACTGATTAAAGGTATCATTTGTTTGTTCATCTTGGCCGAGTTCTGTGATGCGCTGGAATGCAATCCCAACGGTGTCATGAAGAGTGTCTTTGCCACTTAGTGTCTCTACGAATCGATCGAAATTGTCGAAGGCTAATCCAACAAAGGAGTTTGAGTCCAAAATCATTTCTGGCAGAGCTATTTTGTTTGATGAAGTGATGGAATACGTAAGTTCAGTTTCAAGTTCTTCCACCGTGCTGTAACTAGCGCAATGCCCATATCGGTTGAGTACTTCGAGAACCTTTTTACTTCCTGTCATACTCTTCATAGCAAGCCCAAGCTTTAAGTGTTTTGCAAGCTTTGTTCTTCCAGAAGTTACAGCAAAAACAGTATCAGCGCAAAGTGCATCCACCTTTCTCTTTTTCGACAAAGATTTTTTAATTCTTACATCAGGACCACCTACAAGACAGGTGAAGAAATGTTCCAACTCTATGGGAATTTCGACTTCACCGGCATAGATTTGTTCGAGTTCGATCTTAGAACTCGGTAATGGAGTGCAATCGGCATACGTATTGCTCTTCTAAGAAGATATGCAGCATCCCTCAGCAATTTTTCTTGGTTATCTTTTTTTTTACATTGAATTTTGAGAGCTTCATCATATGACATTTCACTTCGAAAAACCAAAGTACCATCTTTTCTTGATTGCCTTTTGAATATTTCTATTTTGTCTTTAAAATGGGCTTTTAACTTTTCCTCTAACCTTTGAGGAGAAGAATAAATTCCATCCTCTTTTGATATCTCTTCCAAGACATAAAGATACTCTTGATTTAGCTCTTTCAACGTTGTCACATCACCACCAACTATCAGCTTTTCATCAACGAATTTGCAAATACTCTTGAAAGCTTCTGAATGAGCATTCCTTTTGTAATGCCAATCTTCCATGGAAACTTTATTTGACTTCTTTTTGGCGACTTGTTCAGCTGCTGTTTGATACTTAGTCCTACAGATTCCGTGGTATCGAATTTCTTTGGCAACAAAATCAACATCACCTAGTTTTGTTTGCATTCTTTCATCTTTCAACAACGCAGCGTATGACTTTATTTTCGCTTCAAAATCATCTGTCTCAGCCATCACCAACTTTTGTTTGCAAGCATTGCGCTTTTTATCTTTCTTGCCGCAAAATATACAAATGACAGGAAAAATTCCAGAGGCTGTTGAAGGAGTCATCTCTGATTGTGATCTGGTGTTTGGAACCTTAGTTTGAGGGTTCGAAATAGGTTCAAGGTTTTCAGCGTTCTTTCCAAGTGCTGTAAACTTTCTATAACATGTAATATGATATCCCTGTACATCATTTATCTTGTTTGGCAGTTCTACGTTTCTGTACTTCAGTTGTTTCGAAACTCTAATTCTGTGGATGTTTTTACATTTCTCCAAGGAGCTTGAATTGAATGTAACGATAGGCCCAACGTTAAAACCATCGCCATCATGCAGCACACAAACTTTACCTAAATTCAGTATGTTATCTTAAAGTGCTAGAATTTTATGTTAATTTCATTTGCTTTTAGAGTAGGAGCTTTACAATTGGAATAATCAAAGTAAATAGGATCTAGGAAGCTCGAGAAATTGTTAGAATAAAGAAATTATCATACCTTCCTTTGAATTTACTTTACATTCGTTTACGTTCATAATGTTACAGCTTCATCACAACAATCCAAACGACTGAACAAGTTAAAAATCACGAACGAATCGACTTTTTCTTCTTGCAAAATGTTCTGATAACTTTGAGAAATTCGAACGTTCTAATGTTTTTCTGATCGAATTACTTTATATAAAGAAATTCGAAAATCATATAAAAGGGTTAAAGATAATGGGATAAGATAACAGGTTGTTGAGGTCGAATGAGGTCCTAATTGGACGTGTGTTAGCCTATCCTAGATTGATATACCGGAGGAACCGGCGAAAACTGTTTGAGAAAGAAGACGGGTCAAATCCAGCCCTTTTTGCCCTGCACATTTTTTGGGGTCAGATCCTTGGAAGGAACTGGAAATTTTGGTCAGATTTATGATTTTAGGTATGCCTGATACATTGTCAAGACTTGGGCAAAATTTCAAATCTGAGGCTTATGAGGTAGATAAAATACCTATTTGGCCCAGTATTATTTTGGGGTCAGATCCTCGGAAGGAACCGGAAATTTTGGTCAGATTTATGATTTTAGGTATACCTGATACATTGTTAAGATTTGGGCAAAATTTCAGATCTGAGGCTTATGAGGTAGATAAAGTCCTTTTTTCGCATCAATAAATTTAGGTCAGTTTGGTCCCAGAACCAGAAATTTTGGTCAGATTTATTATTTTCATGTACTTTTTACTTTTAGTTATATATATCCCAAGTTTCAAGTCTGAGGCTTATGAGGTAGATAAACGTCCCTTTTTACCTGACTTGTTTGGGTCCTGGAACCTGAAGGAACCGCTAATATCGCGTCTGACCGAGCGTTTTACTCTATTCAATAAATACCTATTTCCGCTAAATGGGTTAAAATTCTGAGGAAAATGAGGTAGATAAACATGTTGAGAGCTCCTGGACTATTAAGAAGGTCAAATATTTAGAAAGCTCAAAAAATCTTCTTTCCAACGGTATAAAAACCTCATTGCATTGGTGAAAATTCAAAAAGTTACATTACAAGCATTACATACATTAAAAGCATGCTCTATAAATTTAAACGAAAACTTACCAAAATTTTGTATTGTGTTAAATGAAAAATATTTTGAATTTACAGCCTATCAGAACATTTCCGTTTGTTATCGTGATTAGGAAGGTCATTCGTAATTAGGGTCATTGGCAGTATAACTTAGCAAGAGAAACATCAAACAAAAGTGGTGAAGAGTAGACAAACACTTAATGTTGGAGCTGAGGAGGAAACTGAGGTGAGCTGCAGGAATCCAGAGCTTAAAAAGTATTACAGCCCACACATAAAGTAAACGTAAATCTTTTGTATCTAGAAAAGCTTAAACATATAGACATTTTTTTGCCCTAAAGCAAACACATCAAAACAAACACATCAAAACAAAAACATCAAAACAAAAACATATCTTTTTTATACTTTTTGTTTACAAAGCATAGAACTTCTTAATTTCTAACTTTTTAGAAAAAAATCAGAAGAAAAACAAGATGCCCTGACAGGCATAAGGATTTCTGCGAAACCAGCTGAAGCATGAAAAATGAAAGAATAGTGGACATTCTTGAAATTTCAAGATTGAATGACTGATACAAGACAACACTACATTTTTGATCACACACTCCCAAGAAATCCATGAAAGCATAAGTGACAAAATCAAAAATAGCTAAAACAAAGATAGATCTACAATTAATCCCGCTTGAAAGTTTGTCAACCTTTGTTCATCTCTAGGAAGATGGCAATTTTCCTTTAAAAAAGTGTAAATAGGGCTTAGCCAAAAACAACGGAAGCTATCACATACAAAGAAAAAAATACGCTTAAGGTGCGAATCGTAACCAGCTGAATCTTATAAAGATTTCTGCAGGAGATTGAATGACCATTTTGTGTGATTTTTAACGATTAACTCTTTTACACTTGACCTAAGTCTCTTGTCTTCGTTTCTTATTCTTATTCTTATTTTTGTAAGTTTGTCTATTTTCTATTTTATGAATTTTTCCAGGAATCCGAACTAAACTCGTTTTCACGCAAAACAGCCAGTCAATCAAATGAAAGTTAAGGCTTTCAGAAACGGGAGTGAATATGGTTCTTAAGGCCGATTTCCATTCTGCAAAATATCTGTGCGGACGTAGGTGATCCACGCTGAGTTACGTAGAACGCATGCGCATATGCTAATTCATAAGCGTAGATATGTCCGCTCAGCGAACAAAAATAAAGTTAAAAAATTTTAACTTTTTTTAAGCCCGCCGATGTCCGCTGATAATATCAGCCAATCTTGTCTTTTGATTTCCATTTGCAGCTGTTTTGCCGCTCGGAAAATTCTACGTCCGCGCGGGCATAAGCGTTGAATGGAAATCGGCCTTTATAAACGGGTGCAACAAACCGCAAAACTACATAATGGCACCCAGATACGGGACATGAAAGATCTTCCTCACGGCATTGACCAAAAGATATGTATACATCTATTGAGTTTTATACTCAAGCTAAAACTTAGCTGTATAAAACGATATGTCCCTTTAATGAAATATGCTAGGATTACCTAAAGAATTACTTAAACAAAGAAATAGAAATAGCAGAAAAATACAAAAAATACAAAACTTCTATGAATCTATGAGAGCGATATATCAAAAAGTTTATCTATATTCAAAAAAGATGTCAACGTATTAAACAGTTTCTCAACACCTGCTCATAGCACAAACTCCATATTGAAATCCACAAAAGACTTTCGTATAAAAGCATTATTGTTTAGGTGCATTACAAGTCTTAAGTAGGAATAAAATTAATGAAGAAACGCAGAGATAACACTACTTCCTGAGGAAATCTTAACTATATACAGTTATGTTTACACTTAACAAAAACGCAACACGAATGATAATATTACACTAACCACACTATATTTCATGCAGGCAACAGTATAGAGCAACACAGTACGCACAAAGAATATACAAGTTAATAAGAAAGATATACTTTTGATGAAAATTAAATATCTTATATACTGTGATCTGCCACACTCTTTACAAACAAAATATTGCATTGCAGTGCGTAGGACCACTGTTGTGAAAATACTGAAGGCTATATAGATCAACACCTCCCAAATAACATTGGAATTCCAGCCAAATAATACTCTCCTTTAACGGTTTCAGTTCCACATTCACCTCAGAGATGCATAATCTATTCTCGTAATAAAAGAAACATCTGATTAACTTACATACTTACTTCGAGTGCTGATGACTTACTTATGAACAACTCTACCAAACGTGTATTTCAGTCAGACAAATGTGCACAAAATATAAATTCGTGTGAACAAAACATGATCTTTATGAATTTTGTGAATGCTAGGAATTTAACGTTTAGTAAATAAAAAAATAAAAATATTTAAAATGTTCCCTTGGTAATTTACCGCTTTACAGATTTTCAAGTTCTGTCGAATAGGGTTGTTGATTGGTCCGTTTCTTTTTGACGATTGTCCATGCCACTACAATGACGAACAATATAACCACAATCACTGCAACAATGCTGCCAATAATGACATTTCTTCTTGTATCGTCCTTATCTCCTGATGCAGTAGGTACGGTACCAGCTGTGAAAACATAATAGATAGTAAATTGTGAATGTATTTTATTTTGAGCTAGATGACATAAACTGCAGAGAAAGGCATATCCCAGTGTGCAAATTTGTTGAAAAATCACAGCGAAGGAGTGCATTTCTATTGAAATATGCACAATATTTCAGTGATAATGCTTTTATCGCAATGACTTTTTACTATTTTGCCCACTAGGATATTACTACCTGTTTTTTAAATGTTAATGTTTTTTTCATAAAAGGGGACGTTTCTATTGTAGAATCAATTCATTCCTTTTTTCTTTGTGTATGTGGATGACTTTTTTATATTTATATCTGGTGTCTGTTAACGCATCTTACTTTATTATCAAAATGAGCCCTCACAAAACTAAATCAACAGAAAAGGTTGCAAAGTTTAAAATGGATTAAAATTCCCTAAAATTCCCTACCAAGATGCGTGTGTCGGCAGGCAATGACTTGATCAGAAAGTTTCATGTTGAAAAATTAAATTCCATGCGAAAGTGAAAAATTATTGTTGTTATTAGTCCACTGCTTGTTTGGCCTTATCGTTTCTTATAATGAGCTAACTGTAATTACTGTCAGACACTTTCACTTCAGAACCTGCATGCTGCAATGAATATACAAGCATTGCATTGGCAGCCCATTCAGACATTCAAATTTTACACGTTCGTTCATCAGGCTATTTCCAGTTAACATACCGACTGCTAGCTTTGTGGTAGAGTGGTTGCTTTCGGCTCGGGAGGTCAGGAGTTCAATCCACGACCAAGTCATGCCAACGACTATAACTGTGTGAATCAATCCTCTCTGCTTAGCACGCAGCAAGAGAGTAGGAATGATGTCTAGGATGGATGTCTAGTTGAGCGACTGCTGTTAATACAGCTTCCGTAGCCCAAATGGGGGCTATAAATGCTCTAGGACCTCCTTCGTAATACTCTCATTGATAACAGTAACTTAAAGAACTGAAGAGGCCATCCTGGGTAAATAATAATAATAATTAATAATAATAATAATAGATGGAAACAAATTTCGTGGAACTTACTTGTTGCTGATGGTGTTGTATACAAACACGTGAGCATAACTATTTTTTCAGTTTCAATTTCATTTGTCGCTGCTTTGATAGTAACAGGGACATCTTTAACAATTTCATCATTGGTGGTGACCATTACATATCCATTTACATCAGGTATAAGCAATTGTGTGACGTTGTCTATTTTTGATCCATTAATCAACTGATAATTCAAAGGAAGGTTTTTCATATAATAACGCACAGTTGAATTGGTGAAGTAAGAAATTGTGGAATCGAGGTTAAGTCGAATATTTGTTTGAGCATCTCGTACACAAGATGATGTAACAGAAATACTCGGTCCAACTGACACTGTCAAAAATGCTGAGCGGCGTTTCACTTTGTTCTTCATATCCCTTTGAAGAGCAGTTACTTGAAGGGTAAAGCTTCTTGGAATAACATTGGTTGTAGTAAAGGTCAAATTAGCTAAGTCCTCCGGAGATAATAACAGGGACCTATTTTCTTTCTTTCCACTTGAAAATGTTACATCGTCAGGTATGTTTTGGATGATTATTGTCAAGGTGGAATTTTGTTCAGTTTCCCTTACAAAAATATTGAAAGAACTTGGTCGGTCACCAAAACGAATTTCTGATTTTAAAACTGACAGAACTGGTGGTTGAAATGGCTTTTCATCTGAAAAAAATATATAAGAAATAAATTTACTTGTTTCAAAAGTGAAAAGCATTTTGGAAATAAAAGCCTCAGTGTAGTTAATAAATCAATATTGCAGCTTGAAACAACAACAAAAAACAATTCTCTAAGTTTCGAACTTAAGAAAGGTTTCGAACACAATAATAAGTTTTGAATGAACCGTGTGTTTATTTGCGATAAACACCATTATATCTGATACAGAATACATGCATTCAGCGATGCCTTTTAGATACTCTATTAAGTTTTGTGTTTTGAAAATCCTACAGAATGAAAAATAAAACTAATTCTAATAAGACATACAATGTTTTGTGAATATTGCGATGCTGACCACTTTCCAAGAAAAAAACAAAATACAAAGATTGTGATTATCATAATACCCATCTCTTACCAAATCTGAGAGACATAAATAACGTGGCAAAAAGAATATTAGCTTATATACTTACTAGAACTACAGTCGTCACCATATCTACCATTGTAACAAGAACACAAATTTAACCCGGTGCACTCTCCAAATCCAGAGCAATTGTTGACCATGTTACACGAAACTAGATGTTTGATAACATGCAGTAATTAAACATGAAACTTTTTTTAGAGATTAAACCAAATGGAAATGAAATATCATTACAGGTACAATGATTCCTGTGACATGGGCGTATTCAGGGTCAGTCAAAAAAAGTGTAGGAGTCCAACATGACATTTCCTTCCATTCTTAAGTATCGGTTAGGTTACTTGCACGTTTATCAATTCTACTTTCAATGACTAAACTTACCTCTGCAAATTTTGCTACACATTTGTGTGGCATATCCTCCTTTTTTTTATTCGCAAATAGACCTTTTCATCAGTTACATCATTGCAAACATCGCCTCGTTTCTAAGTCTATGGATTATTACGTGCTTAACCTTAATAAAAGAATTTCGTGTAAGATTTTTTACTCAGGTCGGTTTTCTTTGTCAACAGCGGGAACGTCATTCAGTTTGAAAATGAGACGTTGCTTGTTGTGATGTAATTCATGAAAAGGTCTATACTTTTGAAAAAAGAGTTTAATGTAATAAGTAAGTGAATGTAATTTTTGTTGAAACATTCTTTAAAGGGGCACTAAACTCAAAAAATTAAAAATGATTTTTTAATACTGTTTGGAAGAATTCCAAAAATGATGAAAGTTGGCTTTTGAATTTTCAAAAAATCTTTTTTCGTTCCCAAAATATTGCCATTTAAAGTTTTTCTTCAAAACTTGATCTTCATGGCAACGTGACATCACAATGTTCAAGAAGAAATTGCTGACATACAAATATGTAAATAACTCAAGAAATACTTGTGGTACAATGCTTAAATTTTGTATGCATAGTGACAAACACCTACAGGTATCAAGTCACTAATAATAATTGTTGCCATAGTTACCCTGGCTTTTTTCCAGGTCTTTTCTGTTTTTTTGGTGACAAAGCTACAAATGGAGATCTACTTAGATAAGGGAAACCAAATTTTAGAAAATAGGACAGTTTTCACTGGACGTAAGTTAAAGTGAAATTCAGCATAGTAATAGTGTTGGATGCTGATATATAGCATTGTCAGCAAAATTTAACAGAGCGCTGGAACCGAGTCGGGGAAACAGTGGCAACGAATTTCTTTGCTGTTTTCACAACTGCAATTATTTACCACTCTACATGCAATGTTCTAACAATAAATCATTAAAACATTCTGAGTTATTCACATATTTGTTTGTCAGCAATATTTTCTTGAATATTGTGATGTCACGTTGCCATGGAGATCACGTTTTGGAAAAAAACAACTTTAAACGGCAATATCTCAAAAACAAAAGATGATTTTTTGAAAATCCAAAAACTGACTTTCATCATTTTTAAAGCTGTTTCAAATAGGGCAAGAAAATGAACTTGTGATTTTTTTAGTTGAGTTTCCCTTTAAGGTAAATTTAATCATAGAAATACGATACGTATTTCTATGATTTAATGGTACATTATCACCCGCATTTTCTACATAAACTTTAGTTTTATATAAATGTAGTAGCATTAAAAGGTTTCTGCATACTCATGCAGAGAGATTCGACTGATTTTAAACAATGACAGGAGTTATTTATTAGCAGTTAATTAATTGTTGATTGTTATAATACAATATACTTAGAAGAAACATACCGACAGGTGTGCTATTATGATAACTATGTTGCTGACGCAGACATTTTATCGAAAAATAAAAAGTTTTACCTTCTGGTACTTTTACATTCAGGACTTTAGATCGAGAAATCATTTCCTTGTTTCCTACATTGTCCATTGCTACTGCAACAACACTATGTGCTTTTCCTGCTGTTAATGGAAGTGAGACTGTGTTTTCAGTGATCCCTTCCAACAACGACACAAATTCTCCATCATCTGAAAAAAGATCTCAAATTGTTTGAATGGATTTTTAAACATGGATAGCCTCGGATGCTTATAAAAGCTACGAAAACAAAGCATATTATCTAAACCCTGTAATAAAAGTCAATTACAAATCTATTATACAGTTACTCGTTTTTTTTATAAGCAACACGTTTATAAGCAACACCAGTAAATTTTCTCAAAAAGTTAAGCAACAGGACTACCAGATTGAAATTTTGAATTGATGCAACATTTACGTAAGAACAGCTTATTTCTTATAATTGTCACACTAGGTTGTTACACTAAGTTGCAATACTAGGTTGTGCGCTCTATGTAATGATTTAAATGTCCTAGATTTTATACTTAGATACTTCAAAGAACGTACATAAAGGTTATCAAGACGGGATATATATTTTCGATTAATGCTTAGCAACAACTTAAGCAACATTATTACTAAAAAATGGTCATTTTTTAAGCAACATCCCTACTAGCGTCTAACGCGTATATAGGTAAAACCTAAATAAATAAAATCAAGACAATGGTTGTGAATATACTCAAAAGCTTCCAATAATTCTGACGTTACAGAGAAATGTTAAGACGGTTTTACGCGTTTTTACTTACCGTTTTCTTCATATACACTCACATATTTGACGCCAGAACCATTGTCAAATTTTGTGAAAGACACGAGTGAATTACTTTGATTTTGAAATGCATTTAGCAATGACATATTTACAGATGGAATGCTGGAATCAATCTAAATAAATTTAATCCACATACAATACCATGGGAATTTGTTGAATCTAACAGTGTATTTCCGTTGCATTTTTTTATCGTTTAACAACGTGTGTTTATCAGTGTGCCATTGTTTCACTTAGAGAGAGTAAATCGCTTTCATTTGTGTTTAGATACTTTTCAGATGTCAATCACCTAAACTAAACGAAGAATGTTATTGCCTTATTATTTTGTGTTGGTCTTGTCACTGATGACGATTTGCATTCAAATTATCTTATTCTTCTGTTTTCTCATAAGAAATCTGACTTTATGTATATTAAATAAGAAACACACAGCAGGTACAGATTCGTCCTCGGGATGTCCTCTGGCCGTGGTGGACTAACTAGGACCAAAAGTGGACATTCGAAGGAGCTTTCTATGCCTGTTGGCACAATACCGTATTAAAGATAGCAGGCGTATCTATTGGTTCGTTTTGATCAAATATGATGGTTGCTTTTGAATCAATGATACTTAAATTTGGTGCATCAGTTTTGGGCTTGATTGAATAAGTCACAAATCCCTGGCCATCAGTTCCATTAACTGGATTAGGCGGTAGAAATCCATCACGAGGGTTAATTGGACGTTGTCCTGAAACAAGATTTAAGTAAATCGGTTACTATACAAGAGGGTTTGTCAAAAAAAAAATGAAAACCTGATGGAGAATCTTATGTTCTTGTAGGAGAAACTATGTTTAATTATTGATGAAGAACAATTGGAAAAACAGAGAATCAGTACAAATCACAAAGCTTCATATACCAGTTTCAGGATCCAATGTTTCAAATTCAAAAGTAATATCTCCAGTAGTAACATCAATCCCAGCGACAATACGGACGAAAAACGACACTTCTGATGTCAAGTCGAGTTTTTTCTAAATATCATGATTAGTCTCAGCATGGACGTATAAAAAGAGAAGGACCTACAACTTTTATAAATCTATTCAAACAAGCTCGTCTCGCTTTATTGAAATTTTGACAAAAGCAGTTTTGAAACTCCCTCAAGTGCTGTTAAAAATACATGTTTCCATTGGCTTCCACACTAGCAGCCTTTTGTTATAAACACGAAAACTGTTGAAAAACACCAAAACTAAAAGTATGATTCCTTAGGAGTTCCTAAAGCTTCAGACTTGAAACTTTCAGAGAAGATAGATAAACTATCTCTCTGTTTTGTGTAGCTTAGGCATTTTTGAGGCGCAAATATTAACTTCATAACATGCAGAGACGCTGTGCCATGATTTTCTTCTATTTTCACTTGGAACATCTTCTAGCAAACTCACAGACATTTTAAAAACGATTAAATATCGTCGTCTGTGGCTTTGAACAATGAATAAAAGTGTTTTGAAAGCTAATGAGTCTTAATTCCTCTGATATTTCAGTTTTCCGCGTTGGATTGGCACGTAAATAATCGTTCGTCTCAACAAAAATCCAGTGAAATGCGAGACGCGCTTTGGTATGAAAGGGATGCCGACACAATGGATTTTAACAATAGAATTGAATAGCTATTGAAATGAGTTGTGAGTCCTTCTCTTTTTATACGTCCATGGTCTCAGGTACTATGATTTATCTATGATGACGACAATAATTTTTGTGAGGTCTTACCTGAAGAGTTGCCGATGGATCAGTTTGAAATGTGAAATTGTTAAATCCAAATTCCCCTATCCGAAATGTCCTATAGTCTAGATCTTTGTCAAGTGCTTGAGAGATGTAGACTTTCTGAGCCGGGGCTGTTGCATTAACATGATTTTCAAATCGAATTTTAAAGTCCATAACAGTATTGGGTAATATGAATCGCGCGTCTCCAAAACCTGCTGGTCCTATTATATCATTCTAAAGGAAGAAAGAAATGAATGTGCATGTGGCTTTTAGCGCATTAAAATCTAATCCAATGGAATCTTGTTTGGAGTACAAAGTCTTATTTTAGCCACATTTCTCTGCATTCCAAAGACAAAGTGTTCAAAACATTTTCACAAACTGTAACATAAACGGTAGATAATAATTAAAAGAACATAATATATATTGACAAAAATACAATAAAGCGTTTGGCATATAGCGGGAAACGTGAGCGATCCCTTATGATAATGAAGTCAGGATATGTGATTTGATTTGTTTATAATCTGTTGTTCTGTAATTATTGACGAATTTTAATTTTGGCAAATAAAAGAGTTACTTACTTGCTTAATTACTTACTTACTTACATCATAAGTTACTATTATACAGCGGGACTGTTAAACAACAGAGAAGTTATGCCTTTAACGCCAATAGTTTTGATCAGAATTGTGGGTAGATTCTTAGAAAACATGAGTTTTTCAACAAACTCTTCAATTATATTGCCTTCACATATCTTGATATTGAAAAGCATATACAATAATCGTAATACGTACAGGATCAAATGATTGTATCCAATCCAAAAATTTTTTCCAAAATTCTTTTCCATACTTTTTCAATTTTTCAAGCATATCTTTCATCTTATCGCTGACTTTTTTTGCCAAATCGGAGACTTTCTGTTTGACATCATTTAGTGTCTTCTTCATCTTTTCAAGGAATTCTTTGCCCATTTCCTTAAGGTCATTAATTTTTTTTTTCACATACTGATCAATCTTGTTGGCTAATTCCTTCATTTTACGAGATAACTCTTTTGCACTTTTCCACGCAGCCGCTTGGGCATCTTTAACGATGTTTTTAAAGTCCTGCCAAGCTTTTTTTCCAGCTTCCGATAGATGTTTTGCAATTTTTTTTCCTTCGTCATAAACCCTTCCAACAGCGTTTCCTATTAAACTACCTTCTGTTAAATCTTTCCATAATTTCTTTCCATGTTGATTCAATCCTCGTAGTATTCTATTCAGTTTAATATTTCTAATAAGCCCATTTTTAGAATTACCAAACCCTATAAAAGATGTATATCGACAGTTAATCATTTGACGCTATTGCACAATCTATAATTTGTCTTTAAAGAATTGTTGAATTCATACATATGCAAAATGGCTACGCAAAATCAGAATTTTACGTGCGCAACTTGATAAATAACACGTGAAGTCATATAAAATTAAAACAAATTGACAGTTGGTATTACCAGTGAACCCTTTTCCTTTGTATCCTGATAAAAATGATGGAAGAAACGATGTGGCAGCGCTTTGAACAAGCTTTTCAGTTAAAGATACGAAATCATAGCCTTCTTTTGAGTCCAAAGATTGTTCCACTAAATCACCAATTGCTGTTGAACCTAACCCAGCTCCAAGTCCTACTAAGAAACCGCCACCAGTTGATGCAATAGCTGCAGTTGCTCCTCCTTGGAGGGCACCGGAGACAAATGCACCAGCAGACCCAGCGACAAGATCGCCTAAAAACAACGTGAATATATCATATAAAAAAGGATTCTTTGAAGGTTTGTTTCGATGTTCCAATGCTAAATCTTCAAACACAAATACAATTAACACCATTTCCCTCAAACACGAAAATGTAATTACATAAATAGTTTTAAAATTTAGATCTATCAAAATTAAACCATATAAATTCGACTATTATTACCAAGACTTTTATCTGTTCCTATGTTAAACAAAAGATAGGATCCAGTGTTAGCCACAGCACCAATCAAAGCACCTGCACCAATGATAGCAGGCACAATAGTTCCTCTTGGATCTGTTCCTGGAGATGTAAGAATTAAATTTGTATGCATCATACTCATGATTCCATATAATATACAAAGGCTAAATATTTTTATATATATTTGTTAATAAATTTTCTTTTGTAAATTATTGGATTACACGGAAACACTTACCAGCTGTGGGACTATTTCCAACGTATGTATACAGATTGATACTTTTTCCCGAGAACCCAACTGGATCCAAGCTCATAAACCTCCCATAACGTGAATGATACAAACGACTGCGCATTACGAATATCTCGTTAAAATCACCTAATTTGCGGGTTCCCCATTGCCCTGCATATAAAAACTTATGTTCGTTCAAGTTAATTGCCTTTACAATATTTCCGAACGGGTCATAGTAGACTTCGCTTGATAATGTTCCATTTACAGTGATAGCCACAGTTGAACTAAAAAAAATTAAAGATGCCCAATGTTAACGGATAAATAACGAATACGCCTTACCCCAGGGCATTCTTCCGCCCGTCGACATTATTGAATTAAAAATTGAACAGAAATACATATTGTATTATCTTAGCGGAATTGTTCTTTTAGGTCAATACACTAAGTGCTTGAATAATTGATATCTGAAATTGAGAATGATTTGGTTGGCAAAAGACGAAAAACGAGATCTGGTGACGTAAGTTACTGATAAGTAATTAACTCCATACATACCCAACATGATCGAAGTGAAAATATAGTTGTGCATTCGTTGTCAGATCTTCTTTGCTAATCAAGCCATGTTCAAACGCGTGGTAATACAACGTTGTATTTCCATCAGTGAACTAGTATATGGTAAAGAACTTTATATCATTCTTACATAGTTTGTCAATGTACACTGATTGAAGTTACTAAGAAAGAAAGATTCGCTAACAATTTAAAATTATTTAGACACCGTAGCTATTATGTCTGCACCAAAAATGCCAAATGGGTCAACCAAAAACTCAGTCTCTTCACCACCACAAATTTCTTTCCTTAGATTGCCAAGAGCATCGTACTCAAACGAGCAAGTATATAAACCATTCACGGATAACTTTAATTTATTTTCGTTATCAAATTCAAATCTTTGTTCTTTTCTCTCTACAAGATTTTCTATGCGATTGATGTTCCCATTCAAATCGTAATATACACTTTCATTTGCTCCTACTTGTTGAATTTGGTTCATGTTATTGATGCGGTATAAGGTTTTCTTGTTTGAAACAGTCACACTTTTTCTATTTAGGGAACTATCGTATTCGATTTCAGTGCGAACACCATTTCTGTCTTTGAAAGAGTTTAATTGAGCTTGACTATCATGGGAAAACAACCAATACTCATCATTCCCCGTTATAGATTTCATGCGTCCAAAGCGATCATAAGTGTATGAGAATCGGCGCAACGAAGTATCATCAGCTTGTCTTATATCTAGTTTTTCAAGTTTCTTGGTGATGTTATTAAATGTATAATACACTTTGCTTCCATCTCCATGGCTTTTACGAAATATTTTACCATTAACATACTCCACACCAAGCATCTGCATTTCTTTATCTGACTTTATCTGCGTCATACTAACGAGTCTGCCAACTGCATCATATTTATAAGAGATATTGTACATACCAGACGAATCTGACAATGTTTTCCTACGACCATCTGAGCCATAAGTATAGAAAAGAGTTCTTTTCTCGTCATAAGTCACTGAAACTGGCCTATTTAAGTCATCATAAGTAAATTCAATCGTACTATCTCCTCTTTTTACTTTGGATGTTAAGCCTTGGTCATTGTATTCAAATGTAGTTTTTACATCTTCTGATTCCAGATGTTTCTCAAATAGAAATCCTCTACTATCCCTGTTAAATGATATCTTTTTTGCAGATCGCTTGATGACAGCCTTTAAAAATCCATGATCATCGTATTTATATGACTCAAATAGGCCATCTGGGTAAGTGTTGTTCAAAAGAATTTCCCGATCATAACTTGCCTTATAGACGTTGCCGGATGCATCTTTTAACTTTCGTATAGATACACCATTTGGAGCAAAATACATATGTGTCAACATACCCTCTCCATTTTCAACTGTTTTCATATTCAATGTTGGATGTGATCTTTCTTTTATGATTACCTGAAGTAGTACCAAAAAGATATAAAAGTTCTCACAGACAAAAAAGATACTTTAAGATTCGTTAAAAGACCTTACCATATCATCAACTAGAATAGATTTTTCGTTATGAGCACGTATGGTAATATAAGGTGGAGAACCACTGGCTTTACTATAAGAAAGCTTTCCTTGTATGTCGTATTTTAGATTAGTTACTCTTCCTCCAGGTGTTTCGATCATGTTGTATTCTCCTGGTCCAACTTCATCGATCAAAACGCTTTTGATAAGTAATCCAGCAGAGTCATATTGTCTGAGGCCGGCATATATACCTTTATCATTATACGTATACTGAGTCCAGGATTGATCTGGCTTAACGACTTTTTCCAAGGCTCCATCAACATTATAATCATACTTTGTTTCATAATTGTTATCAAATATGACCTTCACGAGAAAGTCTGTTGAGTTGTAAATATAACTGAAATAATAAAAAAAAGAGCACACAAGGATTAAATGTTGTTCAAAACTTGTTGACAATCATTGAGAAAAATATTTCACTTTTACCTGACTGAATGAATTAATTCTTTCCTCTTATACTGTTGTACAGTTCTGATAAATTCATTAGCACCATAATTAACTTTGATTTCGTTTTCATATCCATCTTCCATTAGTGTCATTTCTTTGTTGAAGGTTATGAAGCTTCTGTTTCCAGTTGACGTAAACATGTTCGTTAGATGCATTTTCTCTTTATCAAACGAATACTTTACATTTTCACCTTTATCCATTTCTTCAAACACGTAACTACCTACATGTAATAGAATGCAAAAATAAAATTCATAAAAAGAAATGTAATATTTAAATTTTAAACGAAACAGCGTCATTTACGATGAAATTATAATATTTTAACCTTTTTGATTATCAACGATTTTTCCAACACCATCAACGTTGAGAAATACTTTATCTGACCCGTCGTTTGAAAACACGATGAAATCACCATCTCTTTCAAGTATTATATATGAAAGTGTAACGTTTACTAATTTCAGTGACCTAAAACAAAACAGATACCGTGTGCATCATTTAAACACAACACAGATATTATCAGATCTTATTCTAATCCGCAAATCAACGTTTCTTGTGGAGAACAACACAATCAAAGCGAAAAAAATTAGAAATGCTTCAATTTTAAACGCATTACTATCAATCAATGATCTGAGTATTAAGATATACAATTTGTATTATTTGTCAATATATCATTACCATAAACTTGCAATCCAGCTTTTTCCAAAAGGACCATAATCTTTATACCGTCCCGGAATGTCCCGAAATGTTAACCGTGGATTAAAGTATCTTTCAATTTTTAGAAATGGAAAGTTGTCGCCATCTGCCTGAAGATCCACTACTCTGTATATTTCATTTCCTGCATGAAAACCATCAGCCAAATCAAGCTCATATTTCACTAATGTATCCAAACTTATAGGCCGCAAATTTAAAAAGCTCAGATGGTTTGCGGTAGAGCTGATTCTTTGATTAAATGATTTCATATTATCACCAACAGTCCTCATGAAAACGTCCCAAACTGGGTTCCAGCGTCTATCATGTAAAAGTAATGGTCGAAATGCATTCTTTTCATCAACATACGGATGTTTTATGTTTTCTTTAAGACCTAGCTGCAGAACTGAAATTGGAACTTGTTGAGGCGTTTCTGTTAATAGCTCAAATTCAAAATCCAATTTATTTGTCATCCCTGGCGGGTACACTGATGCTAAACCTTCTGGTGCTGGAATAATAAAAAGTGGCAAAATTAAATTCAGATTCTGACTCGTTTCTGTAACTTTAAATTGAACATCATCCGCAACATCCACAAAATACATAGGTGCATGCACATCTGTAGCACCAGTGTTTTGCACTTGAATGCTCATTTTTGCACTTTCGCCGATTCGGATAGCATTAGGTGAATTAATGACAGTTTTCAAGTTGCCAATAGGATCACTTTTCACAGAAATTGCGTTTTTAAGTGTAGCATTCGTTCTGTCTATTTGATCATAAATCGTAATAGAATATAATTCCCCAAGTGTACTGTTAGGTGTTTTAAGTGACACATAAATTTGACTTGACGAAAATCTAACGGACCTTTGCAACTGAATAGTTTTTGATGGATTTTCACTGTTGTAAACGATAACTTCGTAATCTGTTGGGAACAATGTACCAGTAATTTTGAAAGTTGTAACTTCACTTATAGCAGGTACACTTTTGGGATATACATCTGTGATTTCAAATTTTGCCAGTTTTGTTAATATTGATAGTTTCGGTCTATTTTGTCCTTCTCTTAATTCAGAATGTTTAATGAGAATGTAATAACTGCCTCGCTTTGTGTTTTTAACTATCGCCGTTTGGTATGATTGAAGAAACTCTCCAGCAAATTCATCAAATGCTTCTCTCGTTGGTGGATCATTATAGCGAATGTAAATCTCGATACGAGCAAATTCATCGGTGGAATTTGCAAACACAATAAGTGTTTCGCCTGATGGAACTTGTGCTATTTGCCATACATTTTCAAGGTCACTAAGTGTGATTACTTCTTCAATGTCAAGTGTTAATAGTTTATATTCCACCAAGGTTTTCTTCACTGAAGTGGCATTATTGTTTAATAAGTTGAAATCCTTCATGTTACTTCTTGTTTTCACAATTGAGTAATAATGATTTTGTTGAACCAATGGCACAAGTTTGCTCACAGAGTATTGTCTGGAATTATCATTTTGATCGTTTGCACCAAGTGTTACGAAATCACATCTTGTTTCAATCTCCATGTCAGTGATATCCCAAGTCAAATCTTTTGATAAATAAAGTGAATCGCATTTGTAAGTAGATATTCCCTCTGAGCCATTGTTGATAATTTCATAGTCAGCTGAAAACATGTTACCATATCTAACCAAAGAAATGGGCAATACATTTGTAACTGCAAGATCAGATGTAACAGATGTCCCCAGCAAGATAATGGGAATATTGAACAAATTGTTTGAGTAATCTTCTTCAGCAATGCTGTTTCCATCATTGATTTTCAGTATGAGGTAATATTGCGTTTCATCGTACAGGTTGAAAGGTAAACTACAGTTTAGCGATGACACATACGTTTCATTAACTTCCAACTGATGGAATTGTTTTATGACACACAATTTGATATCAAATGGATCCAGTGTTGCATCATCACTTAAATAAACTGCATCATACCATGGGAAAACTGAACGAGAACCTAGTTTACCTTTGTTGAGAACTCCGTAGGAAAGTGAAATTGGCTGCCCAGCGAAAGCAGTAAGATTATTGTGTGATTCATATACGGCTAGATCAATTGGCGGGTAGACATTCACAGTAAATTGATCCGATGTTGTGGACATATTCTGTCTGTTTGATGTGTAGATATTTTTGTTTTTGTCAATTGTAATCATTATTTGATATTTCCCTTGAAGAAGAACTGCTGGCAGTGAAACTGAGGCATTGGTGACATAAAAGCCATTTGAGGTCAGCTCCCCGACATGGGTTTCTGAAGATATACTTAAGAAAGTGCCATCATAAATGTTTTTTATCAAAATGTCGTCTATCCATGATGATGCTTTAGTAGATCCACCCATATTAATGACATTATAAACAAAAAAAGCAACACTTCCAGCATACTGATCACCCGGTGGTGTTTTGCTGATAATTTCTACTCTCAAGTCAGGATAATCCCTCTTTGATACGGCATATGTGTTGCTTTCGGCAAGAAATCTATTGTTGTCATCATCGCTTTCAATTACTTCCTTATTTGAGTTAGTTATAACGAAGACGTAATACAATGCTTCAGTCAGGTTTGGTAAAACAATATCAGCAGCGTAAGTATAGTTCTGACCTGACTGTAACTTACCAGTGATCTGATGGGAATATACTTGTACTGCTTCACTTGAAAATGGGTCAACTTGACTTGGCGAGAAAATAAAGCTATCTGTCCAGGACCTTATGTTCTGCATGTTATTTCCAATGTTTGAAACCGTCCATTGAACTCGAATGACACCAGAGTATGAATCGCTTCTTACGAATTGCATATTCACAGGTAAAAGGTCTGGAGAAGGCGGTGGAGATATCATGATGTTCCTTTTAATGGTTTTAGAGCTATCGTCTTCTGCAGCTAAAACATTATCCACATCATGATGCAAACAAATGGTTGCTTCGCCAAGGACAGCTGGTACTTTAATGCTAATATTTAGAGTTTGTGATAATGTTCCTCCCATTTTGCCTACATTAAACCTCTTTAAGAAATGTTTATCATTTGAGCTTGTTAGATATAATTCATCGTCCCATCCTACTGCTGTTGGATACATTTTAATATTCCTGTAGATAAGTTGCAAAGATATATGATCTCCTGGCATGACTTCGTCCCCGATCTCTTTAAGGTTTTGATCAATTAACTGTCCAAACCGTATAGCAACATGATCAGTTAATGCAACTAACTTTTGGTAAGGACCTGTATAGACATTATTATTTTCATCAAACTCAAAGACATTGTTGCTTTCATCTAATCTCAGGATTAACCTTGCTTCTGACGATTTCTGCCGGTTGACATCAACAGTGTCCATAAACGTGTATGTTTCACCTGCATTGAGATTTTTAATGGTGATACTGCTGATACCAAATGCGTGGCGATTAGCAAACTGTAATTCTAAAATATTTGTAAATCTGTTTTCCAGAATATTAGCATTGCCTTTGTTAACAATGGTAATGTTTGAAACCAGAATCTGTACCTTGCCTGTTGTCGTACTTGTTGAGATATTGTATGCAAAATTAATAACCTTCAAATCTGCTAGATGTTGGGTGACAAACAAGTCTTTTTGCAGTACATTGTTGTTCGTCTCACCATTTTCAAATAAATTATTGTAAAAATTAGTATGAACCAATGCAATGTATTTTCCCGTGGGCCATCTTGGTGGTAATGTAAAGTAAATGTGTTTCTTGTAAGTTGATGTAGGTTTTAACATACCAGTATGTGATGTTGTTGTAGTAAAGAAATAAAGCCATGGTTTTTCATCAGATGATATTTTCTGGAAAGTCAAAAGAGAAGATCATAAATGCTTTGAAACAGTTCAGATCACTTGAAAAGATTTCTAATAAAAATTCTTACTATATGGTCATACCACCAGGGATGATCGGTTTCGCCTGCCCCAGCATTTTCAACAAAGTATTCCAAACGAACTCTTTGGTTACTGGTTATGTTTGCTGGAATTTCTATTTGGGTAACCGCAAGATCAGCTGGTGGAGACAGTAAGACAGAAATGATATCCTAGATAAATCATAGTGATCGTAATGCATGTATATTCTGCACACAAGTTTACTAAGGACTTAATATAACTGCATTGTTTAACCATCTAAGTTAGTGCTTCAAATCTTAGCATGTAACAACTTTTAAACATACCGACACTCCAATGTTGTTATCGTTATTTAAGTGTTCAAACACCACATCTTTAGAGTCTGTATGTATTCCAATGGAATACTGCCCAGATATGTGCCTTGGTATATCTATGTGATGAATGACCTGATATTCACCCGATGGTAATAATAACCGCTCGTGGATGACATTAGCAAGTGTAAGGAAATCACCATTGGTTAAATTTTTAATCCATAAAATGCTATCTGTCCATTTAAATGTGGATGTTGAACCAAAACCGAAGTTTTTCACTGTCCATCGCATTTCAACTTTTTTCCCTTAAACAAGATTTTTTTTTAATTTCTTTTATAAAGAAGGTAAACGAAGAAGATTATTGAGGAATAACATTTTGGAACTCTTACCGGAAAACGATTTCTGAGGGACGATAACTGAAGTTACTTGTAAGTCAGGCGGTGGAGTCAGTTTGATCAGAACAGATTGGAGTCCATATGCATGGTTATTGGAACGGTTGTTATCCTGAACGTTATGGAAAGCATCAACCCATACATGCACGTAATAATTCTGGCTGGTGACCATATCTAATGGTATTTTCAGTATTGCAACTCCAGTATATCCATCACTTGGATACATATAACCTTGTCTTCTAACGTATGTTGATAATAAGCCACCATTTGAAGTCTTATCTGTAGATAAATAGACTTTGTCATACCAAGATGGCCGATAGTTGCTCCTAGAACCAGTGTTTCGAACTCTCCATGATACCTGTAGGGATCTTCCAGTGTATACGTAGGCTGGTGTATTCACATTTTCAATGATTAAGTCGGGAATTTTCATTGTTGTAAATCCCCATATTGGAGAAGGTGTAACTGATACATTATTCACAAGGATGCCAGGTTTTAATACATATTCCACTTGCCAAACAATACGGGAATCCGGAGATAATTTGTTATCCTTTTTGACTGTATAAATATTATTGTATAGTTTGATATAGTTTTTCCTTTCCTCATTGAACTGCCAAATGAATAACTTGTAGAAGTCTGTGTTTGGCTGTGATGGCCAGGATAAAGTAGGCGTAAGTTTAACGTTTGTGTCACGATTCTTAGGCTTGAAAGGTTCCTGTACTGGCAAGACTCTAACATACTGCTGAAATGGTGTTGATTGTCCACAACTATCCGCTACAGTCCATAAGCGAATTGTGTTCATACCGCACCGAGTGATTTTTGGTTGATCAATAATATTTACAGAAAACTTTCGCTGGCAAGGGTGAATGATCTGTCCAGATCTGTTCAATTGTTCTTCGTTTATGTCAACGGTAAGTTTACCACTACAAGGTTGTAACACGCTTTGTGGTAAGTGAATCTAAAAAATGTTTAAATATAAGTATAAAATGGATAAATTCATGATATATAACACATTTTAGGAAAAGCTATAATCAGAATATATTGCCTTTCTCATTTTTGTAGCGAGGTTATAGAGGCAACTTACATCCATTGTTGCATAAAAAATTCTAAACAAATATATACTTGTATTGGTCGTAAGGCTTGAATGGAAATGTACTGCTCATATTGCTGTTCATTTCCAGCTTCATCTTTGGCAATCCAAGTTCTTTTTGTTATACATCCTTCGTCATCTGAATCTTTGTATGATAACATGGGTTTGTCATCTATTGCATCAGTAACATTTGGAGTTCCAAGAACAAAAGGTGATAAAGAGTCGCCACATTTAACCGTAACATTAGGGATTGCTTTTAAAATTGGTGGATCGAAATCTATAGGAAAAGCATTAACAATATCGTCAAAAACATTTTAATGCTATGCTTAATGGTATATTCAATTATATAGCATACACACAATTTTGATTTTAAGAGCAATATGAGAATTCCCTTACGTACCTGTTCGCCAAGTGAAAAGCCAAGGGTCAGCTTTATTTTGTACTTGATCGGTAGCATTCACCTCCAATGAATATGTCTTTCCAGATTGTAATAATGAAGGATCGTTAACAGTAAAGCTATAAAGATAATCTTACTTTGCAATTTATTTTGTAACTTAGCAAGAATATGAGTCGGGAAAAATAATACACAACTAGACATACACATTTCATGCAAAGGGACTGACTGTTTGATATTTTGTTATTAAGTAATATTGTATTGTTTGATCTTCAATATATATATTCAGATCAAGCAAGATAATTCCAACCTTTTATCAGAACAATCCATAGGAGGGATAAGTTCTTGATTATCTGTCAGCAACCTGCACCTGGCCGTACAAACGTCATTGTAGCATATGAACCTGATGGACACCTTTCTATCATTTGATAACACCTTTCCACCAAGTACTCTTATTTTTGGTGGAGTCAAATCTAAACGAAGATTGATTTCACTTTAAATCCGAAATTCAGAAATAATAAAGTTAGCTGTGTTCAAAACTATTAGTATCATAATAGTAGAATTAATCATCTATAAAAATTTGTTACCCTTCGTGAAATTTGAATTTAAAACATAAAGTTAAGATACCACATTTTCTCCAATGGAAATCGCAATTTTCATTTGTTTTCTTTTATTTTTGTATTAGAGGGCAGTTTTTATTCACTCTTACATTACATTCCCATTTTTGAAACCACTACAGTGAATTCGAATATACTTTGACGTTTTTTGCCAGTGTTTTAGTCACAATGGATGTAGTGGTTTCTACTGGAGGGTCTTTAGTAATTGTTTTCTTTAGCGGTATTTATTCGAGGGCGGCTTCTATTGAAGGGCGGATACTATTGGAGAAAATATGGTGTCTCTGCACACGTTTCTATTTAAAGGATTTTTTTGCAAACTAATAAACTTATTAATTTCTTAAATTCTTCTATTTAACGTCTGTATGCATTTCACTCAGAGGAGTTGCAATTTTCATCGGCTTATTGCGTATCTTCCATCACGGTTCCCCTCCTCGATGTTGTTCCCTGTTGTACTAACATCAAACGTATATGAGAAAGGAAAAAAGAGATGGAAGATTCATTTTCTTACCAACTCTCCATGAATAAGAACCAGATAGATCAGAGTTTCCTTCCAAGTCTGTACCATATACTCTTAATATATATTGCCCTTCTGCAAGCAATACAGCATTCCAATAATGCAACGAACAGTTTATACTAGATACTTGGGAAGGTGACTGCAATGTACACTCTGATGAAGCGACTTCGTTATAAGACCATGATACATTTAAATTGGAATTTGTGACAGGATAGTTTCTGCTTGAAAAGGTCAGCTTTGGTGGGGTAACATCTTCTGCAAAGATAAAAATAAAATAGTTGTCTCAACATGAAGCAGTTGAGTTGGTGTCCACCCGACATTATATATTATTTGATTATTTTTCGTCCGAAGCGTAACTTTCCCGTTAATTGATCGGTTTGTTTTAATATTCTATAACTTTGAAAGTATTGCCACCCTTTTTGCTGCCCAGAATTAGCATAAAAGACTATCGACAATTTCGATTCAAGATTTCACTTGGCAGAAAACATTATATTACATTATATGATTTCTTGTTTGTAATTCTTTTAATTATGGTTATAATTTATTTTTCCAGAAAGTACAGCCATACATATCTAATTATATTTCTCATATTATTTACACAGCAAAAATAAAACAGAAAAAAACATTTACTTATGGTAACATTCCAATTCTTTCCACTATATGTTCCACGTGATTCTAAACCACATTGTGTGACGTCATATACAAAACCATGACTTAAAACCACAAAATACATTTCCTTTTCGGCTAGCAGTAAGTTTTGCGTCTTTACCACAACGTTTTTGCCAATTATTTCATAATCCTGAGATTTTGATACGTCAATACTGTAAACTAGACTGTTGTCAAATCTATAGATTTGAAAATATGCCACTTGTGTTGGTCTCACAACCTATGGTGAAAGACATCTTCTTTAAAATTTGCTCTCAAATGATACGTTTTACTTTCATTTATAACGCATATTACATACCTGTTTGTCAAAAGAAACCACCCAGCGACTGTGTGAAGGTAGAATAACAGAACCAGGAGTAGGTTCAAAGTTTTGAAATTGTGGGCCCTGATCTAAAGGTTATTAAAAAGACATTATGGGTTGCATTTTAAACGCCTGCTGTAATTGAGAAGTCATCTTTTATACATCAGAACACTCAGAAACGTGTATGGAATCTATCTGATTCCTATTTGCAATATATAGACAGTTTTTGTTTTGTAGTATTGCATAGAAGATGAATCAAAAACTAAATTGAGCAATACCTCCAACTGTTAATGTAATGCATCTTTGGATAGTTGTTGCTCTAAAAAGTTTTAAAAAGTCAGCAAATGTTCTCAGAACATAGGCAAAAATATGTTCTTAGAATAAGTAATACTAACAGTGATTTGGCGACAGCTGTAAAGCAGAATATGTGTCTTCCCACTTGATTAGTGGCAGGGTTCCAAGACACTTCAATGAAATACCAGAATACCTTTTCCGGTAATTTATCAATTAATGGCAATATTGTCAGATTATCAGCTTTCATAACTGGGGATTTCTGGAGGCCAGTAGGCGAACTTGTTGTGAATTCCACTCTATGAAATGTCCAAAATACATTGACTTAGTGTTAAAATGCGACTTAAAACACAATGATTGCATTTTTCATCTATATAAAACCCTATCTAGATTTACAATCTGCCAGCCTTCCTGAATTCCGTATTCCCATTTGTTCATGCGAACTAATATCCCCTTTTCGCCTTTCTGCAACCAAAAAGTTAATTTCTATTCTTTATAAAGTTGTCATAACTTCAACATAGTACATCTTTGTGCATTGGATTAAGTAAATAAGCTAAACTAGGCACATGGTGATTTTCAATCTGATTGTAGAATTTTGAACCAAAAAAACCTCTTTTGTGTGAAAAAACGAAAAATGGCGCGTTTGTAACACAACATAAGTTATCGGTAGAACAACATATCCCAGTGGTCAAAATCGCCAAAAAGTTACTGAGTTGAAGAGCATTTTCATTGCAGTAATGTGTAAGCTTCTATAGAAATGCACTCAATCTTAGAGATTTTTTAACAAATTTGCCCACTGTGATAAAAATACAAAAGCAAGCAAGCTTAAACAGTCGCGTCTTCAATTATGCAATGATTACAATCCGAGGTGAAGTAGGCACAAATTGTTGCAACAATATGGGAAATAACTATAAATTTCTTGTAACGACCTACATTTCTTCAGCAGAACCAGAAGTTGCATAGAACCGTTCTCTATATGTTTCATTTAGTGATACCCCTACACATGCCTTATCAGCTCTCGTAAAGATGGAAAACCTTGGTTGAGTATCACATAGTTGAGAACTTTCAAACACATTTATAAGAAACTGTAAACCAACACTGCTAAGAGGTTTTGTATCCAATCGAGATGCAAAGTCTTCGATCTGTATTGCAACTCCATACATACCAGCACCACCAGTAGCATTGTAGTATAGAATACATGCTGCCTGAAAATTATAAAGAATACACTTCAATATGTTCTATTGTTTGTTGCATTGTTTGCTTTGTTATATTCACTTATTAAGTCCATTGCATAGTGTGATCATTTAAAGCATTTTGTAAAGCATTCGAATACAGTCTATTATTACGATCATCTCACCGAAAAACATTGCTTATTGTTGCATAAGATGATAGAAAGCAAGGTGATTATTGGTATTGGTAGCAACATGGGTTCGAACTCATTAGCAGTTCCTCTTATTCAATCATCTTCATAGTACTTCATGCAACTACCATCATACAATGCTATAATTACTTGCGGGATTTATATTTAAGCCTTCCCTACTGTTTCATCGAGAATATCAGTTTTGCTCGTCAAACGCCTTTATTTTTCCATTGAGATGTTTTTGGCGATCTTATCTCATTACAACAGCTTAATAAAAGGCAATGACATGCTCTGGTATTACTTTAAGAGCTTTTTCTAAGTATTTGTAAGAATATTTGTTTTGTTTTGAAACTCTTTCTATTATTCTATGGAGCCACTTTTTATAATTTTGCATTGAAAAACGGTAGTTGTAGCTAGTATTGTTAAAGGGATAACTTAATTTTGGGAATGGACAATTGCCATAGCAGCATATCGTTAGGTGAGAATTACTTTGTACTATCTCCAATTTCTTTAAACTGAGAAAATTAAGTTTTAAATTTCATAACCACACAAAATCTTTAAGATCTTAAGATCTTTTCTACAGAAAATTACTTGGTACTTTTTTGAATACATCGTGTTTGGAGCCCGTGACCAAAAATTATTTCAAATTTGCTAGTACCCACTCTCCTCCAGGGAAAGTTTGCAATTGGAGATAGAACAAAATAGTAGCGAAACAAGTGATATTTATTAAAATTATTTTGTTTAACTCCATGCTCTTGCAAATTCACCTTTAACTGGCAAAAAGTATTTTAATCAGTATGAAAAACAATGTTGTGCGCAGTTATGTAATTTTTGCGCAGATATGTAATTTTGAGCTGCGTAGTTATGTAATCGAGTGCTGCGCAGATATGTAAAATCCGGACTTTTTAGTACAGGTATTTTTTCTAGATTTTTTTCACTCAGCTACCACTGTTTTTGCGATATATATCATAAAATCTTTTATGAATGACATGATAATCTGTATTTTGTGTAAAGTTTAAGAATTTTAAGATAAAAAACTCTTTGTAAGAATTTTGATTACTTTCACAAAGGTAATTTGGCGGAAAATGAGCGTATTCGTGTTTTATAAGAACTTTATTTATAAGAAACAAAGCTTTAAATTTGGTTCATTATCACTATCCAGAACTAGCATATCATAAAGTAAGTTGGGATTGCACAGAAGATGAGTTTATTTATGTTTTGATAAAAAATGTCTTTATAAGAAATGAACCTATTTCTCCGACCTGTCAATTTGAAGTGTAATATACGTCACTTTAGGTTTGAGGATGGACGCGAGAGTCTATTATCTTTTGTTACTGTTTTTCTCCGAATCAATTTCCTAAATTCGTTTGTCAAGTATTATCACGCACCTCAAAATAATGATTTTTATACAAGTTCTTATAAATGAAATGCTTATAAAAAATAACTAGCCGCCAAGGCGGCGTCGCTCGCCGCCCATGTTCAGCCTGCGTTGTGTCACCTCCCAAAGAGTTCACGAAAAATGGAATTAAGGAATTGATAATGCGAAGTGTTACCATCTTGTAGAGGTCGAAATTCTGAGCAAGAAAATGTATAGGATCATATGTCTATGACGAACCGTTTCGAAGATATTGTTTATCAAAAGTTTTGATGATGTCATAGTGCCCCGTCCCCAAAAATTTTGCCCAAATTTTTTCGTCACTCCATGGCCAATATCGTGGACCCCAAAAAACGTCAGTTACCGAGAAAATTTTCCCTAATCGTCGCATTCGATTAGGGCCTCAATACAATGGTTTCACACTGACGTCGCACAAAACAAAATAAAATAATTACTCTAACAACTTAATCTACCATTTTGCGTGACAGATAAACAAAAAGACAAACAGAGAATCGGCTATTAATATATAGACTGACATCAGCGTCAATAGTCGAATTACTTTGTCCAGAAAACTGTCATTAGACAGTCTTAAAAGATAAACTTGTTCAAGTTGGTAAAGTTGAGAAATAGAATTATCCGCAATCCGATCCCAAAGATCCGTGGCTCGAGTATTTCATGGCAGCTCGTCCAAAAAAGCTAAATTGGTTTAGCTATAATTAGGAGCGCATCCAAACGTCGATCTTGCTCTAGAAGGTTATGTTTTGCTTTGTTGGTTCATCATAAAAAGTGTTAGGGTTTTTCAGATACTTGAGTTCTCTATCCATATTCATAAATGAAAAAAAAATGAAAAAATGAAAGAAAAATAAGAGATCCGTCTCACTCAGTCAGAATCACCTTAATTAAGTTGTTCTTTTCGAGAGGACCCCCACATCTCTAGCAACTTCTCCGTAAACAATTTTTATCAAAATAGTACACAGAAAAAGGTGCAAATTCTGTAAATTTGGACCAAATTGGGCCTAAAATCCCCTTTTTATGCAGATTGTCGAAAAACATTACCCTCATCCTGAAATCAGGAATCTTCGAATTATCATTTGTGTAAATTTCAAAAAGAAAACGGATCATTCTGTAAATTTGGACCAAATTGGGCCTAAAATCCGCTTTTGACACAAATTTTGAAAAAATAGCCTTCAAAATTTGAAATCAAAAGCGTTCAAAACTGAGTTCTTATCAAACGAACTTTATCCATAAAAAAAGTGCCGCATTTTACAGTATCTGCGCAGCACTCGATTACATAACTGCGCAAAGATAATTACATATCTGCGCAAAAATTACGTAACTACGCACACAAACATCAATGTTCCTTTATGTTGCTTATGTGTGTAATATCACTTGGAGTTGCTTGGGCACTCCAAAATCTAATTTGGAATTTCAAAAAACTACAAATTTTCCTTAAAAGTCTTTGCATGAGTCTGACTGTAAATACAACAGCCACGTTACATCTAAAAGTGACATCAGGGCTGAAAAAAAAAAGCGCTCGTGAAAGTAAAGATGAAAATTGGTCGAAAATCGTTACTATAAGTTTCTCCATAGATCTCTGTGCAGTTGCGTTGAATTAATACCCCTTTGTTTAAAGAAAGTAAAATTTACCTCATCTAAGATTGCACCTGGTAGACCATTGCAAATTGAACCGCATTCACTGTACTCATGAGGAATTCGACATCTAACCAAGTCTCCATCAGGATCGCTCACTGTCAATTAAAAAAGATGACAATGATTTTGAAGAGATATTGTTTGTTCAAACATAAAAAGAAAAATCTAAGTTTAAATCTGAAGGACACTCGTGAGTAGAAAAATGCTTTTCAAAGAATGGCGATGAGATTTCTGCCTACTACAGTTGCAAAACTTTTAAACTTTTAAACTTTTAAACTTTTTCTGAGTGACTTTCGACTTTTTTTTCATCAACTCTTAATGGTGTAACGTTATAGAGCGTTATAAAGGTCAGATATTAGCAACTACTGCTTTTAGGCGTTTTCCAACTCAGCAGTATTAAGTTATTGCCAAAAAAAGTGCATTATTAAAATCTGATAAAAATTGACGATGAAAATTAATTTCTCTGGAAGGAAAGTCATGCGAAAGTCTGTGGAACAGCGAAGCGAAGTATGGAAGGATATTTATCTGACACCATGACACCATGCAATAGTATCTTTTCTAATTTTAAGCAGCAGATTCAAAAGAAAGTCCAGTAATTACAAAACAAAACCTTTTCACTAAAGTAAGAGTTATTCTCTGCAAAATGGAAGTACAAAGTGTATATATGCTTTGTGATGACATGGTATTATGCGTATCGTGTTCTAACAAACCACGAGTGAAAATGTGAATGCAAAATGTTAAAGTCACCTGCGATTCGATGAGAGAAAACGTATTTCTACAAGTTCGTGATATTTGAATTTTGAATTACTTTCTTACCTCTTATGCTGATTGCATGGTAGCAACCAGCTTGAATTCTTACAATTGGAGCAGTACTTGTTATCGGAGATGAGTTAATTTTGCCTGTGTCAGCTCTTCGTGTTAAATTGACCGACGTCCATACATTCCACCATCCATCTCCACCGACCTTCAAACGAATCCAGGCCTGATTATTGAACCTAGCAGTAATTCAATGATTTCATTCAAATGATTGTCATCACTGTTTTGGGATTTATGTTATGCAAGAAAACGACTTTAATACCTCCATTAAGTACAGTGTATTTCATAGTGTTGGAAACGGAAAATTTAAAGCTGTTTTTTGTTCTCAAGCTCTTTCAGCTAGTATATTTTTGTGAAAAATAAAAAAGTCGTTTTTGAAAAAATAAGGAAAATGTCTTCAAAAAATGTAATTAAATTGTTAATGTTCGATAAAGATGTGAATGAAACTTTAAAATTTCCATTTCCAACATCATGAAACTTTTATACAAAAAAAAAAAATCGTTACCAAGTTTTATTGAATTCTCTAAAAATATATATCAGCAGTTTCATTTAAACAAGACATAACAAGAACCCGCTTGGCTTGAAGATATCTCACAATGACACATATCTGCTCTCAACAATAATAAAACATTCTCAAAATGCAACATTGCCGATTGTTCAATTTTCGAAATCAACTTTGGAGAGCCTTCGAATTTGTCAACGATGTAAACGTTGCACGAAATCTTGCATAACTTG
>BQMF02000647.1:0-186525 GCA_027922465.2 Turritopsis dohrnii | reverse complement strand
GCATGCACCACCTTGTTCACTAACCAGACAGATTTGTTGATGAACTGTCGAGTTTCTTATTATGCGAACTGAACTTCCCGAAACGAGCACTTGTTCCGTGAAAGGTAACGCATGCACCACCTTGTTCACCTACAAGACAGATTTGTCGATGAATTGTCGATTTCTTATTATGCGAACTGAACTTCCCAAACGAGCACTTGTTCCGTGAAAGGTAACCGCATGCACCACCTTGTTCACTACCAGACAGATTTGTCGATGAACTGTCGATTCTTATTATGCGAACTGAACTTCCCGAAACGAGCACTTGTTCCGTGAAAGGTAACGCATGCATCACCTTGTTCACCTACCAGACAGATTTGTTGATGAACTGTCGATTTCTTATTATGCGAACTGAACTTCCCGAAACGAGCACTTGTTCCGTGAAAGGTAACGCATGCACCACCTTGTTCACTAACCAGACAGATTTGTTGATGAACTGTCGAGTTCTTATTATGCGAACTGAACTTCCCGAAACGAGCACTTGTTCCGTGAAAGGTAACGCATGCATCACCTTGTTCACTACCAGACAGATTTGTTGATGAACTGTCGAGTTCTTATTATGCGAACTGAACTTCCCGAAACGAGCACTTGTTCCGTGAAAGGTAACGCATGCATCACCTTGTTCACTAACAGACAGATTTGTCGATGAATTCGATTTCTTATTATGCGAACTGAACTTCCCGAAACGAGCACTTGTTCCGTGAAAGGTAACGCATGCATCACCTTGTTCACTACAGACAGATTTGTTGATGAATGTCGAGTTCTTATTATGCGAACTGAACTTCCCGAAACGAGCACTTGTTCCGTGAAAGGTAACGCAATGCACCACCTTGTTCACTAACCAGACAGATTGTTGATGAACTTCGAGTTCTTATTATGCGAACTGAACTTCCCGAAACGAGCACTTAGTTCCGCCGTGAAAGGTAACGCATGCACCACCTTGTTCACCTACAAGACAGATTTGGTCGATGAAATTGTCGATTTCTTATTATGCGAACTGAACTTCCCAAAACGAGCACTTGTTCCGTGAAAGGTAACCGCATGCACCACCTTGTTCACTAACCAGACAGATTTGTTGATGAAACTGTCGAGTTCTTATTATGCGAACTGAACTTCCGAATACGAGCACTTATTCCGTGAAAGGTAACGCATGCACCACCTTGTTCACCTACAAGACAGATTTGTCGATGAATTGTCGAGTTCTTATTATGCGAACTGAACTTCCCGAAACGAGCACTTGTTCCGTGAAAGGTAACCGCATGCACCACCTTGTTCACTAACCAGACAGATTTGTTGATGAACTGTCGAGTTCTTATTATGCGAAATGAACTTCCCGAAACGAGCACTTGTTCCGTGAAATGTAAACGCATGGATCACCTTTTTCACTAACCAGACAGATTTGTTGATGAACTGTCGATTTCTTATTATGCGAACTGAACTTCCCGAAACGAGCACTTATTCCGTGAAAGGTAACGCATGCACCACCTTGTTCACCTACAAGACAGATTTGTCGATGAATTGTCGATTTCTTATTATGAGAACTGAACTTCCCAATACGAGCACTTGTTCCGTGAAAGGTAACCGCATGCACCACCTTGTTCACTAACCAGACAGATTTGTTGATGAAACTGTCGAGTTCTTATTATGCGAACTGAACTTCCCAAAAACGAGCACTTGTTCCGTGAAAGGTAACCGCATGCACCACCTTGTTTCACTAACCAGACAGATTTGTTGATGAACTGTCGAGTTTCTTATTATGCGAACTGAACTTCCCGAAAACGAGCACTTGTTCCGTGAAATGCAACGCATGGATCACCTTTTTCACTAACCAGACAGATTTGTTGATGAACTGTCGATTTTCTTATTATGCAAACTGAACTTCCCGATACGAGCACTCATTCCGTGAAAGGTAACGCATGCACCACCTTGTTCACCTACAAGACAGATTTGTCGATGAATTGTCGATTTCTTATTATGCGAACTGAACTTCCCGAAACGAGCACTTGTTCCGTGAAAGGTAACCGCATGCACCACCTTGTTCACTAACCAGACAGATTTGTTGATGAACTGTCGAGTTCTTTTATGCGAATGACTATCCCGAAACGAGCACTTGTTCCGTGAAATGTAACGCATGCATCACCTTGTTCACCAACCAGACAGATTTGTTGATGAACTGTCGAGTTTCTTATTATGCGAACTGAACTTCCCGAAACGAGCACTTGTTCCGTGAAATGTAACGCATGCATCACCTTGTTCACTTACCAGACAGATTTGTTGATGAACTGTCGATTTCTTATTATGCGAACTGAACTTCCCGAAACGAGGAGTTATTCCGTGAAAGGTAACGCATGCATCACCTTGTTCACCAACCAGACAGATTTGTTGATGAACTGTCGATTTCTTATTATGCGAACTGAACTTCCCGGAACGAGCACTTGTTCCGTGAAATGTAACGCATGCATCACCTTGTTCACCAACCAGACAGATTTGTCGATGAATTGTCGATTTCTTATTATGCGAACTGAACTTCCCGAAACGAGCACTTATTCCGTGAAAGGTAACGCATGCATCGCCTTGTTCACCAACCAGACAGATTTCTCGATGAAACGTGGAGTTCTTATTATGCGAACTCAACTATCCGTAATGAGCACTTGTTCCGTGAAAGCAAATATCTCAAGGTAATTACTTATTTTGCCATCTTATTTGCAAGGTCATCAGGATATGGGCTATCATTTGATAACGAAAAGGGAAATAGATATAGAAGAAACATTTAATGTTTTGCAATTATTTCTCTTTCGTATTAAAAAGAAGGATATTTGCTGCTACTGTGATGCAAATTATTAACAAAAAGAAATTTTATTACTCTAAGTAAAAAAGAAAACGCACTTACTCAGCACCCGATAAAGCAATCTGAAGTTTTTGATCGAACAACTTTTTCTTCTTCTCATTCCATATATTTATCATGTACTGGATGAAAAACATGAAATGCTCTTGCGACATCTGCTTAGCTGAGGCCTTGATACATTGAAGGTATGAGTTAAATTGCTCACATATACTAGTGTTAACGACACGAAGATCTTGCATTGCTTTGCTACTGTAAAGCGAAGAACAGCTGTGACTAAATCCGTGGAAGATGTCATGATAAAATCTCGTATCTTTAAAGTATCCTGCTTCACGATTTAAGCAGTATTCCTCCAAACCACAAGCAAAGTCGTAAAAAATTACTTCTGGCGGCTTTTCAAGATGGGTGTAAAGGGAATAGGCCGGATCTTTTCTTCCTTCACTTCCGTTTACAATGTGGCAACCATAACAGTGTCCATGCATTGGACAAAACCATAAAAACAAAAATGTGGTTCCCTTTTTGGTTACAACTGGGTAGATCTTTTTGCAGGAGGAGGTCGAAGGCTGATCATCATGATTATTATGTGGGTTGACATCTACACTGAATGATCGTGGTCGTCTGATCTGTTCTCCACTTGCCGAAAAATAATACGCCCGACCAAACTGAGGAGGGTTATATGAGCCAGGAATCGGTAAACAATTTTCTAGTTCGATATCGCTCTTGTGAATGTCTTTTACTTTATCACGAAGATAAGAAACTATAGCAAAAGCATCATGATCCAGTGAACCATTAACATAGAATTCTTGAAGAAAATCGGATAAATGAGGAGAATGACAACGCACTGCAGATATTGGAACTGACGTTACTGACAGCGTCGATAGCAATGAAACCGTTGATAAAGAAATTAATGCCCTTAAAGGAGCATCAAAACTAAGAAGATGGAAAAACTTCGCTGCGGCAATATGTTGCCTTGGAGAAAGTTCTTTGTTAATAAATCGTTCCAATAACTTCTTGCCATCAGCTGGGAAAACAGCTAGTAGATTTCGATTCTTCTGAGCCAATTGCATTTCTGTCAAATCGAGTGTGACTGGGAACTTCGTAAGTTCTTTGAGATGAATGCGTGACTCTCGGATAATCTTTTCGGTTTCTTTTTGCTTGGATATTGGTATATCGTCAGACTTTTGAGGATATGCGAGAAAACATCTATCGAAACGGCGATGAAGGGTATTTTGTAAATCGGTACGTATGGAAGGCTCAACTGGTTTTATGTTACAATGTTTCTGGTGAATGCCAACCTTCGTTGCATCGCAAGCCAGAACTTTAGGAGTAAATCCACACCAATGACACGGGGTGCGAAATTCACGACTTTGACTAGAAGCCCACGAAAAAAATAACTTCCGAAATGTTTTTGCTGACATAAACAATCTAGGGGATTGGTGGCGGATGTACGTTTTGTTCATTAGAGAACAAAATGCGTTGAAGTTGCACTTCATTTCTGTTACCATATCGATAAATTCCCAGCAGACCTCTTCACCGATACAAACTAATCCGGAAATGCGGTAAATATTTTCACAAGCACCATTCCAACTGATCGTGCATGTTTTATTCCGGCAAATAATGGAAAAGACATTCACGGAAATACACGCAAGCTTCGTGTACAATGTTGTAACGCAATCAAATTGGTATAGGAATTGCCCAGTTCCGTCTTTTGGCCAAGGGAGCTAAATTATAAAAGGTTGTCAATGATAAAACACGAAGACTAAATACATAAATGATACATATTAAAGCTTGGACTACATTTACCTTGCATTCACAAACTTCTGTTTTACAGCTCGGAAACATTGACACATGGAAATCGGAATTTTTAATTTTGTATATATACGTCTGTCGATCTAGGCAATTTTTAATTAACTGGTCATCGAAAGGATCATTACCAACTTTGCGCTGGTATGGCGAATAAAATCTCCAAAAGCCATCAGATTGATTAAATGGAACTCTCCGCTGAAGAAAGAAACAAATATTCAATATAGCAAGGTTTATATATATGTACTTCTGTTTCTTTTTCTCTTTACCGTCCCTTCTATTCAAACACTTTTATAAATGAAAACATCAGCTGGGCAACATGAAAACTTACTTCGTTGAATTCATCGGAAACATTCCTTTCATCGCCATCTTCTTCTAGAAATTCATTGACACATTCTTCGTTGTTATCATCATCATCATCATCACCGATATTAGCATCATCAACATCTGATTCATTTACCTCATCGGCATTACACGTTTGCAGCATAGCATATTCATTTTTGCGAAAGTCCAGATGGCATTTAAGGAATTTAAGATGTGGACACAGCGTAGTACATGTATTAAGTTGAATGATGTTTTTCTTCTTACTGAATTGACTCTGGCAAATTCCAGAGCAACACTTAACATATACTTGGCTGTTTGATTTCGATTTAAACATGTGCGCAAACTCAACATCGAAACCAACACACACAGAAAACTTCTCAATATCTGCGTAGGTTGATGGCAAGTTAACAACCGGTTCTTTTGCAGTATCGATACCAGTTTTTATTTTTTTGACTAACAAGCTATCTGAGATGCTTTCAACATTCTATGAAAAATTAAATTACCGTTAGTATAAACACCGTTGTAATGACATTACAATTTCTAGATCCTCTATATACTACCATCTTACCATGTCATGAATTTCTGCAAAAATCCTACAATGACAACAAGTAATCCCTTCCCAATCATTTTCACCGAAATTAACCAACACTGTTGACATCAACGTTCTATATGTTTCACATGTACAAGTGTATGTCATTCTACCTTCCATCATTGTCTTTGTTACTATCACGTATTCATTAAACTGCAAAAAAGAAAGTAGAAATATAAAACATAAGGACTGATAAAGTTACAACCAATGTAACAGTTTTTAAAAGCATATTATATTGCCACCTTAAAATTTCCGGTTTCCGAGTTGTAATCATTCATAACCACAATTTCATCGTTAGGTAACTTCACTCGCCATAGTAGAGTTCCATCTCCAATGAGGTTGCTTTTAAAGGAATTGTAGATATATAGATTGGGTACCAACTGTTGTTTGGATTTTCATTGTGTCATACTCTTCATCTGTTATTCCAAGGAAGTCTAGCAAATCATTTGAGTTAAGTTTGACACGTTTTCGAGGATTTACTGATGTTCGTTCCAACGAAAAGTGAGGCAAATTGACTGGAACAATATGATACTTGTTAGCATCCACAAAAGAAAGAATAGTTTTTAAGTGAGCTCTTATCTTATCTATTTCACTACTTTCATTGTCAAGTTCTAAAATCCTACTAAGAACAGTAGTCATAATCTGGTGGCGTGGTGATTTTCCTTTAGGTAGGAAATGCTCTTCCTTTTTGACTCCGTGTGCTTTACTTGAAGCCCAATGATGATAATTGGGGCATGAAGATAACACGAAAAACTGTTGCTCTACAGAAAGAAATTCAACATCTTTGAATTTTTCGACTGAACCATTAATAGAAAGTTGATTAAGATGTGGATCTAGCATGTAATCTTTTATTTTTCTGTCCCACAAAAGAGAATCCCCAAGATTGTGCAACTTGAAATAACTAAAACAAAATGAATTAATTAGATGGAAAGAGGCTAGCAGGTTTCATACCAAAGCTAATAAGTTTATAAAGCTCACTAGTTATCAGCACTACAACTGTCCTTTGAATAACGGGACATTCGTTTGCAAAACACCACATAACCAGGTGCATATTCATCAAATTGTTTCTGGATTGTAGCATGGGCAAGTGGTAAATATTTTGACACTGATGTTTTATTGTGCTGAGTTATATTTTTAAACATAACTGAATTTTTGGCAGGTGTAGTATCTAAAAAAAGTAAAGCCACTGAATAAGATGATTTATAGTGAAGACATAAGAAAAGATCATAGCATTAGAACCAGAAGATAGAGAATATAATCCTTTTTACTAACCAGGTTTCAAATTTTCACGATGTTGTAATGTTGCTGCAATGCCCCAGTCATTGAAAATATGCATAATATAACATTCTTGAATATTAAACTTTTTAATTAAATCTGCAAATAAACATTTCCAATTGCTTTGGAGAAACTGTTTCAAAACACCAGATTCAAAACACCTGAAGAGAAAATAATACAATAAACATATGATTTGAAAGCAAGAAGATATTTGTATTTTTAAATGTTCTTCACATACCTCAAATATAAAATAAATTGTCCATTCAAATTAAACACCAGTGGTATACAGTAGAGAATTCCATCAGTACAATTTGGATATGAAGCTAGTAACAATATCTGCTTTTCAACAACTAACATATGTGGAGTTCCCAACGTATGCTTTTTAGATGGATCTTCAAGGAATATGGTCGAAGTAATTGACTGCTGGATGTGTTTTTCGTAGTTTGCAGCTTCCAGTGAATTTATAAGCAAAGCAGAAAATCTTTCAACACTTTCTATGAAAAAGAAAAATACATAATAATGCACGTTCATAAACATTTATGCCAACAATGTTATATATTGTCAGTTGAATATAAATGAACATACTAACCATTATTTGTAGACAAATGTAGCATACTGCTTTGCTGCAAATGATCATCTTCTGTATGCTCTAAATTGTTTAAAATAAGTGTAAGATACCAATCTAATTGCATTGAATTTCAGAAAGGGATGCATAGTAGACAGTCTGCTACATTATCTTTAAGATAGTATGTTATTAAAAATGAAAATATTTTGACTGAAGGAATAGACATTCGTGGAGGAGTAGGTAGTACCATTGATGCATGCCATACTTGTTGATGATGTGTTTTGCTGATCCATTGTCCTAACCAACTATCTCAGGTTCCAAACCAATAAACTAAAGCAAATCATAACAAGATCATAACAGACATTAATCAAAATGTTATAAATTAAAAATTTAAAGGATTTATTATGGTTTCAGAATTATCTTCCTTAGTGTTATATCATGAATACAATGAATGATATTTACATAAAGTAATATCATTAACTACACATTTACATACACATCTGTCACAAATTACAAGTCAATTTGTCTTTATAAGCAGTCAAAGTGTTTCCTCTTAAAAAAATAGAGACAGACAACCTATATGATTATCTGTGACGCATTGTTTGTAACTTCGATATATATTTTTCTGGTCACGGGTTTTCTCCAAATACCCACAAAAGATAATCACAAAACTATTAGTTATATATAAAACAAATTTCTAACCATGATTAAGGAAGTTAAAGGTTAAAGATTTCTCTATTTTCCTGAAGAAATTTGTCCATTGGTGAAATGTTTGGTATATACGCCAAATGAAACTTAGGAACTAATAAAATAAATTTAGAAAGTCATTCGTAACAAAGTAAAAACAAAATTAAAAAAGTAAATCAACATATCTGTATAATTTCCTTGCTACACTGTATCCAGTCTGGCAGTTGTACAGTCCTGTAAGGTAAAATGTGTGTACTAAACTAGGTAAGCACTATATTCAAAACCTTATTACCACATTCTTAGTTTCAAATATATAAGTCTTTAGTTAGAAATTATCTTTTTAAAGAGCAACAAGATAACATTATTTAACACAACTCCAGAACTCACAGCGATTGCTATCTGACAATCACTAATTACTTTGATGAGTCTACATGGAAATTTGTTTGAACTTGGAAAATGTCAGAATAAGAGTACTTACCATTCAACTAGTTCCAGTTAATGTTTTTTTCTGTTTCTTTTGTCACCGTCCCTACCGAAAAAAGGAAGAGCAAATACGATCATATACAAATTGTCACATGTTCAAAAAATGAACATGTTTTTAACAAACACATTCCTCACAACTTAACTTACTATGTGGCATTTTGCTTGGTTATCATCAGCAAATAGTATATAAGCCATAAGGCTAATTATTAGGATGATAATATGATGAGTTGCATAGCCTCAATATTTAATTTCTTTGTTTAAACGATGCCTTGGTCTTGTTTTATCCATACACTGGTTTTGTTTATTTAGTTTTTTTTGGACTAAGTAAAGTGTTGCCCATGACATTGTTTATAATGCATACAGAATTAGAAAGGGGTGCTATTTCCTTTTGGCACCCCCCACTCTCCGTCCAGGGTCAGGGTTAGGGTCAGGGTTAGGGTCAAGGTTAGGATTAGGGTTATTTTTATCTCCGTGATGAAGAGCTAACTAGTAAAAAAATATGGCAGGGGGGTGCGAAAAGGAAATAACGCCTTAGAAAGGCTGATTGGAACCATGAATATTAACGATTTGGGGAATGTGGGGAACGTCTTTTTCGTCTGTGGTTTGACCACATGGGTATACCTAGTTGCGCATCATGCATGATGGTAGAAAGCAGTGTTATTATTTTATATTGATACTAGTTACATCATTTACTAATTTACCAACTACAACCATTATTTGTAGCAATAAAAGATGCAAAAAATCCCGCTCACCAGCTCGCCAAAGGAAGTGATAAAAGATCAAGACTAAAGCACATTGTTAGACTTAAATCTCTGTGATTCAAAGGAAAGTTTGCGACACGATCGTCACACAGCTGTAGTACCATTATTAAATATTTCGGACCAAATGTACAAGAGTATCCTTTGACCAATGAAATTGTAGAATTTTTATAAGCGAGCCATGAACTTCCCCGACCTCCAATGCAATGATTCCCCGTGATATTATATAAAAAAAAAAAAACTGACGTCACGCCGCGTGCTATTATACTAATCGTCAATTATCAGTGGTCTAACGAAAAAATGACCACGATTAAGAAGATTTTGACCATTAAAAAACAAAAAAACAAACACTCTCTAAAATAAAAGTGGTATGCACAACGCGGATTAGTATATATAGACTAGTTCTCGCGTAAAAGTTTTTTACGGCTTTAATTTCGAAAAGGATCTGCAGAAATCCCGCGTTCCCGTGTGTGTACCCCGTGACTAAAAATTAAGCACCGAATATCGAAAAGAGACGGTGCCCATGTTGTAGAGCTCGAAAAACTGAGCAAAAAAGTCTATGGGATCATTTCGCTACGACCAACCGTTGCAGAGATATCGTCGATCAAAGATTTTGATGACGTCATAGCCGCAGTACCAAATAAAATTTGGAACCAAATGTTGCGTCACCCCATCACCCGTATCGCGGACCCTAAAAAACGTCAGTTATCCCTATTGGTTCTCGAGATATTTCCCCAAAAACGTCGCGTTCGATTGGGGATGCAATGCAATGATTCCCCGTGATATTATATAAAAAAAAAAACTGACGTCACGCCGCGTGCTATTATTCTAATCGTCAATTATCAGTGGTCTAACGAAAAATGACAACGATTAAGAAGATTTTGACCATTAAAAAACAAAAAAACCAACACTCTCTAAATTAAAAGTGGGATGCACAACGCGGATTAGTATATACTAGCCGCCAAGGCGGCGTGGCTCGCCGCCCATGTTCACCTGCTCTGTATCACTGTATCAATAAACGTCAAATTTCCTTATAAACGGCTCGTACAACTTGTGCTTAACCAGAAGCAGATTCGAAGTCACAACCTCTGGTAAAACTAATCTTTTATCAGTGTAACAATACACTCAAAACGTAGAGAGAGAAAACTTCAACTTTTTATTAGCTTTTGTTTTAAAAAAAGTTACGCGCTCTAACATGGGTGCTATCAAACATAAGGGGGAAATGGTTTCTCTTCTTAAAAAGTTCACACGGGAGGAGAGAAAAAAGGCACGTGCTAAATGAATAAATAGAATAAAAAAACGTTCGATCAGAACGAAATTAAATTATTAAAAGAAAAGCAAAAAAAAAAAACATTTTGTTTTATGATACTCTTTTTTTACCTATCGGTTTTTAAACATTTTGATTGCTCAAAAAAACAGTTCACCCGTCTCAGACAGTCAGGCAAGAGTTAGTGGCAAACGGAACATGCTGCCACGTTCTGCCACTGCTGCTTTTTGTCCAAAATGTTTAATCAGTTAGTTTTTTTGTATCTAGTTGATGTACTGTTTTCAAAGCCAAGTCAACGTGGAATATAAAACTAACAATAATGATAAAAACAAAACGTTATTCCTATTAGTTCATCAGCCAAAAAAAGTCACGTTCGATTGGGGTTGCAATGTATTTGCTTCGAACTCACGTCGCACACAAAAAAAAAAATAATTTCCCTCACAACTCAATCTACCATTTTGCGTGACTTACAAACAAACAAACGCACAAACAAACAAACAAACAGAGAATCGGCTATTAATATATAGATAGATAAGACAAAACAGGAAAAGATGAATACTGTTCTCTCCGGTATATCTTCAAGAGTTTGGCTAATCTGTATAGCCTTACTCTGCCCAAATTGGGTGTGGCCCTCACTCGTCACAGAGAACAGAAAATTCTCAGGAAATGTGCATACCAACTCTAGCAACATCAAGGTTAGGCCACCATACAAACTAGATTTCAAAAAGAACCACAGTTTAATTGTAGTGATTGATCAGAGGTGACCTGGTGAAGGGTGTATGTTAGAGACTTATTTGGAAAAACTTTCTGAGTATGAAATCCTACTTAAGAGGATTTAACAAAATTTTAACCTGGAGTGTCACTGTGATCCCTGTGATAATGAGATCATTGGGAGTACGTCACAATGAAAAATTAACCAAAAACCACCTACTCTTTTCTTTCTATGGGACGCAAAACTGGACAGGAACTTTGCACATAAAAAAGAACCCTGGCTATGCCTTCCACTCATTGGGCACTTCCTTTGCTTATAGGTTTGTTCTCATGTAATAAGAGTAATAGCAGTAATCTCAAGTAATAAGAGGATTGCACTCATAGGCACCTCTACTGCTTATATGTTTGTATATTCATGTAACAAGAATGTCTACAGACACAAGTGTACTACCGTCAATGTGCCAAATCACGGACAGTCTTCCTTATTACGGACATCAAAATGTAAACAAATATTCTTGTCACAAAAATATACATTCACTCTTACCAAGTTCACCACGTATAACTGAATAAAATGTTTTATGAAACAGAGCAATAGAGAGCAATTACCAGCAACACATGAAGAAATGGACTGTGAAGAATCTTAATGGCCTATCTATTTCAATACTTATTAAGAAGTGTCCTCCCCCACTGTGATTGATGTACAAAAACTTATTTATTTGACTTTCTAAAAGCATGTTCTGAATTCATTTTCATTCCTCAGCTAATTTAAACATAAAATTATAAAATATATAGTTAACATAATATGCTATGATGATGTATCAGTAGAGCAATATAGACATTTTGGGAATGGAGCCAAAATTAAAAACATTCTAAATAATTACCCTTACAATTAGGCACAGCAATAGAATGAGGGACCCCTCAAATGAGGTAGCACAATAATCAGGATAACTCCGTGATTATTTGTGGTCTAGTGATACCATTATGAAATCTATCTGGACAATTTTTAGACTATACTAATTAGTTTTTACTTAGCAAAGTCGATATATCCGGCTCTAGGGCAAAAAACGATCGCTCAATTGATTGAGCGATTATATTGCTTTTTCAATGCATAATAATGAATCGCATCATGTAACAGTGCAATTCCAACGGTTCAAATTATTACCTTTCTAAAAACACTTCAAAATCAACAAAAACGTCTATCCGAAACACAACGGTAGCAATGTGTGAGCCGAAAAACAAAATTATCCCTCAATTGAAGTACATATGCTTCAATTAAGGGATCCCTCATTCTATTGTTGTGCCTGCCTAACTGAATTACCTGTAATTATAACTGTAATTAAAAAAGTTCCAGTGAAGTGTATGGACAGGCTATGAATGTGACATTATTGTATGATATGAAGGTATAGGTGTATAAGTATAGAGGATATAAATTATGCTAGTGAACAACTTTAAGGTACAAGGAAGAGATATACATGTAGTATTATATTATTTTATTATTATTGAATTTTTATACAGGATTATATACACTTCAGTAAAATCTACTGCTATAAACGTGTGTCCTGTTTATGAAGTACCATAATACATGAACATACCATGTTAAGAAACAATACCCTGTAGAAACCACTGAGAAAGAGGAATATCTAGTAGGGGGCTAAGTGTGGAAGACCCTACTCTTTTGTGTAAAACACACACAGCAAACAACAACATCACAATAATCTATTCAAACCGCTCTTCCATAGGTTGAGGTGATATGAGCATCGTAAATTTAGTAAATTTCAAAGCAAAATAGGGAATGGAACAAGAAATAAATAACATTCATAACACGACAAGAGATTCTAAAAAATTCTTCTTATGCCACCGTTGAGACACCATTTTTAATATTTTCCCGGACTGACTATATGCCATTTATGGTTATGTTACTCCCATATATGGCTTTAAAGTTCAGATACAAAACTGTGGCTGTAACTGTGTGGTGTTGTAGGTATAGATCAACAGAAAACACTGCTGTGACCAAAAAAATCCAGCAAGCATTAGAAGATGACGGCTGTAAATACGATTCCAAATTAATATTGCGTATGTTTTCTTATACCACATCCTCAAATATTAGAATGGAAACACTTTTTGCATTTCTATTTCTAAAATGTTGTTGACTATTTTTATAGGTTCAATATATAGATATTTTGAACAACTAAAACGGGATAATTTGAGCGTTCAGAAAGGGAACAAAGATGACAAAGCCCAAATACGACGACGAATAACAAGAAGAGATCGGGTAGGCATCTTTAAAACCTAATGAATCACTGTTATTTACATTTATGTTAATTAAAAAATAGTTTTTGTACATTTCTTTTTGTGTATATATTTAGCTATATCATGCAAGAGACAAGGTTGAGAAAGAGGGGAGTGACCTGGAATATTGGACACAACTCAATCGATATGGAATGAGTGACCATGAGTCCGATGAAGAAGGAAATAAATTTTTCCGAACACTGCCTTGGCGGAAACCATGTTATTCTAAATTATTGAAAAGAATTGATGATGCTCTTGGTGTCGTTCGGAAATATGGCCCTCCTTCGGAAAGAGAACCAAATGAGTATTGCCAGGCGTTTGCAATGGCAAACGAAGAACACATTGAAGTGGAAGAATTCTCCGAACAGTCTTCCGAAACAGAGGAAGAAGAGGATGATGAACTATAGTGGTTGTAATGTATATAGTATAAATGTATATACTGTGTATATATATCATGTGTGTGTATAATAGTGAATTGAAAAGAATTCTCCATCCCTATACTTTTAGTTATTTTTTCATGCTTCAAATAATTCCCGTATACACGCTTCTTAACATTCGAAACATTGCCATCTATGAACAATTTCGCATTTGCAAATGGTTTATACATGTTTTAAAATCCCAGGCAGTCCTGCAGTTCCCGAATAAAACGGGCTATTAACGGGTTACCTGTACTATACGTCCCTAACCCGCTTACGACCCAGTATTTGACGTGCACAATAAACTGATGCGGGATGAAAGCGATTTGGCGTTTTCGAATACGGTGTAAAAATCATACACGTATACCATTTACCTTTTGCGAATACGGAACAAAATCCCTACACGTATACGATTTAGCATTTTCGAATACGGTACAAGAATCATATACGTATTCGAATAGTAGTCCCGGTTATCACCGTATTCGTTAATTGATCCGGGCTGTGAACGGTATTCACGTTTTCAAGAACACGCTGAGTACGGGTATCCCGTTCTCGAGTAGTCCTTATAGGGGAATATACGGTGTTATGAACAATACTGAATACGGGAAGATAAATTAACCGTTTTTGCACGTATTCTTTCCGAATACGGTAAAGTACGTTTATAAAAGTGACCCGTATTTTACAGTCGTTTACGCAGTGCTCGTCGTATTTTTCCTTGGCTCTGCAACGTTGCTGCCAAGTTGCTTTTCGTGCCCAACGTATCCGGGTGCTCCATTCCAAGTACCGATACTCGTGAATTCCACACGTCCTTGTACAGTTCGATTGCCTCGTATTTTCCTAGGCTCCCCAACGCCAGTGCCAAGTTGTTTTTCGTACCCAACGTAACCGGGTGCTCCACTCCAAGTACCAATAATTGTGAATTCAACACGTCCTCGTACATTTCAATAGCCTCATCGTATTTTCCTTGCCTCTGTAACGCTAATGCCAAGTTGTTTTTCGTATCCAATGTATCCGGGTGCTGCACTCCAAGTACCGATACTCGTGAATTCAACACGTCCTTGTACATTTCGATTGCCTCGCCGTATTTTCCTTGGCTCTGTAACGTGAATGCCAAGTTGTGTTTCGTATCCAATGTATCCGGGTGCTGCACTCCAAGTTCCGATACTCGTGAATTCAACACGTCCTTGTACATTTCCATTGCCTCGTCGTATTTTCATTGGCTCTGTAACGTTAATGCCAAGTTGTTTTTCGTACACAACGTATCCGGGTGCTCCACTCCAAGTACCGATACTCGTGAATTCAACACGTCCTCGTACATTTCGATTGCCTCGCCGTATTTTCCTTGGCTCTGTAACGTGAATGCCAAGTTGTGTTTCGTACCCAACGTATCCGGGTGCTCCACTCCAAGTACCGATACTTGTGAATTCAACACGTCCTCGTACATTTCGATTGCCTCGTCGTATTTTCCTTGGCTCTGTAACGTTAATGCCAAGTTGTTTTTCGTACCCAACGTATCCGGGTGCTCCACTCCAAGTACCGATACTTTTGAATTCAACACGTCCTTGTACATTTCGATTGCCACGTGGTATTTTCCTTGGCTCAGCAACGCTACTGCCAAGTTGTTTTTCGTAGCCAACGTATTCGGGTGTTCCACTCCAAGTACCGATACTTGTGAATTCAACACCTCCTTGTACATTTCGATTGCCTCGTCGTATTTTCCTTGGTTATTCAATTCATCTCCAATGCAACGTTTCGTTTTTAGCGTATTCGGGTGTTCCACTCCATGTACCTATACTTGTGAATTCAACACGTCCTTGTACATTTCGATTGCTTCATTGTATTTTCCTTGGTTACTTAATTGACTGGCGATGCAATATTTCGTGGTCAGCGTATCTGGGTGCTCCACTCCAAGTACTGATACTCGTGAATTCAACACGTTCTTGTACATTTCAATTGCCTGGTCGTATTTTCCTTGCCTCCATAACGCTAGTGCCAAGTTGTTTATCGTACCCAACGTATCCGGGTGCTCCACTCCAAGTACCGATAGTCGTGAATTGAACACGTCCTTGTACATTTCGATTGCCTTGTCGTATTTTCCTTGGCTGTGTAACGTGAATGCCATGTTGTTTATCGTACGCAACGTATCCGGGTGCTCCACTCCAAGTACCGATAGTTGTGAATTCAACACGTCCTTGTAGATTTCGATTGCCTCGTCGTATTTTCCTTGGCTCTGTAACGTTAATGCCAAGTTGTTTTTCGTACCCAACGTATCCGGGTGCTCCACTCCAAGTACCGATACTTTTGAATTCAACACGTCCTTGTACATTTCGATTGCCTCGCCGTATTTTCCTTGGCTCTGTAACGTGAATGCCAAGTTGTGTTTCGTATCCAATGTATCCGGGTGCTGCACTCCAAGTTCCGATACTCGTGAATTCAACACGTCCTTGTACATTTCCATTGCCTCGTCGTATTTTCATTGGCTCTGTAACGTTAATGCCAAGTTGTTTTTCGTACACAACGTATCCGGGTGCTCCACTCCAAGTACCGATACTCGTGAATTCAACACGTCCTCGTACATTTCGATTGCCTCGCCGTATTTTCCTTGGCTCTGTAACGTGAATGCCAAGTTGTGTTTCGTACCCAACGTATCCGGGTGCTCCACTCCAAGTACCGATACTTGTGAATTCAACACGTCCTCGTACATTTCGATTGCCTCGTCGTATTTTCCTTGGCTCTGTAACGTTAATGCCAAGTTGTTTTTCGTACCCAACGTATCCGGGTGCTCCACTCCAAGTACCGATACTTTTGAATTCAACACGTCCTTGTACATTTCGATTGCCACGTGGTATTTTCCTTGGCTCAGCAACGCTACTGCCAAGTTGTTTTTCGTAGCCAACGTATTCGGGTGTTCCACTCCAAGTACCGATACTTGTGAATTCAACACCTCCTTGTACATTTCGATTGCCTCGTCGTATTTTCCTTGGTTATTCAATTCATCTCCAATGCAACGTTTCGTTTTTAGCGTATTCGGGTGTTCCACTCCATGTACCGATACTTGTGAATTCAACACGTCCTTGTACATTTCGATTGCTTCATTGTATTTTCCTTGGTTACTTAATTGACTGGCGATGCAATATTTCGTGGTCAGCGTATCTGGGTGCTCCACTCCAAGTACTGATACTCGTGAATTCAACACGTTCTTGTACATTTCAATTGCCTCGTCGTATTTTCCTTGGCTCTGTAACGCTACTGCCAAGTTGTGTTTCGTACCCAACGTATCTGGGTGCTCCACTCCAAGTACTGATACTTGTGAATTCAACACGTCCTTGTACATTTCAATTGCCTGGTCGTATTTTCCTTGCCTCCATAACGCTAGTGCCAAGTTGTTTATCGTACCCAACGTATCCGGGTGCTCCACTCCAAGTACCGATAGTCGTGAATTGAACACGTCCTTGTACATTTCGATTGCCTTGTCGTATTTTCCTTGGCTGTGTAACGTGAATGCCATGTTGTTTATCGTACGCAACGTATCCGGGTGCTCCACTCCAAGTACCGATAGTTGTGAATTCAACACGTCCTTGTAGATTTCGATTGCCTCGTCGTATTTTCCTTGGCTCTGTAACGTTAATGCCAAGTTGTTTTTCGTACCCAACGTATCCGGGTGCTCCACTCCAAGTACCGATACTTTTGAATTCAACACGTCCTTGTACATTTCGATTGCCTCGTGGTATTTTCCTTGGCTCAGGAACGCTAATGCCAAGTTGGTTTTCGTAGCCAACGTATTCGGGTGTTGCACTCCATGTACTGATACTCGTGAATTCAACACGTCCTTGTACATTTCGATTGTTTCATTGTATTTTTCTTGGCTCTGTAACGTTAATGCCAAGTTGTTTTTCGTACGCAACGTATCCGGGTGATTTGCAGAATGCCATTCAAGATTTTTCGACTTGAAATTTCTTATCCTGCCAACTGTTGTGGTGATTTTTACCTGAAATATACAAAGCAGAAAATTTCATAATTACGATCAAGTGGAATGTCTTAATGCAATTATATTAAGAAGCGCATCTACGACATTGAAGCTAAATATTGTTGCAACTCATAAATCATATAGAAACAACTGACAGCATTTTACTCAAATCTGTCAACAAATCTGTCGTTTTAAACTGGTTCTCGGTACCAGCATTTATTCTTGGTGAATAAACGACCGCCTGCTTAGATGCGTTATGACAGGACGACAAATTTCATTCATCGATTTAAATGTTTTCGGAAAAGAAAGGATCTCAAAGAATATGTTTTTTATACGAATCCAAATCTGAGCTCAGAATCATTCCTAACGCTTCTGGCCTTTTTGATAATGAATGAAATTGGTTGAACTGAAAATGACAATTTCAAGTAATTACAACTATAGAAAGGAAGTCCGATGGATCAATTCAGTTGGCGCGCCAGATTGCTTTTAATTACGTAATAAATGAATATTACTAAGTAATCAACATACACAATTATTAATACGATAGTATACATGGAAAAAGGCGAATCTTGATAGCACTGGCAAAGATGTTGTCATCCAGCAATATATTAGCAACAATTGTGCAATGCTTAGTAGTTCTGCAGAAAAAGCATTAAACTTTTTGGTAGCTGAAGGAATGCCGTTCAGCCTTAGAAAGACTTGAACTCTATTGAAGTTGTCAATCCAAGTACAGTGATGGCAACCCTGAATCCGTATATATCAGTACTACCAATAAAAATAGGAGACAATTTCTAGACTTTAAGGAAGAATGTAGACGTGAAGTAAGTAAAAACAAAATTTTTTAAAATTGTAAAAAGCTTTTCGGCTTACGCCATAATCAGTTACATTGACGTGAAGCTCCTAATAAATGAGAAATGAGAAATAACAGAATAGTGTGCTGAACTGTAGAGATCACAGAATTGTAACAGCTAAGCTGAGACTAAGGGTGTGACAAAGTATGTCTTCGTCAATTAAGAAACTAAATTTTGATTGGTGCAATCATTTATCTGATCAAAGAACCAATGAATTTTATAAAGTAGAAGTCAGAAACCGTTCCCATGCACAACAAGACCTGCATGAAGAGATAAATAGTTGGGATAAGATATACAACAATATTATCTGAGCTTATGAAGATGTAGCAGAGAATTGAATACCAAGTTAAGCAGAACATCTCTTAGATAAACGAAGAAATTAATAAGGATGTAGAAGCTGGAAGGTCCGCTTCAGGCCACTGCAAAAAAGGAGCAGTGCAAAGAAACTTGCTAGAAAACAGATGGTGGGTGCCTTTACCAAGCAACAGGAAATACATGCTCAAGAAAAAAAAACCCAGATTATCACTCTCAAAAAGTGGTATGCATAATACTTAATATTATAATAAAATATATGAAACCAAGGGGTATGATATTTTAGAGAACTGCTTTGGAAAATTAACTTGGAGAAGGCTTAGCAAATGATCAGAACATTTAGTTTTTCAATCACATTACATATGTTTGAACGGCTTGCTGCAGCCTTTAAAGACCGGATTTTGTGATGTAAAATTAATGAATGCTATTTCAAATATTAATTTCATAACTTACATTGTCATAGATGGCACTGACATCTTCGTCATTACTTTGTTTTTCACTGAAGCTTTCAGGCACACTGAAATTACGAAAGTTAGATGATTAATGTAACAAAAACTGCAGCTCTTGTAGGAATAATTACGATTTCAAAGGGTTCAGTATAAAATTTGCTTTCAAAAAAGATAAAAAAAAACATTAACAGAAAGGTCTTTAATCAAAATGTTGTGAAACATTTTTTGCATGATAAAAATATCCAAATAGATATTTGATATAATGTACACTTAGACAATTTGCTCTGAATGAAAATATCACATTGAAATTTAGAGGAGCCATTAAGGATGCACCATTTAGGGAAAAATATGAAAGACAAATTAAGAACTGAAATAATACTCACAAAGATTCTGGTGTTCCTGCTGTGATCACTTGAGTATCCAGTTGATGATTTCTGATTTTTACATCAACAATGGGCTCCTAAAAGATGACATATTTACATTCAATATTAAGTTAGAATTAATACATATAAGCTCTACGATGATCTCCTAGGTTTAAACAAAGGTTGATCACAGGCCCTTTTAATTCTCTCATCTACGAAATTACAAATAAAAATAATAGTAAAATGCATTTTGACGTTACTATAAGTATTTGTTTTACTTTTGCTGGTATTACATGCGACATAATGGTTATAGATTTAACATTGCTGTCAAGGTTAAGTTTAAAAATTTATGTGATCGTCCGAGGCAATAGGAAGTTTCATACTATATTAGGAAGAACAAAACATTTGGATAAAGAAACAGTTGAAAACATTCTTTGTCTGAATGGCATTGAATTCATAATTATTGTACTTCAAACATTCAAATTCTAAAAGTAAAGTATACGGCTTCGAATTTCATGCTTAACGCATGTTTATGAATTCAGCGTATTGATTGTAAGAAGAAAAACTGTGCCTAATTAGCACTGAAAGTGGTATTAGATCTATGTCCCTTTTACTATATACTTTTGTATATTATTCGAAACCATTGATGCAAAGAAAACTGAAAGTTCATGCAAATATATCCTGGTATTTCAACCAACCACTCACCAAATTTATTGTCACGAAGTTATAAATAAATGTTACGACAACTTGCAAGCAATGTAACAAGTCACCAATTTTTTCTATATTTCTGACAAAATTACCTTTCCGTTAGGAATCAGTTTCTGCATAAACAGAATTAAGAATTACATCAAACATCTAATGCTGTAAAATAATCAGCTATTTGATTGCTTCTCTCAGTAAATAAGCCTCGAAGAACTTCCGCAACAATTGCATAACTTTTTTACCTGCACATCGTCCATGAATACAAATGCTTCCTCTGGAATTTTGATTTTGACCTTACCACGAAACAGCCTATCAATTAACTGCTTTTCAATGGCTGGAAAATTATACTTGATGATACTATTAATCCATTCTTTTTCATTAGTAAATTCACAGTTTCCATAGAGAAGTGGTAGAAGGTCTTTATCTGGGTCATAAGATATAATTTCATTTTCCTGAAGATCCAGCAACGAATCTTCAGGTTTTTTCTGAGCATTATCAAATACATCACCACACATATCAAGGATTTGGTTTTGATGGTAAGCCAAAAAATCGATTAATGCCAAGGCATAGCGGCCGAGACCACTTTGGTTATATAATACATAACTTAATGAATGTTCATATGTCAATTCATCTGGGTAATGATCAACTTCTAATTTTACTCGATCTAATAAAAAAAAACAGATTAAATGAAAACAACCTCAGCAACAACATCATTAGGCTTAAAAATAACATTAAGGAAAGAGTGGTTCTGAAAATATTTTATTACACTTACTAGAGTGTTTTAAAACAGCTGAAAGTTTATTCAAGGATACAAGAAATTTATGAAACAGCCTTTGCATAAATCTTTGATAATCTAAAGAAAAGTGTTAAAATTTTCATTCAATTCTACCATGTAAAAAAAAAAAGAAAAAATATTTAAGTTTATAGCTCATTAACTTGCAAAATATAAAATGAAAATATATGTAATCGTATAAAAGAGATCATGAAAAAGACATAGTATTTTAAAATCCATTAAATTTCTCCATAGAAATAGAATAAAATCTTCGTCCTTTACCACAACTGCCCCTATGTTTTTCCTGCTAGTTTGAATTGCCTCAATAATACTAGGGTCTGTTTATCCTTCAGGACTTTTGAAAAAGAAGCTTACTTCCATTAAGTGGAGAGGAGACACTGAATCTATCACTTTACAAAGAATGTTTTAATGGAAAATTTCTAAGTACAGTAAATCTTTAAGGTTGGCCAAATTAAAGAATAAAATCAAAAGAAATTGGTGGAATTATGGAACAACAGTTCTGTCACACCTGGAGCGTAACTAACTTCATGTGGTAGTTGTAAATAGAAGCTCTTAACAAAAAAGGCTTTGATAAATATAAATGCTACCCTAACATTAGGAGGTTTTAAAGAAAAGTCCACAGCATCACTATTTTTGATGAAGCATTAAGAAAGATCATAACTGACGGTGTTATAAAACAAGTTCAAAATGACTCTAAAACCCTGTTGTCAGCCAAAGTGCATTTTCTTGTAATTTAGTGGAAATCTATTTTTTATTGTACAGATATTTTTGCAGTAGATATTTATTTTTACAATTAAGAGCCAAAATCATAGACATAGGCAACTTTTCCTAAATCTTTTTTTGATTTTATTTTGAGATTCCCACCTAAATTACCAATCTTTTCAAATTTTAAAAAGTACGGAACTGAGCTCATTATGTTGTCTGGTAAAACAGATTCACAACAACAGTTGATTTACAAGATATGTTTCACCTTATTATTCCAGTTTTAAGTAAAAACCTGATTACTCTGTCCATGGATAGTTTAATGCACTAGAATAATAGAATAATTATTCAACAACTATCGATTTCCAAATAATCTTCAAAAGTTATAAATCAGCCTACAAATTGTGACATTCTGAAATCTTCTTTTTTATTTGTAGGCACTAATTAGTATGAAAATATTGTCAGACGCTAAAAGGCACCACTAATGGACCTAGTAGACTTTTCTTTGTCACACATATATACATTGTGTTTCGTAATGTTGGAAATGGAAATTTCAAAGTTGTTTTTTAAAATGAATATACCGAAATTCCAAATAATTTTTACATCAATGGAAAGCCATTTTCAAGTTCTTTCGGCTAGTATATTTTTGTGAAAAATGAAAAAGTGGGTTTTGAAAAAATAAGGAAAATGTCATCGAAAAATGTAATTAAATTTTTAATGGTCGATTAACACGTAGTTTAATTACATCGTGCTTATTGTTTCAAAACACTGAATCCATTCAAATTTTTTATTAATTTTATGTTTGCGCTGAGACCCCCAAATTGATATTTTAAAACATAAAAGTTTAACGTTTTTCGTGAACACACAGCTTAAATTTGTTTATTGTTTTCCAAATTGCTGTCATTGTTTCAAACAATCTTTTCTTTTCACTCAAGTCTTAATCGACCATTAAAAATTTAATTACATTTTTCCAAGACATTTTCCTTATTTTTTCAAAACCCACTTTTTCATTTTTCACAAAAACATACTATCCGAAAGAACTTCAAAATGGCTTTCCAACGGTGTAAAAACTTTTTTAAAATTCGGTATATTCATTTAAAAAAATAGCTTTAAAATTTCCATTTCCAACATTACGAAACACACTGTATATATGAACAGAAGATTGTCACATAAACTAATATCTTTTTCTTGTCACTTTATCTTTTCAACCTCCATTCAAAGATTTGAATCTTTTTTGAATTAAATTAACCCTATTTACTTTAGCCAAAAAGTATTTGGATTTGTGCCTAAGCAAGAAATACATTAAAACCGGCTTTGGTTTTTTTCTGGCAAGGCATTTACATGAAACCAAAGCAACGTGCATTGCATGTCAGCGAAAGATTTACAAAAGTTTCTTTAATCAGTATTAAATGGATTTTTAGGAAAATATACATATTTTAAGATGAAAAAAGAAAATGTATGGAAGAAAATTATAATTATCTTGAACTGTGATCATTCTTTTCTAACTAAGAAAAGTTCTCAACGTTTTGTAAACAGAAGAGTCAAAAACTCATATATATGTCATTACATGTACATGTGCGTGGCTTCCTTGGCGCAGTTGGTTAGCGAAGTCAGCTGTTAACAGAAAGGTCGGTGGTTCGAGCCCACCTAGATCATTCGATTTTTTTTTCAAATTTCAAACATGTCATAAAATATTTCATTTTTCATGATTTGGCTGATTTTGCAGAAATTTTGCTTCTAATACAAACAATCATCCACATTACAAATGGTATAACATCTTTTTATTTGTTGGATTTCTGCAAAAGCAAGAAATACATTAAAGCCGCCTTTGGTTTTTTTCTGCTGTCCAAACCTAGTGGTCTTTTGAAATTTTGTGTATGCCTTTACATGAAAACTACTAAAACATTCTTTAAAGCATTTTAGTATTTTGCCACATATTCATGAAGAAATAGACATTACTCCAACTAATAACACAATAGAGAACTTCAGTTGCACCCAATTCGAAGTGTCGCTTGTAACAAACTTAGGATTTTAAAGGTTTGTTGCTGGTAACGTCTTGTGCTTCGAAGCTCTCTTACAGTTAACAAAATTCATCGCAGTTGTTCATAGTTAAACATTTTAAAAGCTATATTTTTAAATGCTTGGTAGCTAGCTATGTGAATATTTTGTTTACTTTTTTGATTTGTATCAAAGTTAGTTTATATCATAGTAATTCTGATTTTATTTTTGCTTTTACTTTGTTTCTCATATTTTTTCGAGAAAATTTTTTTTTCACTTTTCCCTCTTACATAGTTTCTTTTTTAAAAAACTGTTTCATAAAATGCGTATCCATGGTTGCGATTCATGTCTTATGCTTATGTCTTTTGTTTGTATCTAATAGCTTCTGGTGTTTTTTTAGTTAAGCTCCATTCACACTTTCTTAAAGACAAAATGCCACCAGCCCAGGAGATGAATAAAGGGTTGACGGTTGACAAAGTTTCAAGCAGGATTAACTTCAGATCTACTTGTTTTGCATATTTCAAGATGAAATGCTGCTACTGTTTGTGTCATAATGGCTCTTGCATTATTTCGTTCCAACAGAATAAAGAATATTTCATATAATAATATCAGTTATGCTTTTATGAATTCCTAGGGAATGTGTGATCAAAAATGCAATTTAACTTTCAAATTTCAAGAATGTCACAAGTCTTTCATTTTTCATCCTTCAGCTGGTTTGCAGAAGTCCTTATGCCTGTCAGAGCATCTTGTTTAATTTGTTACTGTGGTCATACCTGCGTCACCTTGAGAGATTACATCTTGGATTGTTGTTTTATTTGCCGTTTCCTTATCAATTTTGTGGTTAAAGTTTCGAAACAAAATCCTTTGAAGCTGAATGATTTCTGGCAGATTATTGATTATACGAAACACAGATTCCTATAAAGAAAACCAAGCAGATTGTTAAAGACAAAGGATTTCATACTTGCCCTAACAGGTTCTACAAATGTTTGCCTTGATGAGATTCATCAGTGACCTTCCTAATCAGGCTGCGCTTTATGGGAAAATATTATACAAGTAGCTATAATAAGAAAAATATTCTATTTACAATTCTTTCATTGGATCATGGTATGAACAGGATTGCAAGAACAATTTTGGAATGAGAAAGGCACGCTTTTTTAAATGTTTAAAGGTATTTGCATGTGTAAAATAGAAACTATAATAGCCTGGTGAACTACAAAGCATGTGGAGAGAAATTTTGTCTATTAAAGTATTATGAATATGCTAGCCCCCAAGACGAATCACTTGCTGCCCATGTTCAGCCTGCATTGTGTCACCCCAAGAGTTCATGAAAAACAAAATTAAGAAATTGGTAACAGAAAGTGTTACCATCTTGTAGAGCTTGAAATTCTGAACACAATTAATTTTTGATTTTTTTCCCAACACCCCATGGCAAATATTGCGAACCCCATAAAACGTCAGTTATCAGATCATACTCCCTAAATGTTACATTCGATTTGGGTCCAAATGCAATGGTGTAAGTTCAACTTTTGATGAATTTTATACCATGTTAACCATGCATTAGTTTGACATCATGACCATATCAGAAACTTGGTTAAAGAACAACCAACAGTTATTAACACATGAAACATCCCAGGATACCATTTGGAATACCAAAACGGAGAAAATAAGCGAGGGGGTGGTGTTGAGTATTAATCAAAAACACAGTTCAATGCAAAGTGCGACATGACATAATAAATATCAAACCCTCTATCGAACATACTATGGCTAGAGATCAAAGTATCCAACAAAAGAAGTTTGTATCTTCAAGGGTTTTTTATCAACGCAGTTAAGTAGAAAGCATGAAATCGGCTTGGTTAGATGATTTTGAAGAAGTTCTCACGAATGTAACACCAAACATACAACAACAAACATTTCATAGCTACAAAACAAAAGAAACGAACGAAAGGAAGAAACGAAGAAAGGAAAAGTGCCCAACAGGAAAGAGACTGGGTCGCATTCAAGGCAGTGCGGAATGAACTCAAAAAGCAGATAAGATCTATTAAAAAACTTTTTACCAGACAGCACTTTCGTCCATAAAACCTAAAAATGTTTGGAGAACCATACATCGAATTCTCAAGCCTAATCCTGAAAGCACCACAAAGATGTCACCAGTATTGTTGAACAAACATTTTAACTCAACAGTAGCTCCTTAAACTGAACACAAATCAAACGACTGATTCCAAATCTTAACAACCACTGCTCAAACCAATACGACCTTCCAATTGAAACCAACAATGTAAAGCCAAGTCAGAAAAGAAATCATCTGTTTAACAAGTGACTGTTTCACTGGATTTGATACCATTCCAGTAAGATACTTGAAACCAGTAGCAGACTACATAGCATCTCTGCTAATTGATATAATAAACAACTGTATGAAGACCAAAGCAATGGAAAATTGGAAGAATATCACTGATTGCGAAAGTAAGAGTACCAACAAAACCAGACGAATTTCAACCAATATCAATCCTCCCAGTGTGGTCAAAAGTATTTGAAAGAATTATTTTGAAACAAATAAAGGAATTCATAGATGATCAGGGACTCTACAAGTCTAAACAATCTAAATATATTTGATATATGTGATTAAGCGATATTGAAAAAGTATCTTGATTTTAACAAAATGCAATGTCTTTATTGTTATACCAGTTTTAGTTTTTTTCATTCATCTTTGGGAATAACTTCCCTACAGTTGATTTTCAGACCATGGTCTTTAAGTAAAATTTTCCAGGTTAGGGGGTATATGTGGACAGTTCTGGCTGAGGGTCTGGAGAGTGTGATTGAAAACTACAAGGAGTTGCAGGAGCTATGGGACTGGTCCCTTAAAAATTGCTCCAATACGGAAATGAAAGGGAGGATCCGAGGAAAAAAAGTATACTCGAAAAGGTTTGCATATTGCTTCGGAATTCACATTGCACACTTGATCCTCTCCCACACTGATAATATCAACCGAACCTTGCAGGGTACGCAAATGACAGCAAACGATGCGCATGCAAATGCTGAGAAATGCATTGAAACTTTGGATCGTCTTTGAAATGATGACGACTTCAAACTGTTTTGGGAAAAAGTCACAATGTTTGCAACCAAACATAACATCAATGTGCCTGTATTGCCGCGAAAGAGAAATCACTCCCTTAAAGCCATGTGTCCTTCACATACACAAAGATCGACTTGATAAATTATCACTGATCGATGTAGCAAACAATTTTGTAAACGGAAACGACCATAGAGAAACTGTGTTCAGGAAATTTGAGACAATCGATCTAAGGAGCAATCCTAGAAATCGAGCTGTCAAGAATGTTGGGATTCAAGTGAATATGGACAAAAATAGCAACATAATACCGTGCTTTGGGTGCTGCTATTATGACTTTCGTTTAACATTCTAGTGCTTTTGAAAAAGAAAATTTTCTCAAACTCAAATCGTTTGTTTCCTATTCCTATTCTCATTCGTATTCAAAACTTTTCTCAACCAAAGTTCTCTATTATATGATTTAGGCATACAAAAATCTGTTGCATACAATAAAAATAAGGACATTTTCCGAGGTCTCTATTTTTGAAAAATTTTCGGGGCTTCGGCTCGAACCCCACAGCTGACCCCCAGCTGCAAGACTTGCTCACTACGCTCACAATTTTCCACCGTTCCACCTTTCCGGAGCATGCGGCATCCCTGAACTACCATGCTGCAATTCTATGATTAATTGATTTTGCAAGAAAATCTGTTTCGTTCATGAAACTCTCGTCATTGTTCTATTTGAGAAATTTTAATTCTTTTGTCGCATTGAAAATGGTAGTTGTAGCATGTGCTCGGGAGATAACTGAATAACGAGAACAGAGGATTCTTAAAAGATCACATATAATAGTAATCACTAGTCAGTGAACAGTTTCTTCGACAGTTATTTAGATAGGAAGCATATCTAGGTCTCTTCCTACCTTCATCCTTTCTCCCAATGTGGAAGTTAAAAATATTATCGGTTTTAGAAGTCAATAATAATCACTGAAAACATTCCAATTTAATTCAGGGTACATTTCCACTTAGTGAAATGTCTGCTGAAAAGAAATGCATAAACTCAGTGGAGTAACGACTTGAAGACTTCAACATCAATTTTAGAAGTGGAAGAGGGAATAAAAAATATTAGAAATATATCAATTTTCATTCAGTAACTTATATATCTTTGGGAAAATTGGAAAAATATCAACCCAATGGCAAAAACATGTTATTCAAAACCTTATCCAAATGATAATAAAAACTTATTTCGTTGCTGACGTTTGTGAGTTTACAAACATTTTAGAATTAGTTATCCAAATCCCCTGGACCGTCCTATACATCTAATTTTGCTAGAAAAAGGCAGTTACCTGTTGTAATAAGGTGGTCATTACTCTGTGAAGTGTCACTGGATTTGTCAAATTCCTCTCCAAGACAATATGTTTAAAACTTTCCAGTGTTACAGGCTGCCTATACTCCCAAAGCTGTGAGCAATTCATATATCGAATATCTGTTATTTCACCAATATCATATGGGTCTAATTCGTACAATTTGCGCAACTCTTTACTTGAAGTAATTCTTGTATCATTTATTGTATTTTTTCTGGTTTTTTCTAAATCTGATTGGTAAGTCTGCAAAAACAAAACAAAAATTCACAAAGACATTAATAAAATGCAAATATTATTGAAAGTGACAAAAATACGTTATCTTACAGTAGCAAATGATTGCACAAATTCTTTATCAAATTCAGATTCCAATCTGTCCCTACTTAACTTGTCAGTAAGATTGCCATACTCCTTGTAATGTTTTGCTGTAATGTATTTAGAAGTGAAAATTGCAGAAAGCATAGAAAATCATTTATCAATTATGCAACAAAGAAAAGCAAATCTAGTTACTTACCTGAGTCTCGCTTATTGTAAATATGCTTAAGAAATAGATGCAAAATTGTGTTGATATCACCACTGCTTTGTGCTGAAAAAACTTTAGACAACATGTGCAAATCATGTTTTATCTGCCTAAGCAGAAACTCTTTGCAGTCATTGGCCTCAATTGTAGGTAGTATCAATCCTGCAATTTCCTTTAAAAAAGAAGCACAACAGATTAGTTACTTTATCATAACCACGTTTTTTTAAAAAAATGATCAAAAACCAGATATTTTGAGGCTTTTCTACTCATTTAAAATTACTGTGAAGTTATAAGGAAGCAAAGTATCTACCAGAAGTCCCAAAATTGCAACAAACCTTGCTGTTTCCAATATGGACTCCCAAAATCATCGATAAATGGAGCAACAACCTTTGAAAAAATATCGACAATGGCGATAAACTTCTTTCTGAAATTGGATTTTGAAACTGTGTGTCTAAATCTCCAAGGATATGACCAGATAACGTCCGATCACTAAGCAGAAAACCCCAAATTAACATTAACAATTAACATATGAAAAAATTAGATTTTGCAATCTTTAAACAACAACAGAAAAATATTTAATTTGGCAAATGATTTGCCCTTTCTTTCTTGTGTCAAATGGTCATAGACAATTCTTGGATAGGTGAACAGAAAATGCTTATTTAAAAAATACCAATAAAAAATGTTTATGGAATCATCAAATCTCAAATATCACCGACAACACAGCCATCCCAAAATCATTAAAAAAACTGATTTTTATGTTAACCCATCATCAATATGGCAGACCCCAAAATCATCCACATTGGTTCTGCCAATGCAATGAAACGTCCCTCATGCAAAAAAAGCTCTCACAGTGGTTTGGTTTAATAGAATAAAGAAAAGGATGGCCCTGTATAAATTTCCAAAATGAGTTATTTTCTGAAATAAAAGTAATATGCATGTTTCATGACTCTGAAAGTGTTTTAGGGAAAATGGCAAGCTTTAAACTATTTGAAACCAATTTGTGATCATAAAGGACCCTGAAAATTTTGTTGGCTTTCCTTTTTTGTTCCTTTTTAAGGTTTTTTGGTAAATTGAACAATTATCTTAGCATGTATTAGCATTATCTTGTCTTAGAAAACATTTCATGGGCATTGTTCGGATGACTTGCATCAACTGACCCCTTCTCCTAAGACTTTCTCTCGGAACACTCGTCTCTCTTCGAATTCTCATCCTTTGACTGTTCAGGTCCCAACATGCCATAAGAACTTTTATTCATCTAGCTTTTTCCCTCGGACTGCTTGCCTCTAGAATTCTCTCCCTCATAGTTGTTTTCCTGCTGAGTATGATCTGCAATCTTTTAAATCCAAGGTTAACCGCCACCTTGCTCTGTCTTTATAACTCTTCTTCCTTTTCTCATCTTTCTCATCTGTGTTTATAACTGTTCTTCCTTTTCTCATCTTGTAGCTCTCTGCCTAGTAGTGGCTTCGGCATGAAAGGGAGCAACCCATTTTAAAAAAAAAAGATTTGCACCTGCTAGTTATTTCAGTAGTTGATGGATTCATCCAATAAATTCTCGCACCACAAACTGTACAGACATCTGATTGTTCAAACTAAATAAGAATAAAATTATGTAAAATTGTCCATTATAAAAGAAATCATGATGGACAGAAAGTGAAATGCACACTAATCTTTAACCAACCTCGAAAGAAAGATAGATATGATCATTTGGACAATCTAAACCGAAAAAGAATTAAGATAATACAAAGAAAACTATCCGATTTATATGTTTTAGAGTTAAAGAGCAACAAAACTAAAATATAACACATAAAACACACAAAGAGAATGTTGCAAAGATTTTCAATTTTACTTTCAATGTTATTGTGATAAAAACATAATTTGGACACAATTATGTCTCCTGGACATATATTGTGTTGAGAAAAAGCTTTTGGTAACACTTATATCTTCAGGTTAAAATATGAATTCACTAATAGTGTATAGTTACTATAGAAATAAAGTTAACATAAAGATATTCGTGCAATAGCACTTACAATGGAACATGTTCTTTGGAAAGTCATCTTTTAGAGGAAAATCATACGAGGGCATAGTTGGCAAATAACATCCCTACAATAATCAAAACAGTAGTTGAATCACTTGTCACTAAAGTTTGCACCTAGTAGAATTTTCATTCTTGAATCACAAAAATTTCCCTACTTTTAATTCACCAGGACTTATTATCATTTTCCTAAATAATTCCAGTATGGAAATTGATTTACATTCTTCCAGTAGTATCATGAAATGGCACAACAATTCTCGAATGTTTCTATCATCAGTTAAATTTGCAATCTTCGGAACTCTACTGCAGTAGTTGCTTGGGAACTAAAAAAAAGATACACATAATTAAGATCAAAATTATGAATAATAAAGAGTTACAATGGACATTTTGGTAAGTTGATCATTTGATAATCACATTTATAAGATCATGAAGCGCCTTCTTCACAAAAGTTTCAATTACCTGTTCTATTGTACGTACTATGGTAATATTTTGATAAACCTCACAATTGTAACCAAGTTCAAAACTCTATAATAAAAACAGTCTTTTTATAATTTGGTGATTACTACGGTAATAAACAAAAATATACACAGACAATAAATATCTAAACATGTAGACGCTTTGGAGAATTACCATTTGGTGTAAAATTTTCTGATATATGTTTCTTTGATCTTCGTATATGATACTGTACATCATAAACTTGTCAAATAACTTAAATGATAAAATTCAAGAGGCAGTTATTCATGTTAGGAAACAGAAAATAAATTCAATTCTATTATCAACATCTACTTTTGACATTCTAGATGTTGCACTTACTTATTTTAAAAAGAAAATCTATTCCAATTACATGAATGAAACTTAAGTATATACAAAACATAAAATATTGTCTAAAACTTGTAAGTAGCTTATAATACCTCTTGACTTCCAGATATTATTGGTTCCAGCCAGTTGAAGCGTTTGAGTTCCCAGATGCCATAGTATCGGATGATTTTTCGTAACAAAAACATGTGTCCATCGCTGTTAGTATAGTTGGAAACAAATTTCTTGAGGATTGAAATAATGTCTTTCAATTCCACATTCTTTGTATAATCATCATGAAAAAGATCTTTTGAGTAAAGAAGTGATATTGCAGCATCGACACAGAATCTAACTGTAGCAATGCATTTTAGAATCTCAGAAGAGACATTACTCACATGTCCAAGATTTTCTAAGTTTGATAGGGCATCGTCAAAAGTGTCCTCAATATGAGCAATATAAAAAGGACTTATATCTGTTTTCCCTTTTAGCAGCAATGCATCGGACTTCAGATGATCCTGTTGGAGTGTAACAAGAAAATAAGATTAAACTTATCTTCCTTTCTTAACTAATTCAAACAAGAGCCAGATGGTACAAAAAGGTAGCAGCAAAATTGCTAGTTCTGTAAAGGTTAGTTTTGGGGGTATCTTACTGGTGGAAAACAGGCATAAACGATAAAATATGTTCTAAATTACAAGTTGGTGTAAATCATAATCATAAAACACCAGCAAATTAACTTATTAAAAGACAAAAGAATTATACATGCGTGAGCTAATTACAACTTGTTTTATGTAGAAGCTTCTGTAGAAAAAAACCCACGTGTTTCTTCAAAAAAAAATGTATTTTTTTAATTATAATTTTTTGAAAATGAATTTGAACATTTGCTTTTTTGACTTGGAGTTTTGAAAGCCTTAATGTACAAAGACAGTGTAGATAGCTAACAAATGTATAAGAAGGTCTGAACTGAGCTTTACTGACATGAAAAACATTATCTATTTTCAAGTACCAAAGTAAATTCATTAGTCCCAGTTTTATGTAGACCTATTTGATTAATATCCATTCCTTCGTCAATTAAGTGATACAATACAAAAAAATATTTTTTTAAATGTTTTTTATGTAAAACCTTCGAAAATTCAAAAGGTTGCTTTCTTTCACAAGACTTTATATATCAGATTCTCAATTGCAGACTAATTGCCATTTTGTATTTGCAGCTACAAAAGAGAAGTTTTAAATAAAAAAAGATATTGGTATTTTCTGGCTGTTAGTTCTTCAAGTATCACTTTTAAATCCTCAAAATGGTACTTAAGCTCTTGAGTTAAGTTGTAACTAAATGTCTAAGAGCCATTTAAAATAATTAAAGTGCTTTTGGGTTGCTAGGACTTGCCTCATCATAATCATTTTCAAAATGGTGGGTCACTGTAATAGCTTTGAAATTCTTTAAACTTAAGGGTATCTTTCATGTACAGGTTAAAGATATTTTGTGTGTAGTTACTGCTTAAAAGCCAAGCCATCTTCTTTCGTCCAAATATTTTGTTTGAGCGTTGTTGTGCTGATGTCATGGTAAGTCTTTTACAGTCTGAGCAATGTGTTGATGTTTATTCGTTCAAGTGAAACAGGGAATTGTATCTTCTCATGCAAAACGTGTAGTTCAGTTGAAAAAAATTACCATTGAGATGCAACTATTTTTGCCAAACTGTCAGAATCACAATTTAAAAAATATTTCAGCAACATTTGTTTACATTGCTCACTTTTCAGCAAACATTTAAAGCGAAAACACTTGTTTACACAAAGCCAAAAAGGATGCATTATACCATAAACAACAACACGGCATTATAAACAACAACATATTGACTTAAGAAATAAAAGTTGCCATTGCTTGTTACTGATTTCAACAAAAACTAACTTACCTCATAGCACTGAATAAAGAGTTTACAAATTTTCAGTTTATCATCATTTGTCTCAGCAAGTTTTAAATTATCAATGACACATTCATCAATTATATCACCAATAACATCTTCCCTAAATCAAAACTTATATTTGATTAAAAACCACATAGAAAATTGGGGAAAACAAAAACATTTGCAAACATACATCACATACCTCTTTAGTAGCTGCTGCAAAATAAATGATCCAGGACTTGGAGTTAAGTTAAATACACTATCCTGTGTGGAAACAATATGGCTGGATATTCCTTTTGGTGAACACAATGCATATCCCAAGATCGTTTTCAAAACATTCTTGTCGACGACTTTGAAATCATCAACTGGCAAGTAAAATTTATTGACAATGTTCAAGAAAAAATTTGAATTTTCCATTTCAATGTGGCCATATGTGTAGTTTTAGTTTCTAAAAACGTAAGAAGTTCAAACATGTCAGCACAACTTGCAATTCCATTTTATGCTGTATTTAAAAAACATTGTCAGTGAGAGTATTGGTGGGAAATAGGATCTTATTAGATAAATCATGGAGGAAAACAATTTTAACTTCATAATTACAAGATAATACAGTCAGTTTACAAAAAATGCTCAACTGGAAGAACAAACGATCACCAAAATTGAAAATTCAGACTGACATATAAGTCGACATCACAACCTAAAGAATGATGTCAAATATTGTAAACACAAAAAAACAAGGTCTGGAGCTCCAAGTTCCCACACTACCTTTGGAATTATATTCTGAAATAATAACAGGGTGTGAATTTAAAATAGACAGCAGTTCTCATCAAGTAAGTGTTAACAAGTGGAAAATTCAAGGGCAATATATACAAACGTTTAAGAAAACCTTCCGCTAAATCGATAACGTAGACACATCAGAATGTTCTCAAGCTTTGTATATAAATCATAAAAGATTTTAATAGGATAACCGTCCATCTCCAACATCTATTCAATAATCATGCCAATCCAGAACTCCCTCAGAATATTGAGATATAGAGTTATTGGTTGATGTCAAGTATCTCATTTAGCTACTGCTTAATTATTTATCATTGCCATGCTCTTTATTGTTGATTCTGTCTAATAGATTTTTCAACGTTTATTTTTATACAGTTTCTTTGTACTTCTAATTGGGAGGATGGACTAGATGCCAAACCACATTCAAATATGGAATTTGGGAAACAGATGCATTCACAATATTAAGTCTTGATACTGCTTCAGTCAATGATCTTTTGAGTGACAGTTAACATGCTGACCACTGTTGCATGATCAATGATATCTTCCTAAACCATATGAAATACAAAGATAATGAAACAAAATATACGTTTAATGGCTTCAATAAACAATTTTAGAGGATATTTGACTTTATTTATGCAACTCATCCATCTCAGCGCAAAGACTGCACCACCTTACTTAGAAATTTTTTGTTGTTTACATTTACATATATGCATATATGCAAGCCAACTAATAAGCACGAAAAATTTAAATTGTAGACAATGGATGTGTTGGATGAGAGAAAATAAATTTAAAAAATAGATAAGATAAACCTTAAAGTTTTCTCTCCTATTCATCCCATGAATTGGGTGACAAACTCATCCAAATAGCATAAAGAAATGAAATTCAGATGGATGAACTGGATAGTGTGTAAACAAGCAACCCATAAAGCATTTCTTGTCATTCTCAAAGGCTGAAATCCTTTATATTAATATTGCACAGAGTACAAAGTCATGAGCAAATTCCAACAGCTTTTGCAACATTTTATGTATGTGACATTTTTCTTTTTTAGGATTCGCAACTTTTTTTGCTCACAACTTTTAAATATTTTCACATTAAAATACTTCACGGATTTCAAGCTATTTTTTCTTGTTTCCGAAAAAGTGAACCCTAAAGATAGGCGCCCGCAGAAGTCAGTGAATGCAGAAAGAGGGTGTATTCTTATTGAGAATGATGTCCTTAGAGGAAAATCGATATTCTCGATATTGCTTCAATTTATGTATTTTACAGGATTTTATGCATAAAAAAAATTTTCGCAACTTTTTATGAATGCGACTTTTATCAGTTTAAGGTGCTCGCAACAATTAATGCTCACAACTTTTTTGTAAAAGTTGAAAAAAAATTTCAGAAGGTTTTGTGCTAACGACGTTTTGTGCTTTTAAGGCATAAGCTTTATTTAAAATTTGATTCATATATCACATACAGATATAGCACATTGGCATTACTAATGTCATTTAAATTCATCTCCCTGTTGTAGTTACGATAATCAGAATTAAATTTACAAGTTGCAAATTTACCATATGGATGAAAAAATTGAGTATTTTCATAACCAATAACCATATAATATTGGAATTTTTTGGATTTTCCAAGTGCAAATGTAATGCAAAAGTGTTCACCTATGTTGTTACCTAAACCGTAATATCTGACCAGATACTGAAAAAACACATTAAAGAATATGTTGTAATAGATTATAAAAATAATCTATTTTTTTTCTACATTATATATAATAATGTCCATCTCAAAGGTATTGCACAGGAGTGTACCAACCTCTCTAGTAACAGCTGGCAGTTCCATGTATTGATGATTCATCAGGTAGAATCATAGATTCTGAAAGCAAATAAAAATCATTAAATTAAATCCATTTCAATGATTATTTTTACAAAGCTTTCTTGTGAGAAAATTTAAAATCAACACAATTTTTTGTGATTATTTCAGATATGTCATACCGTTTGTTTATCATTTGCATAACTTCAATAGCCATTTGATATATATTTGTATCTTCAATATCATATTCATTAATTTTCTAATTTTAAAAAAAAAATCACATATTTGAACATAAATTCCAGTTTTCTTGAAATTTTTATTTTACTGATATACTAAACTCAATGATTGATATAACTACTGAATACTGCATGGATGTGTCAAAAAAAGTATTTCTTAAACATGATTGTAATGCAACAGCTGTTTCAAAAGTTTCTACAAACAGAAACTGTCTGCTAAAATTCTATTAATTCTATAATAGAATGAAGTTTATAGAAAAAAGTTTAGGGAAAACTTTTATGCTTAGTCGTTAAAAATTGATAACTTTTACAGAAAATGTCAGATCTGGCAAAACCTTAATTATTTTTTTAATTAATTGAAGATGCACGCTTAATCAAATTGCTTCGTAACGTTTTTAGTTATCTTTATGGACTTCATTTTGGCAATGTTTTCAGATTCCGGGACAATTGGCTGTCACATGACTAATTCACCCAATCAATGGCAGCGGACATAAAAAATACAGAATTAAGTGGAAGACAGAACTAAAGGCCGGTTTCCACTTCATTCGCCGTGGCGCACGACTAAATAAAAAATCACACCGCTCATACGCATGACCACAGCAAATGATGTGTAAACAAGTTCCGTTTTCCTAGCCAAGTAGCTGCCGAAGTAACTACTCACTGACTATGAGCAAAAATGATTATTGTTTTCACCATATATGATCTTCATTTAAGAATTTTAAGAATTAACAACTCAAAATTCAAGTTTTAAACAATAAAATGCTTTTAACAGTAAAACGTTTTTAACAATAAAATGTTTTTAATGTCACTACATATAATATCTTTGGCATTTGAATTTATTCGAATTTATTGTTTTTCCAGCGTTTTTAACGTTTTTTGAAAAACATTTTCAGGGTTCGAATTAACTTTTCGAAAGTGATTCGTGAAAATTTTAGGGTCTTTTAGTAAAAACTAGGGATGAGTTAGTGATAAAGGAGACAAGTGAGAAATGAACAAGACCAGGCAGAGACGACTGAAAAACGAAAAAATGGAACAAATCCATTGTTCGAATTCGCAAAAATATGCGAGCCGTAAGAGTGCTGCAGGCGAATTTTTTTTTGGTTTTGCCATAGCATTTTACCCTTTTGCGAAGTATTTTTTGCCTATTTGCGATTGACAAATATCTAAAGTTGCGATGCACAATATTGTCTCTTTGATAATTAATACGACCGTACAAGAATCAAAACGAAAAAAACAAATTTATATACATTATAAAATCAATGCACCCGTATCGTTTGCACATTATGTGAATGCTTTCTCCTTCTTTTTCAAACGACAGATATAGCGTTATTAATAATTAATGACTACCTGTTAAGCCCGGCTGCGTAATAATGATGTTCAGAGGAAAAGGTTTTAATTTTACGTAAAAGTATGTAAAACAAAAAAGACATCAACGTAATAGATTGCACCTGACATTTTAATCTCTTGAGACAAACGGCACAAGTTTCTTACTAATGTACTATAGACACATTGAACACGTACGCATAAGTTTCGTACTTTTTCAAAGTTTTTCACTTATCGCATATCGAAACGCTGCAAATGAATGTCTTTGGAAGCTAAATTATATTTCCAGGATTTATGTTATTTACGAAGAGTGTTTGAATATCGCACAGTGAAAAACGGCCTTTATAAGCAAAGAAGTAAATATTTTAATAATCAACACACCTGCTATGCGGCACGTGCAGGAGAATGAATTAAAAAAAGTTTTTAAAATTTTCGTTGGTCACGTACAAGTGTTAATTGTTAATTTCATTTTCATTCGAAATTAATCAGGAGATCATTCAAGTGAGTCTTCGTAGGCGCTTTCGCTTAACGGCAGTATTTGCGAAGTAAATTATCTTATGAAAACATACCAGACAAAAAGTCAGGGCAAACTGATTTCGACAATTTCGTGTCTGGGTTGCACAATGTTCGATGTTTGACCGCTATATCAAGGCTTGCTCTGGTGCTTCAAGTAAAAATCACAAGCTTCTGATCATTAATATAGTGAGTAAATAGGTTTTACGCGACGCAAAATTATTTGATAAGAAGCTAGTACCAAGGTTGAAGTAGTTTTCTGTACTAAGTAGAAATGAAAGAAACATGTTGAAGTTCATGTCTTCATCAGTATTTAACATTAGTACATGCAAGTAATGAGATGGACAAAAATTTTTTTTTTCACTTTTAAAATATAGATTGATTCGTGATTTTCCTTTCATGTACTAAAAACTGATTCGTGAAAATCTAAAATCCGTTCGTAATTCACGAATCACGAGTCGTTATTTCGAACCCTGATTTTATCATTTCTTATCCAAATCGCCTGGACTGTCATGATTATAACAACTGAAATAAAAACGAGGAATTTTAGGGATTTACTTTCGCGAATTAGTGACTAAATCCATTTCACGTAAAATAATCTTTGGTGTTCAACTGGAAAAGTGAATTTCGTGTGGATAAATTTTCATGGTTTTCGGTTTTTGTGCATTTTTTTTCTCTAAATATTTTGAAATTTTAACACATGAGACAGAGATTTATTGATTTAGTAATTATCCTTATTTAGTACACAGCGAAAAATAACTATTTTAAAAGGTGCGCACCATAATTATGATAAAAACAATCATTTCCGAAATAAGTGCGAACTTAGTATACATCAAAGTCACTTTCGTAGTCGGGTACGCACTATCAATTAGGAACACTTTCATTTAAGGAACTCATTGATGAGTACCAACAAATCAATGATAAACCAAAGTAGATTTTTATAGAGTACTGATTATCTTGTCTATTGCAAACTTTGTGAAAAAATAAAAATAAAATCTCACACAATTCGAGTAAACTTTTCTTTTAAGTTTCCAGAAAAGTATGAAGTTAGGATAACTACGGTAATACTTGTATTGGTGGAAGAAAAATACTTGAAAAAAAACATATGAAATTTGGGTTTTTTTGGGGGTTTCTAGCTTCCTAGGCCATTTCGCGTAGGATCAATTTTTGCGAATCCGCATATCAGCCCTTTTCACAGGGACTTCCTTTCAGGAAAATGACCAAAAAAACCCGCAAAAACACAAAAACACAAAACTTTCTCCCTGCAAAACTTTCTGGTCGTAAAGTATTAGATGATACTTTACTTGATGCTGAAATCAAAAGATTATTTGAAATGAAAGAATAAAAAATTGAATTACCATTAAACATATTTGCATTGATTTTCTTTTGAAATCCTCTTTTTCAAATTGTGAGGGGAACAGATTTACAGCATCAATGAACTTCAGCATAACAAGTTTTGTCCATAACAACCTGAACAACAAGAAAAAATTATTCTCTTATTTTTTTTCTGGTTTGTAAAATGTTGGTAAACTTTTTTTGTAACTTGAAAAATGCACCGAAAGCATCCTGGATTCGTCACAGACATCGTTTGAAAATGAAATGATTAAGAAATGTTTGGAAAATGACGTTTGCGAAGATTTTAGAGATTTCTTCGTTAAAAGAAATCACAACAGGGACACGAGAAACAATAATTGTCACATTAAAATTCCGAGGGTAAAATTGGAATCAGGTTTACATTTTATTGGGGCCAGAATTTTCAATGATTTACCCCTCGAGGTTAGAAAATGCAATTGCTTTTATAGTTTGTACTAAGCAGTATTTTAGTAGCATGTAAATGAACGTTTCTATCTTTGTAAATCATTTATTTATTAATTAATTAACTTATTTAAATATTATTATTTAACTTTCAAGCAGGACCAATACTTCAATAACTAAATGGTGAAATATTTTTCAGGCAAGATAAAGAACACTATACTTTATATGGTTTCCCTGTTCAAAATGTTCGAAAAACCATAATTTATTTTCATGTATAGATCAAAGGAAAAGCAAACCGTGATTTCTTTATTTTTTCTTTGTACTCAGCATCAAATAATTCAGCATTTTTTTCCTGATATGTCAATATCTCATCAACAAGACATTCAATTTCTTTGATTTTCTCTACCCAAGAGAAATTCCCACCATTTTCAATTTCTGCACTCACTACAGAAAATAAACTTTCCAACATTTCTTTTAATGCCAAAGTGTCTATCATCTAAAGAGAACACAGAGACTAGACCTGCAATGATCACATCTTGGACAATCCAATTTTCTTCATGTAACCACATTAACCTAAAGGGACTCCCGAATCACTTAAAATTACTTATTTTACAAATTCTTCTTGTTCTAATTCTATTGTATATCTTATTGACTATAGTCTAAATGAAAAGATCACAATTTCATAGTGTGCATGTCGCAAAAAAAGTTAATACAAAAACACTCAAGGCCTTAAAAACATAAGAATGACAGGAAGCTGACATTTAAGATTGCTCGCTTCTTAGGAGGCAAATAAATTAAGATGAAGAAAAGGAAATGGTCAGCCTTTTATTTGTGCTTCTTACAAAAAGACTATAAATTTCCATTGTCGTTCAATAATGTAATCGCTTCTCCAACTTGATCAAAACTTTTATATTGGCAGAAAAGCTGTTTTGCAATTCAAGCAGTTGACATCAATATTTTCATTTTATTGACTTTAGGACACCCATGGTGGAGTAAAGTATTTAAAATACCCGTGTTTCTCCTACTACTACTACTACTACTACTAATCCAAGTTATGAACGTTTTCGTGCAGCGTTTACATGACATCGTTGCCGAATTCTCAAACTTGGTCAAATTCGGACTTCCAGCTGACCAATTTTCATGAAATTTTGCACAGATCACAATTGAAAGGTGCTGATTTCAAATTTGACAATAATTTTGTCAGGTTTGACTAAAATTGGGCAATTTAGGCCAAATTTGGACCAAATTTCGAAAATTCTTCAATTTTCATGAAATTTTGCACGGGTCACAATTGAAAGGTGCCGATTTCGAATTTGACAATGATTTTGCCAGGTTTGACCAAAATTGGGCAATTTAGGCCAAATTTGGTCCAAATTTCGAAAATTCTTCAATTTTCATGAAATTTTGCACGGCTCACAATTGAAAGGTGCCGATTTCGAATTTGACAATGATTTTGCCAGGTTTGACTAAAACTGGACAATTTAGGCCAAATTTGGACCAAATTTGTGACGATTCAAAGGAAAATCACTACAAGTGATAATAGCGCTCACATCGAGAAGTAGCGCTAAATTTATCGCTAACATTGATGAACTTAGCGATAAATATAAGCAGCACAAAAAGCGCTATCTTGTTTAATTATTCAAGAATAATTAATTTGTTGCTAATATATTCATCATAAATAGTATTCATCTTTCCGTGTTTTTTATACGTTTTTCAATTATGGTTTTGAAGTTTACTTGTGTGTGTAAACACAACTTTCAGACAATCTTTCACATAAACTTCACGGAAAGCTGAAGGAAACAGGTGTTATTTTATTTAAACGAAGGTGAGTATTTCAAAAGAGAACTTTCGCAACTCGTCAAGCCGACGTTAAAATATTTTCATTTATCCCTTCCTACATTCATACTTCATCCCAATGTTGAACCTAAAGACATTATCGACGCAGTGACAGAAGTCAATAATGATCACTAAAAACGTTGTGATCAATTTAATTAAGGGTACATCTCCACCTAGTGCAAGTGAAATGTCTTTCGAAAGAATAATAATAAAGGTTTTGCTATCGAAGAAATTTTTAATGTAATGTGTCTTTAATATTGTAAAAGTTTTCTCCCAAGAGCTTATAGAATGGCAATCAAACAATTTAGAAAAAAGAATTATCGCAGATGGTTTCTACTTGTGGTTGCTTTGGAACTAACTTCTGTATCTTTAATCTCCAATCGAATATAAGAACCAGTCAATTAAGTTCAATTTAATACACAAACAGGTGCTACCTGTAAATGTACGTTTCAAAATAATACATTACCAAATCGAATAACACAGCATTTAAAATTGAATTTCAGATTTGTGCTGAAGGTGCCGGAATAACAAATAAATGCTTTTCGGAAACTTTTTATTTCTAGAAAAATATGTCCGCTTGTCTGTGCAGTCATAACTGAATGAATCAGAGTTTATCATGTCAAAACAAGCGAGTTTGTTTTGTATTTATTGCTATTTGGCGAAACAATAATTAAATCACTGTTATTTGAGAACTTCATAAAACAACACATGCATATGTGAAATGTATAAACAAACGACTTGAACAAAACTTTTTAACGATAATAACGGTAATCTGTGCACTTAGGATATTAACGATATTAACGAATTCACTTTTATCTCATTCGATATTCTGTTTCACATAATTAATTGAAACAACATTATTATACTAAGAATTTAGTGATAAATCAAATACTTATCGCTAAAATTTAGCGCTTTTTCGTAAAGAGTGATATTTAAAAGCGATAATAGTGATAATGATAAAACTAAAAGCGCTAAATTTATCACTAATATTGTTTCTACATTTGTAAATAAGAACAAATTAGCGCTAAAACCCATTGTTCTTTTAGCGCTATTAGCACTTGGTATAAAGCGCTATTATCGCTTGTAGTGATTTTCCTTTGAATCGTCACATTTCGAAAATTCTTCAATTTTTATAAAGCTTTGCACGGGTCACATTTGAATGGTGGTGATTTCAAATTTGGCAGTCATTTTGTCTGATTTGACCAAAAATGGACAATTTGGGCCAAATTTGTACCAAATTTCGAAAGTTCTTTAATATTCATAAAAGTTTGTGCAAAGCACAAATGGAAGATGTTGATTTTGAATTTGCCAGTCATTTTGTTAGATTTGACCGTATGGCAATTCGGCAAGTTTGTATTTTTGAAACCAGATATGTATTGTTGTGTTTTGTCCTGAAGTCTTCAAGCCAAGCAGCTTCTTGTTTAATATAAGAAAGCATATAAAATTACATCAGGTATGTTCATAGCCTGAAGTTCCAACAAAAAACAGTACAGTTTTCATACTCTTGTTCGGATTACTTATCTCTGATAGCCTTGTGATCCTTGTTGGATAGAATTAGTATATGAGCTTCAAACCCCTGGGTGAGAACTTTTAATTTTGTTTGAAATTGTTTGTGACTGCATTTGAAAAAAAAGGGCTATAAATGACAAACCCCATAATAATTTCCCTCAGAAATGTTTTTTATCTATTTTATTATAATATTACTTATTTTATTTTTTTTACCTCTGGAATTTTAGGGGTTGAAGCACTAATCTTGAGTTGTCTTCTGTCACTGATTGCTAAATTGGCTTCAATTAAGTGAAGCCTTTCTTTTGAAAGACTGTATTATTGAGTACAATTAATTTGACTACTGACACAGATAACCAAAATTTCAAAAGTAATTGTTTGGTTTATACATCAATTTTCAAATAACCACAATAAGAAAATAATACTTTTCATTCTAAACCTCTTAAAGTTCTTTTAGTAATATTTAGAAAGGGTCATGGATAAATAGGGAAAATACTCACAAATTCTTCTTTGTCATTGTTATTACTGTCTTTTACACAATGAACTATAGATGGATCTAATTTCAAAATAGAAAATGCATGTTTAATCCTTTTTTCATATGAATTCAAAACTTTTTGAATGATGTGAATGGCTGTTTTGTCTGCTTCAAAGGAACCAGGCTCATTCTGTCCTGAAAAATTTTTCTTTGCCACACTAATGACTTGGGAGGCAATAACCTAAAAGAAGAATGCCAAAAAACCTTTACAGTGGCAAGAAATTTGAACCTTCTTGGAGTATATTATAAGATTTAGTACAATGTGTATTACAAGACAAACATACATGAATAAGGTAAGTCCTATAGCAGCTAATACAAAATAGATGACAACTGAACAAAATTCCAAAAGACATTAAATGCTTCAATCTTCTGAAGAACACTGATGGTAAGTAAGATACCTCACATGCCAGGTTATTAGTACATCTGCACAACTTCCTAACTGCCCTGTTAGTGTATTCTTCTAATGAGTCTTCTTCTTTATTGAAAGTAATCTTCTCATGCATCAATGTTCCAATGATGTTTGTGTTGCCTGGTAAAGAAGTAAAAAAGTGTAAAGAAGAACAAAGTGTAACCAGACTGCATCTGAAACTGAATTATCATTATCAGCAAAATCACCATTCATCATTTAGGCTTAGAATTTGCTCACTACTTCAGACCCAACTCAATTCATTCATTCAATTCATTCAAAAATACAAATCAAAAGCAACTGTATGTTAACACTTGTTTGACATGCCAACTTTCCAGTGCATTCAATAATTTCGTTAAGTAATGAAATAAACATTTATGTTTAATTTATGTTTAAACATACATACCTATTTACATACCAAATTACATAACAAGCAAGGTTGTTGCTAGTTATTATAACAAATTTTGGTGACAAACATAAAGAAATAAAAATGAAAGTAACATCTTTTCAATTTAGGCAACATATGTGACCATCCAGGAGATTTTAATAACAAAAAATGTTTTACACTTTGTGGCAAAATGTTTTTTCAGCAATGAAAAAAATGTTTTCTTGTCATGTGGGCAACGTTGTAAACGTTTTCTTAAAGCGTTTTTTTGTTTTCCAATAAAATGTTTTTTTCGTTTTCATAAAAAAAATTTAAACTTTTTTACATAAAAATGATTCAATGATTTCTAAGTTTTTATAAAAAGCATTTTCAGTTACTCAACCAAAACACAAAACACTTGCCTTCCGGTGGCCAAAAAGAAGTCCTAAAGTCTGTTCAAAAAATATGTGCACTAATTTCAGTTACCATGTGGAAACCAGATTTAGCAAATTACATAAATTCCCTTGAGCCTGGTTTTTATATAAAAGCTGAAATCAGTGCATATAATTTATGAACAGACTTTAGTTGGTCTGGAAACATAGTCGACCATTTCATAAATAATTTTGCCTTCTTTTTCCATTATAAATTCTACTGAATAAGTGTAATTTTAAATTAAAATTGAAATTAGAATTACTCCTGGAATTAGACGTATTCCATAATCCATAATGTCATTAATAACTGGTAGCTGTGAGTCGTTATTAAAACCAGTTATATATGATACACTTGTTTTAATCATTCACTTGAGAAAAACAGTGACCTCATTAAACTAATAAAAAAAAGGGATGCACCTTGTTCATAAAAAACCAAAACAAAATCAAAGAACTATGAAGTTAAAGATGAATATGCTATTTTAATATTATTTTAAACATACATTTGCAGGTAACACAAGTAAGTATAAGTAAGTAAGAGTAAGTATATTTATTAGAATGCACTGATTACTTGGTTCTCATTCAGTTAAAGAATAGAGAAGCAAAAGTTGTTTCAACAGTTTCTACAAATAAAAACCGTCTGCTAAAATACCCTTAAGTCTATTATAGAATTAAATTGACAGAATTGCTATTTCGGTAAATCCTCCAGGAAAACATTTATTTTCATAAAGATGTATTTTCACTTGGGGAAAGTCGTTGAAAATGGATAATGGTCTGGTTCAGACCTGGCAATTACAACAATTACAAAATAAATTAATAATAAATTAATAGTTGCAATCGACAATCACCAAGTGCAACCACTCTCATGTATTTCATTAGTAATTAGTAACTGATCAGTAATTTTTGATATTTCATCGTCGTAATCGTCAGACGTTTATGGCGATTCTGACAATTGCAACAGTGTTCACATTAGACAATTACAATGATTATGATGATTACACTGAATTTTAATCATTGTCATCACCAGGTCTGAACCAGGCTTTACAGAAAATGTCAAATGTGGCACGCAACTAAATAAAAAATCAGTTTACGTATGCAGCGGTGGAAACCGGCCTTTAGTTCCGTCTTCGGTCTTCCTAGATAAATAGCTTATTGTGTTCAGTATTTCTGATCTTCCTTTAAGAATTTTAAGAATTAAATATCGTTTTTTAGGTTCTTCTTGAACTTTCTTAACTTTATGGTTACTGTGATGCAACCTAAAAGTAAAAATTCAAGTTTTAAACAATAAAACGCTTTTAACAATAAAACCTTTTTAACGCGAAAACGTTTTTAATGTTACTGCATAAAATGTTTTATGAAACGTTTAAATGCTTTCTCTTTTGAATTCTTGAAACATTTTTGAATTTTGATAAAAATCTTTTCTAACTTTTTTTCTATTGTTTTTTCAACGTTTTTAACGTTTTTTGAAAAACATTTTGTCATTTGTTATCAAAATCCTGGACAGTCACATGTATTGAAAATAATATAATATATATTTATAAATTTGACTTACTGCAAGACTGCTCTATCAATTCTTCATACATGATACCTAGATCAAAACAATGGAATAAATAACTTTGATTACAAGGTCAAATTTCTATTACTTTTTCCACATAAGACAGATTACATGATGTAACATAAAAATTTCAAAAATTAGAATGTGATTACTGATGGCATACTAAATATTAAAATAAAGTGCTAAATAACGAAATAAGAAATCTGTTTAACATAAAATTGAAAGAAGCTGTTTTAGTAAATTTTGAATGAAGATCATGTTATTTTAATAAAATTAAAAATTCACAGCTATTAATATGCATTACAGCCAGTACTTACCAAAATGTTTTTCTTCAATTTCTCTTATCAGTGTATCTTTCTTTAAAAACATTAAAATTAATTTGAATAACAGCCAAGTTTTGGGTTTGCATGTTCCTCTATCCCATTCCAGAAGCATTTTGGATATTTTGTCCTTTATACGTTGATTCTCCATCTCAATTTGTGTCACATGTTCATAAGGTAGCAAGTAACATACAACAAAGAAGTATTCACAACCAAGCTTTTCGCTAATGTGTAAAAAAATCTGATATCGTTTTTTTCCAGCAGTAAATTTTTGAAACTTTTCATTATCAGGTACTCGGACTAAAATGTAAACGCATAATTTGATGCAGCTAGCAAGCCTGATTTCAGGATGTTCCAACCTCTTCTAATCAGATAAACAAAAATAATAGCCTTAAATAGCAAAGAACACCAGTAAAATTATTGTCATGCAAGAGATGGTCAATGAAATGTTTAATCGAGGGAAAGGCTTATTTTCACACTCCAGCTGACAACCATTTCAATTTGGGCACTAATTTCTAACTATTTACCCTGAAACATCCTACGACTTCACAGGGTAATGGGCTGGAATCAGTACCATCAGTACCAGTAGAATTTGTGTTCCTCCAGAAGAGGACTCAAACCTGCAAAATGTCTGTGGCTGTACATCTTCACACAGACACTTCCAGTTCAGTGAACAAGTTTCCAACCCATTCTGTAGGTGCTTTATGGTATATCTCGATAAATATCTTTTGTTTTTGTAAAGTTTTCACTAAAGCATTTATTGACTATAATGCAAATAAGATTTAAACGCGTGTTCCAATTAATTTCCATATAAAATTTTAAGAACTTTTTGTTGTTGTTGCAGCTGTTTATACCTGGGGTTCTGCTTGGTTCTCACTGATAGGGGCACTTCACTGATTTTCTTTTAATGATGCGTCCAAAGTAGTACTTGTACCAGACCACATCAATCAATTTCAGTTATTTAGTGTGGGTGGCTATGTCACAAAATAAGGCTTCGTTAGACTAGAAGTGGTAGAAGCAATTTCAAGGTTTCAAATCGTTCTTTGAGTGACAGATGAAAAAAAAAACTATGGTGTCATTTTTTTCAAAAATGGTTTTGGGCCTGAGGCGGCATCACAGATTTAAGGTAGGAAAAAAATTAATGTTGGAATTTTTCACTTTTCTTTAGCTCAACTTATAGATATTGAATAGAGAAGCGAAAAATATTGAAAAATATTTGAGGTTTAAATTCAATAATCAAAAGTTATGGGGGTTTAAAGTTTCGAAAATCCAGGGGCTAAGAAAGAGATTCTTCGTTGCATATATAACATTTATTAAGCAACAATATTTTTAAACATTTTCAAAACTCACTTAACAGTTAATACCAACAAAATACTGCAATAGATGATAAAATCTAAATTTTTAAGGTCCTGGTCAGGGGTAAAACAGGAATTTTCTTAGACATTTACCCACTGATTTTGTGAAATTCTTCATTTAACGTAGATTGAACAACATTTTACACTATTTTCTTTGCAAAAGATGTTTGCGAGAGTTGGGAACATTTTTAAGAGATGTTATGGATTTTAAAAAAACTCTGACAGTGGTAAATCGGACAAATATGCTGCTTCAAGATGGCAGCAAAGCGAGTGAATGTGCTTATTATTGCTGTGCTAATGATTTTAACTTATACTGTGAAGTTCAGTTTTGTGTGTTGACAGTATTGGGCTTGTTATTAGTGGAAAAGAAGAGACTAATCTTACAAATGAAAACTATTTTGTTGTCAATTTCTGTTAAAGGAAGAGAAAGGAACTTCTACCAAAATTCTCGCGACCATTACACATTACTTTTATCATTAGCTGGTGACGTTCATCCTTGTCCAGGTCCTGAAAGAGTTATACCAAAACTGAGTGGCCTATGTAAACGCCATGGATTAGCCATTTTGCACCAAAACTCACGTTTTCAAACTTACATTATATATACATTATATGCATCTGGAAAAGATGGAGGAGTAGCCGCATACCGTAAATGACCGATTAAGCGTCCTGGGCGCTTATAATTTTTTTAAACTTTTAGGGTGGGTGCTTAAACGGACAGGGCGCTTGATTGAGTCCTGGGTGGTTATCTTTTCACTGGATGTTTTTTCTGTTTTGATACAAAGAAACACTAATCTAAGTCTAATTTCTAAGTCTAAAGTCCGGCGTTGCGAGGAAGTTGATATCGTCTTCTTCGATTTGGTCACTCCTAAACAGATTTTCATCTATTCAAATAAAACGGAAGGCTCGATAAATACTCTCACTTTGAGATGGACGTAATTCATTCCCGCATTATATTAAGTTTCCTTCATTATGCTGAAATATGTGTTCAACTAAAAACCATGTTTTTCTCCATATTTTATGCTTTTGCAGTTTCAGTTTTGGACCTGTGCACTTAATCGGAACCTGGGCCGGATATGTCCAAGTATCTTCCTAACAACGCAGCGAGCGTCAGTGAGCGAGGAGGCATAGTAGTTTCACAAGATAGGCGAATGTCAGTTTCCGATTTTGTTCATCATCATCTTCATCATCCTCCAACATTTCGTGTTGACGTTACACGGTGGTATACAATTATTAGCTGACTTTGCTTTTTTCCCGTTTCAAAGCATGATACTGTAAGTGGGAGACAGAGTTTTCTCGTATTTCTTTCCTAAATTATTATTATATTATACTATGTTATTTAGGAAGTTTGTATGCTAAAATTGCTTAGACATTTTTCATGTTACTTTTCTGTTGTTTTAGTGAAGTGAAGAACAAGGATTTTGAAGCACAGCTTGAAATCCGAAATTTTGCCAACCATGCATTTTATTTTTGTATATGTTTTAGCTCTAAATCTTTCATTCAATAATTTTATTTAATGCACTGATTTTCGGCAGATCTTGCCTTAAAAAGATTTTGATTGGATTTATGTGTATACAAGAAAGCCATATTACCAATTGTCGTTTTTCGTTCTTCTTTGACTGTCTTCCAAACCTAGTGTGATCATGATCAATAAAACCTTCTTATATTTTTTTCTTGTTTTTTTATGTAAACTTTGGTTATTTTTTGTTTTAAATAAAAGTTTGAAACACAGATTTCTAATGGATTTTTCGCTTTAATTTTTTTTTTTTGAAAAAATTTGTTTTTTTTCTTTTGGCTCTTACAGAATGTTTTTAACAAATCTTATTTTAATTATAAAATACGTATCCATGGTTTCAGTTCACACACCTCTTGTTTGTGGGAAATACTTTCTGATATTACTTGTTAAGCCTTATTTACACTTTTTGAAAGGTATATTAGCATCAGTGTGACTTAGGCCTAAGAGATAACAATAAGTAACAAAGTTTTGTGCATATTTTCATCTGTTTAAGTGTAGATCTATTTGGTTTGCATATTGCAAGTTGGTTTTGAAATGCCGCCAGGCTTCCTAAAAAACTGATTTTGTCGAAATACTTAAGCATATAACTTTGCCTCATATCAGGTCCCAAATCAACCAAAACATTTTTTTTCAGCCAAAAACTTGTCTTCGTTTCCGTTGTTAATATACAGCTTGCTGTCCGTACAAATTGGAATGCTTGAGCGCGGGGGCATTTTTAGCTAAAGCTACATGCTAGTAATACACTTAATGACATGTTAGAAACTGCAACATCTGAGTCGAAAGAAGTGATAACTTAGGGACAGTAATGTAAATTTTCTCAACAAATCTGATAATAAAGCTTTTAAGGAGTTATTAACTTTATATGGCTCACTCGCACAACAACGGAAACATTGATTGATACAATTGCTAGTAATTGCGTCTCTACTATATCTACTACTGACGTCATACCATCGAGTGTCGGAAATCACGACATGGTTGGTCATTGTAGAAAAATAAACCATCTGACAGGCCTGGTCGTAAGAGGCGTCCGATCACACGTGCACGCCTCCACACACGCCAAGATTTATTTACGCGTGTGGCAATCGCACGCCTGGCTTGTAATGACAAGTGTTATAACAAATGTTCATTTAAAAGTCAACAAAAATCTGTCCCAAAATGTTGAAAGTTTTGCTTCGGAAATTGTTCATGTGCTACGATTAAATTTTACAATAACGGAACGAAACTTTGCTACCATTTCAGTAGTGAGGTCTCCGATCGCTTTGGAATACGGTAGTGGTTTTGAATTAAAAATCAGTGCTCACAAATTTTCTTCGTTTATTAGTAGAAAACAAGTCTACTCAGCGAAATCCGCTGAGGAATGAAGAAGGAGCTTTGTGTGTGTGATTTTATTATGCATTATATTATTTCATTGTATTATGTAGTTTTCTCTTTCTTTTTGACGTTCTTTTAAGTTACAAAAGTATGCGCAAGGTTGCAGTTTCGAAAAAATAATCTTTTATTTAAAAAAAAATAGCCAGCCAGGTGGTGACGAGTTAATGGAACGGAAACGTCTTTAATTTAATTCAAAAACCATTTGAACTTCAAAGCAAAACGATGGAAAGTAATACAATTTTTTTATTTTCAGGTTTTATTTTTCCTCTTTATTAATTTTTGAATAAATTTTATTTACCGTCAATGTTATCTTTATATATAGCTAACATTTTACGTTCTGAATCTTCGAAAACATTGTTTTGTTTTATTAATTCATTGTCCGTGAAAATCTCATTATTTTTATATATATGACACATTTCAAATTTCACTTGATTATCATACAGAATGAAGATCGTTGATCTTAACTGGAAAAATTGATGGGACATCTGGCAAAAATTTTCACAAGCACACGTCATAACTGATATCGTCAATTAAGGCGTGCGATGACCACATGTCTGCTAATTTTCTTACAACCAGGCCTGTCCGAAATTCAGATCTCACACCATCAAAACACGAAACTTTAAAAATTAAGAATCTGGAAAAATGTGTGATGATTTTAAAAACGCTGATTGGTCGCCAATAGAAACTGAATGACGTCAACAAAAGTTTATCATATTTCAATTCTGTGTTAAATAATGTTTTTGAAATACATGCCCCAACAATAACTAAACGTGTCCATGGTAAACTAAAACTCTCCCTGGCTAACAACAGCAATCAAGTCAGAAATGAACACATGTGATAAACTATTGCGTAGATCTGGAAGATCCAAAAAGGACGAAGATATCCTAGCCTACAAACAAAAACAAAATAAAGTGAACAATATGATCCAAAAATCGAAAGCAAATTTTCATAAGCAACTTCTTCGTGAAAATTCTTCAGATCCTGACAGTTTCTGAAACATCTTGAAAGCTGTATATCGATCCAAAGTTAAAAGTAAACTATCGTGTCAGCTATTTGAATCGGAAGGGAAACATGTAGACCACCCAAAATCAAAATCAAATGGTTTTAGTAATTTTTTTCCAAATGTTGCTACCAAGTTAAAGTCTAAAGCCTTCCTGTTATTTAATCTTGTATGGAGAAAGGCGAAAAAAAATCAATGTCAATGCTACAGTACCTTTAGATTTACCTACATATCCCGAGCAGAAGTTGAAAAGCATCTCCAATCAATCAAACAAAAGAAAGCTTCAGGACCAGATGATCTCCCTGGCTGTCTTTCGAAAGATGTAGCACAAGAAATCGCTATGCCACTTACCAGAATCATTAACCTTTCTTTGGAAACAGGAATATTCCAGAGTGAGTGGAAGATTGCTAAGACTGTCCCTATCTATAAATCCGGAAATGTGACATTATATGATAATTATCGACCTATATCACTTCTTCCCATTTTAATTTACCAAATCGGCTGCTGTACTGTTTGTAGATTCCATTCGAAAGGCAGTTGATAGGGGTGAATTGGTCAGAGCTGTGTTTTTAGATTTAAGCAAGGCGTTTGATACCATCAGCAATGCCAATTTACTTGCCAAATTGCCTTGCTATGGGATTAGAGAAACTGAATTTAATTGGATGACTGATTATCTGTTTGCTCGGAGACAAATTGTCAGTTATAAAAACACTCAATCCGATGTTGAATATGTTTAGCAAGGTTCCACAAGGATCAATATTTAAGCCCCCTCCTCTTTCTTATCTTGTTCAATGACATTGGAATGCACCTAAAACACTCCCACATTGTTAAGTATGCTGACAATTCAGTGATTATTTTCAACAATACAGATTTTCATGTAATTCAGAATTCCTTGAACATTGACGTATGAATCCCTTGCACAATGGTTTGACAACAATGACATGATTCCCAATTTAAAGCCAGGAAAGACAGAATACATGTTATTTGGTACATCGCAAAAACTGTCAAAACTACCCAACAAATACTTGAATATAATTTTTTGACAGAGAAAGATAAATACCACCAACACATATAAGTATCTTGGGAACAAAGTTACAAACACTCTTAGTGTAAACGATCAATTTGGCTCGAATTATAAGAAATTTTCGAGTCGTTTAAATATACTACAGAAACTTCAATTCTTGATGGATACTAGTCTGCAACCATGATCTACCATAGTATTTTAAGTCCAATTTTTGAATACTGCAGTGCCCTATCATTAAAACTAAACGAATTGCAAAGATCAAAGCTGCATAACCTTACAACTTGTGCAACCAGTATTATCAGTCCCGATGGAAGTGTTCCAATACGTCGATAGAAAACATTAACACATTGTCAACTTGTATGTTTGTGCATAAATGCATCTCAAAATCTACTTGCTCAAACTTTCATAACTACTTCACCAAGGTGAATCATAAATTCCAAACCAGAAATAATGGAATCAGTCTGACTTTACCAAAAGTGAGGTTTTTATTTCCAAGGTGCTACTCTTTATAACTCTCTACCGACTAACATTCGTAGAGAAAATGGTGTAAAAAACTCAAAGATATGCTGAAAGGGCATTTAAGGTCTGATTAGTCTATTTGGTTTAAAACCTAGGCCTGAGTTTGGAGATGGAGACTTTTTTCTGACTTCTTTTATCCAGGTTTTAGACTAAGAGTTTGTTTCTTATAATTAAATTTTTAATTTATATTTTAATTTTTTAAATTTTACGTTCATTACAGGACACACATTTATAACAGTTGTTTATTTAGCTGAAGTGTTTATATCCTGTGTAAATATTCGTTTTAAATAAATTAATTAATTAAATATTTTACCCCCTCATTTTATCAAAAATCTTCATTTTTTGTCTTATTTAAACAAAATTTATAGTGTTTCTCGCTATACGTCACATTTTTTAATAATAAAATTATAAATATTGCTGTGGTTGTTATCGGTGTAAATTTGGCATTTAGCGCCGGATTTGCTTTTGCCGACTTTTTACTATACACATTATGCAAAGGTGAAAAAAATTAAACATAGTCATCATCAAATCTTATTATAATAATCCGCGTTGTGCATACCACTTTTATTTTAGAGAGTGATATATTTAGTTTTAATTTACGGTCATCGTCCTCTTATGTGCGCGTAAAACCACGTAGAGGTGAGAGACACTTTTTTCACGATTATTCCAAAAGCACGTGGCATTTGACGTCAGTTTTTTTATATGATCACGGGGAATCATTGCATTGCATCCCCAATCGAACGCGACGTTTTTTGGGAAATATCTCGAGAACCAATGGGGATAACTGACGTTTTTTGGGGTCCGCGATACGGGTGAAGGGGTGACGCAAAATTTGGGCCTAAATTTTATTTGGTACTGCGGCTATGACGTCATCAAAATCTTTGATCTGCGATATCTCTGCAACGGTTGATCGTAGCGAAACGATCCCATACATTTTTTTGATCAGTTTTTTGAGCTCTACAACATGGGTACACTGTTGAGTCGCGATTCCTTAATTAAAATTTTCATCACGGGGTACACACACATGGGAACGCGGGATTTGACACATTGTTTTCGCAGTTAAAACCCGTAAAAAACTTTTACGCGGGATACTATAATTTAACTAAATGTTACGTAGGATTTCCTGTATTGGCCGCGTAAAACCACGTAGAGGCGAGAACGTTTTTTTCTCTGTAATGACGTCAGATTCTACTGAATCATTGATTTGACGTCAGTTTTTTTATCAGTAAACAACGTTTATACGGGAGACGGGTTCATTTTCGAAATAAAAACCAGTAAGAAATGTTTTGCCTGCATGTTGATCGTTGGCGGCGTGCGACGACGCCTTGGCGTCTAGTAATCAAATAATCCTCATAAACCACATATCAAAACATTTTTTTTTGACATTTTGACATCTACACGACTCGACATATTCTCTTCTCCAGTGTTTTTTACAATTTCGATGGAGTCTTAAAAACCACTTTTTCGGTATGGCTCCGTTTCTTAATTCAAGTAGGAACAAGAGCCTTAACAGGCACAACGATTTCTGGATTTTTTGTTCATACTTCTCACTTAAATAATACCCACTTGAAATAATAAAAAAAAATGAAATAGTAACATAAAAACATTATTATAAAACTTTCAAATGTTTCTGGAAATTTTAATGATTGACATGGATACACATATGAATTAAGAATGGATGTAGGCTATTTTCTTTCAGGGGATTTTGATGAGGTGCCATATTAGACATAAACAAGCGCCGAGGACGTATAGTAACCACGCTAGATTTGGACAGTAAGAAAAATAAAATGAACCAAGAACACGGACGGTTTTAATGGATTATGCAGAAATCTAATTATTTAAATCCCCTTTGCCCAGGTGCAGCTCTCATTTCGACATTCAGATGAAAGATTAGGACTATTAGCCACACGACAGAGCTCTTGATGTGTACTTCCACAATCTGAGCTGGTCTGCTTTTTCATTACTAGAAGAGTCAGACTAAAATCACCACCTAAAAGAACAGCCTTTCGAGCAAAAGGCATATCACTGATTAAGATATCTCTGAACACTCTATAAACGACTTTCCGATCACGATTTGTTTACATCGCTATGCGCATGCGCGAATTGTTAAAAAGTTTTGGGGGCAAAACATTGCGCGAATCCGCCATTTTTCAACCAAAACACAAGCAAAACGAAGCTGGAAGGTTAGTTTTTTTCCAAACTACAACCATGCCTTCATGCAGTGCTTATAATTGTGCAAATAAAAAGACAACACATCCCGATTTGATATTTTATTGCTTTCCAAAAAGAAGACAACGGCAACGACAGAAGTGGTTACAAGCCCTCAAGAGAGAAGGATGGGGAAGTGCAAATGACTTAGAAAATGGAAGATTGTGCAGTGCCCATTTTATCTCAGGTTTGTTGGTTATTACTATCTTGTTGTGTTTTTTAGATTTTCAAAGTAAATTTCACTAAAATACTTAAATTGAGTAAATATATATTGAGTGAAAAAAATACATTGAATATGGGCAAAAGTTACAGTAGTCAGAAAAGTTTTGTTTTTTTTCTTACAAGATCCCCTTTTTTCTCTTGTAGGAAAAAAATCCAATGACCCAACGCATTATGACTATGTGCCATCAATATTCTCACCACAAAATTAACGGAAGCCCAACAGAAGAATAAAGTTGCACGACAAGATAGAATCAACAAACGCAGATTTTCTATGGAAGCTCAAGAACTGCCTGATGAAAATAACAACAATGAGGATCATATATCATCTGAAGAATCAGGTATGCACTGAAGGATGCTCTTATGCTGTGGGGAATGGGGGTTTACAAAGTATTCTTGACACTATGTATTGATATTGTAGTCTCTATGGTCATTGAATTTATATTGGTTTTTGATTAAAATTACAAATAAAAAGATTCAGGTGATAAAAGTTACCCTCCACTTATAGAAGCTTACACAAAATAATAGATTGTGAATGACTATGATTATAGCTTGATTTGGTCAATGACCAGCTTATTGTACCTGTGTGTTTTTATTTTTAATTCTTTTTAAGAAATGGAATGCGAACAAAATGAACTTGAATTGTTGCGTGAAAAGGTTAAACAACTTGAAAGTGAAAATCTGTTGCTGGCTCAAAAGTCTACTCAATTGTCTGATACAAATGAAAAATTACAGAAAGAGCTAGCGGATACAAAAGAAATCCTGGTTAAAAATCAAAATGACTCTATTTCACGAATGCAGGAGAACCAAAAGGCAAAGTCAACGATCATTGAATTGAAGAAGTCATTGTTTCGATATGCCAATGTTAAGAACGACAATAAAATGATATTGTTTTACACTGGACTGACTAAGCCTCTTTTCGAATGGCTTTTACGGTCCCAAAACCATTGTTTGCAAGAAGCTAAAGTTAGAGGATCACTTGCTGCTTACATTGACAAAGTTGAGGAGAGGTATTACCAACCAAGACCTTGCTTACCGTTTTGGTCTCGCCTCATGTACCGTTTCCAAGGTTCTAAGAACATGGATTGCTAAACTAGCTGAATTTTCCTCGACACACTTGATTTATTGGCCTGAGAAAATGGCATTGAGAAAGAACCTCCCAAAAGTATTCAGAGGCAAGTTTACAAAATGTGTTGCCATTATTGATTGCACAGAAATTTTTATTGACAGACCGTTCAATTTGAATACTAGAGCAAGGACCTGGTCAAACTATAAAAACACTAACACCGTCAAATATTTTGTTAGCTGTTCACCAACAGGGGCTGTTAATTTTCTTTCAAATGGCTGGGGAGGACGTGTCTCAGACAAGGAAATTACAACCAAGTGTGGATTTCTGGAATATTTGGAAAATGGTGACCAGGTCCTTGCTGACAGAGGATTTACGGTAAGCGAGGAAATTGCCTACCATGGTGGAATTTTGGTCATCCCATCCTTTACAAAAGGAAAGAAACAACTCTCAAAAAAAGAAGTAGACTGGGACAGGTATATTGCAAGAGTACGTATTCATATTGAGCGAGTCATTGGGCGAATGCGAAAATTTAATCTTATCAACACAAGGATCCCTCTTACTCAAGTTGACATGTTGGATGAGATAATGGTTTGTATTGCTGGTTTAGTCAATATGAACAAAAAAATAGTTTCCTGAATACTTTTTAGATACAATATAATATAACCTAGAATATATAAACTTTATGTTATATTTTAAAAAAAATTTTTGGGTTATTTTTAGTTCTTTTTCTTACTTTTTGTCTTAGAGTTTTTCTTTGTTGGAATTTTTTTCTTCAAGCAATCTGGACAAAACCATTTTGAGTTGCCATTTGGCTTTCTTGTCAAGTTAACACATTAATCATTCTATTTTACACGAGGGCTCATCACAAGCAATTATTGGACAAAAACTCGGTTTACATGTACAATAAAGTTTATTTGGGTTAACGTTATTTGGATCTTTGTTTCTTCAGGAAGGATAATTTGCAAGAACACTTTTTTGAGTTTTTCTCTGAGCTTTTTACCAAATGTTTCATCTTTGAGAACACGAATACGCTTTGTCTCAACGCTAGACCATACAAAAAAGTCACAAAAGGATCTTTCTGTAACCATTATTTGTAATTGAATTTGGTAATAATATTCATGTTTTTCATTTATTTTGCCATCTTTGAATGGGCCATTTTTTTGTATCATAGCTTAATAGACTCTTGTTTTCACAAGATTTTGGGCATTTTATCTCAAGGAGACCAAGATTTTCGGTACAACACGAGCATTCTGTCAAGCCATCAGGGCTGGCTCCCATAAATGGATACTTTTCATTAATGTGTAGGCCAGTGGTAGATGCCTTAAAGTTGTCATGTAAATAACCCATTTGCTCGACATAACATTGAAAAGCAATTGGCTCATACTTTTTCCCATATTCAGTGGCTGTGACACTCACTTCCTTAGAGTATTGCATTATCTTTTCGATTGTGGATTTTGCAGGCTTGTCAAGTTTCATTGTAAAAGCTTGTTTACAATTAGAAGATGTAATTCTACCAGCCCTGTTTATTTTCCAAGTATCTGTGGCAATCTGAGCTTCAGTTGTACTGATAAGGTTGTCATATTGTTTTTTATTGGTGTCTTGTAAATAGTTCTCATAAGTTTTTTCACATCTCTTTCGTAATTTTTCAGATGAATAGTTTGCACTACAGGGATCAAAGAAACTTGTAAAAAGCTCAGGAATGGTGTTTCCCTCTGATTCATCAGCAGAGTCTGTAGCTTCCCCATCACTTTCGCTGTGTGAGTCACCAAAATCTAAACTGACACATGTAAGGAGTGCTGCGTTTGGAGATATTTGTTTCAGTTCTCTCAACATAGACTTCTGTGTTTCTGAACAAAATTTTACTGGGTCAGCAGACGCATAACCATTCAGGGTGCCATTGAAGGGTTGGTCTATCTCAGGGGTAGGGTTATCCTTTTTCGGTCTTTTAAAGGTCATACTTTTTAATGGAGCAGGGTGACATCTCTTTCTCGATTTTTTCCACTGGCACAGCACGCTGGTACATGCATCTTCTTTGTTCAAGTTCAACTGGCAGCCTTTTTCTAGCTTGAACAACATAGCACCGAAATGACTGCATGCCCCACCAAGTCTACAGATAAAGAATATATGTGATGTTCCAGGGGATTTTGATAACAAATGATAAAACGTTTAACGAAAAAACATTTTCTTGTTATGTGTGCAACGTTGTAAACGTTTTTTTTTTAAAAAAAACGTTTTTACATTACTTGAACTGTCCAGCGGATTTTGGTATCGTTGCATTTCTCTGCAACCGTAAACAAGTTTCGTTTGAAGAAATTTCTAGTGGTTTGTTTATAATTTTTCACATTCGTATGCGCCATTTTTTGGAAAGTTACAATGTGACCGGGGGTACTTATTGAATCTATTTCGCCAAATAGAAGTGATAAGTTTCCGAAAAACATTTTTTATTTTGTCGATAAGGCCACATTATTGTTTTATCAGTTTTGTCTTAAAAATCTCTCCATGGTGTTTTTTGAATATGAACAACTATTGTCACCATATAGCCCATCTTAAAATAACTTGGGTTTCCCTGTGCTTTGACATCGATTTCCCTGAGGATTTACAAGATAGCAATTCTATCAACTTCGTTCTGTTATAGAATTAATAGAATTATAGCGGACGGTTTCTATTTGTCGCAACTTTTGAAACAGCTGTTGTTTCTTTAATCTTTAACTGAATAAGAACCAGGTAATCAGTGCATTAATATACTTACATGTGTTACCCGTGAATGTATTTATGAACAAGGTGCGTTCTTTTGTTTTGATTGAGTTTAATGACGTCAATGTTTTTCTCTCAAGTGAATGGTTATACAAAATGTATTATAACTGGTTTCAATAACGAATTACAGCCACCAGTTATTACTGACATTATGTATTATGGATTAAACCGTAAACTCGGACACTTGTACAAGCATGCTTCGTTCTCTTTTTAGTTTCTGTTTTTTGTACACCTAGGGAATGCATAATTTACGTTTTCTCTTTCAATTATGCTGTTCTTCCAAATATAAATGTAAAGCACTGGTGGCGATGGCTGGTTTCTACTTCATTCGATGTAAATCAAAAAATCAATTCGCTCATACGCACGACCACAGCGAACGATGTGAAAACCGGCCTATAGTTCCTATTCCTTGCTCAATAGCAGCCGAAGCAACAGCTCTTTAGTTCTTTACTATGACGCATCGTTTTTAACAATAAAACGTTTTCAATGGTAAAATGTTTTATAGTTAAAAACGTTTAAACATTTTTAATGTTCTGCATAAAAGGTTTTATTTAAACGTTTAAACGTTTTCTCTTTCGAATTCTTGAAACGTTTTTGAATTTTAGTAAAAACGTTTAAACGTTTTTTTCTATTGTTTTTGCAACGTTTAAACGTTTCTTTGAAAAACGTTTTATCGTTTGTTATCAAAATCCCCTGGAACGTCACATATGATATGTGTCATGAACAGAATGAATAAAATATGAGAACATACAGCATACTAGACGATTGTTATTTCTACAGTTATACCTTGATTTCTAAGGGTGAAAGAAAACTTACAATAAAATAGATAATGAGGGATTAAACTTACCCAGCCATGCATGTACAGTTTCCAGATAAAATCCATCCGGTCTTGTGAATGATGCATCACATATTGTATAGTTCTCCCTTTTGTCCTTGACGTTGACTTGGTAATACTGCTGATTTAAGATAGATGAAATCATAAGTCTTTTTCTTTGATTTATAAATATCTTGCACATGACCACATACGAAAAAGTTCCAGGCTTCCAGAGATTTATAACACCTGCTTTTATATATTTTGTATATTCACTAGGAGTCTCCAACAAGTAGAAAACGATATCAGCATAGGAAATGTCTGGCATTAATGTCTCGTCTTCAGGGGTTGACAAATTTCTACAGCATTCGTACGTTGACGTACAAAATGGCTTTTTTTGCGTACGTCAAAAATTCTTTTACGTTCATATTTCAAATCAAATATGTACGTCAAGGAAAAAACATTAATGCAACAAAAAGTTTATTAACAGTGTTTTATATTATTCATTTTTAGGTTCTTTCGTTGTTGCAATCGAATTTCAAAGTTATTTCGCTTAGAGGTGTTTATATTTCTTATAACGCATCTTCTACTGATATCTCTCATGTACAGACTCGTAAAAAGAAAAAAAACGTGAAAACAAAGAACTTCTAGAAAAAACTTAACAATAGAACACGCTATATTCTGTAATGAAAGAAACCAACGAGTCGTATGATTTTTTTTTTAAAAAAACAAATGCAGGTTGAGCTGCTTCGCCATGACGATGATTCCTTTTTCATTCGATTTCACGGGCATGTTTTATTAATTTTATGCTACGCAAGAATGAGCACGCGTCGCGTCACTCTTCTCCACTAAATTAACGATATTATCATGTTTTTAACCGTGTTCTGTAACGGTGAAGAGCAAACAATTTTCCTTGCAATACAATGACATCTCTGTTCTTCAATGAATTCATCGAATAATGTGAAGTCCCTATTTATTGTTTGGAGTAATGAGTAAGAAAACGTCTTAAAGAATTTTATTCACGTACAAGACAAGTTAAAAATAATGTACGCGACATAATATTTTATAAAATCCACGTACAAAATAATGGCTAGTTGGCGTTCGTGCACGAACAAGAAAAGTTTTTTTATCGTACGTTGACGTCGAAAAAGTCCTAATATTTGTACGTCACGTACGCACGTACACGATTTGTCAACCCCTGGTCTTGTTCCCAATTTTCATCTTCTATTGACCATGGGTCAAGCAAGAGTATTCCACTATTCAAAGTAAGTTTCGTTTTGTGTGATATCTTGTCCTCAGGTTCAAGATCTCTGTAAGAACATGAAGCCATGTTTTTATGAGGAAAGAATAGTCAGGAAAGAAAGTGAAAGCGCATGTGGGATCGCTTCGAGAAAAAAAAGATTCCCGCGTAAATCTTTTAAAGGCTTGTGTATACTAAGGGATGTGATTACTATCACGATCAAGGTTAAAGGAATCATTTTTCTAGAGCGTCTAGATAGGGTATTAAATAAAAATAGCTGTCAATCAAAGCCAAAGCTGTTATTTGATTGGTTCAGTCAAGCACAATAAAAAAAAATCGAAATTGGTCTCTACTTTCCAGTGTATTTTGTATTGATTAATCAAGTAAACTTAAAGAGAAGCAAGATAAGGATTTTTCCAAAAACAAAATAAAGTTTAGAAGAGGAAAGAAACGATCTAAAATGGCAAAGGTCAAGAATGCTTTTACGTGCCTTCATTCTTCAGGTATACATAATAATTGTAGAGGTTCATAACATTTCTACGGGCTTCTGCTGTGATTTGTTTTTGTTTTGTCCCCAAAACCGCGCGGGGCCTGGGCAGTAAAAACATGTGACGTGACTGCGAGTCCGTCTATCAATAGTCTCAAGTGAATGCCTCAAGGAATACTTGTCTCATCATGTATTACCATATGCTGGCATGTAAGAATCAGTATGCCTGCTATTAGGCATTGCATGTTGAGTTTTCCAATACATACAGGAGCAAATAATTTAAAAAGAGATTGGTCTTACCATTTTGCAATAGTGTTGACCTATAAATGTGCACCTATTATACCTAGATGTTACAGTATTAGTTTCAAAAAGGTAAGCCAATTTTATTTTAGCTTTTTACATGCAATCCTAAATGGGCTGAAATTGTTCAAAAATCCTTTGCCTGGTCAAACTGCATCAGGTAGACCGGATCTGGTTGCACGAGCATTCAAATTAAAGTTGGAAGCTCTTAAAAATGATATTATCAAAGATTCTGTTCTAGGTGTATCTGTAGCACAGGTGGATGTAATTGAATTTCAAAAAAGGGGTTTAACTCAAGCACACATTGTTACATCTTGGCAACAAATTTAAGTTGCGAAATACTGATGACATTGATCCGTTGATATCAGCACGAATTCCAAATAGGAGCAAGAACCAGGTCTTTATCATTGAATCTCACATGGTCTGTGTGGCCATTTGATGGGTCTTCACCGTGCATGCAATATGGTAAGTGCAGCAAGACAATGAAACCATTTTAAACATGTGGATGGCTATCCTTTATATCACCAACCAGATGAAGAACTGTTCAAAATCGATATCTGGATCTTGATAACAGATGGAACATCCCGTACAATCCTTTCCTCAGTAAAAAGTATAACGCATGTATTAAATGTGCGGCCTGTGTTTCAATTAAAAGAGCCAATATTTGTACAAATACATTTACAAAGGAAATGATACTGCGCACATTGAAATCAATGAGTGTATCGATCACAATGAAATCAAAACCCTTTTAGATGCGAGGTTTTTGGTTGGAAAAAAATTGGAAAATGCCCAATTTGTTAAGAAAAATGCCTTTTTAAGAAATTGCCTTGCCCTTTTTTCAGGTGCAAAAAGCGCTACATAAATTTAACACTTAAACAGAAGTTTGACCTCTGAGATCGGCCTTCGTCGCCACGCTTTTCCTCTGTTTAAATTTAAGTCTGCCATTTTGCACATGTTTTACTTTTGTTTATTTCATCACTGGATGTTTTTACCATAAAAAAATTAAGAGGATACATCTAAATGTTTTTATATTAAAAACAACCACAATCTCCTATTCTTAGAACACACTCCTTCGCAATAATTTTATTTGCAGTATTGCAAAATTCGTTCAAAAAGAACACCTGCACTGGAATGGCTTCAACAAATTAAAAAGAGAAAAGTAAAAGAAATACACACGTGCGACAAAAAACTTAAATAACAATTCCGTGAATAATCAACTTACTAATAACATCTCAAAAACTAAGTAAAATATATAGTCATGCCTACAAAAAAGTGAAGAAACGAAGATACGAAGAAGGAACTGGCTGAGAGCGCGAAAAAGTGCAAGCCTTTAAACAGTTTTTTCCAAAGGTATGTGAACAATACTTTTTCTCTTTTAGCAAGTATACTACAATGCAACGTAATTTCCTCGTAGTTTATGCCTTGATATTCATGAGTCTGACTTATGTACATTGCATGTTGATTTCCGTTCTTAGCGCATCAAGCAACGAAAAAAACGTCTCATTGCCAACAAAAAATTCTAATTCACCACCCCAAGATCAAATCCTTGACACTTCCGTAAATAGCGAAGAACACGTAATTGATGTAGAAGATGAAGAGATTGACACCGAATATTGGAATCGCCCAATGGAATTGCTGACATCTTCATCTGAGGAGGATGGCGAGGAAGAACAAGAACAAGAAAAAAGAGTAAATGTGACAGTTTATGGGAAAAGGATAACAAGCTAAATTTCGATTTAAATCGAAATTTCGATTTTCGATTATTTAAAGCTAAATTTCGATTTTTTAAAATCGAAATTTAGCTTCAAAAAATCGAAATCGAAATCGAAATTTAGCTTCTAAAAAATCGAAATTTAGCTTCTAAAAATCGAAATCGAAATCGAAATTTAGCTTCTAAAATTCGAATTCGAAATTTAGATTCTAAAAAAATCGATTTTTGAATTCTAAATGGAGTACCATTATCGCTGTTAAAAAGTTTTGTTTATATTTTTCACATCGGTATGCGCCATTTTGGTTTTTGACCGGGGGACTTTGTTACTTCGCTAAATCGAAATAAAAAGTTTCCGAAAAATATCCATCAAGTTTACATTTCTATATGTTTTGTTTTAATAATCTGGTCATCTGTCGTCAGTGATCTTTTATTGAATCTAATGCTCCCGTTATGGACTTCGTCTCATGATAAAAGACAATAAAAAAATACGTATATAACAGGTTATATACTTTCATTAAAATAAAGGTGAGTATAACAAAAGCTGTTAAAATATTTTCATTTGTCTCTCTCCTCCTTTGAACCTTAAAAAAAATTTGAATTTCCAGTTAATAACGAAACTCCAGGTGTTGAGTGTTTCTTTTTTTTCGCAATGTTTACAATTTTTTGCAATGTTTGCATTTTTCTTGAAATTTGATTTTCTTGAAATTTGACTCGCATGCCAGATGGCCGCGCGGTGGCCTAAAAAAGTATAATCGAATCCAACTTCCAAGCACACAAAATCTGGCCATCGTCCAACAAAGTTGAGCAATAGTTGTCACTGAACATGCACAGAACTGGCCGCGTACGTACGTACGGGCAAAATCGCACAAGTGGAGGTTGGCCTTTAAGTCACCAGAAGATCACATTACAAGGTTTTAAAATAATAAACTTTTTCCCCCGAAGGAGTTTACCAAAATAGCGATCGAACAACGGAATAAATGAAACATTGAATCACAGAACTGCGAACCAAAGCAGAGAAGCTCGTTTAGATATCGCTACAACCAGCTTCTGGACCCCTGGCCAAAGAGCATTCTTCGACATAAGGGTATTTGACCTAAACGCTCGGAGGTACAAGGGTCTAGAACTGAACAAATGCTTCAAGCGAAATGAAGACGAGAAAAAACGTCACTACAACGAAAGAGTCAACCAAGTTGAAAATGGTACGTTCAGTCCGCTCGTATTTACAACCAATGGAGGGATGGGTCGTGAATGTAGAACTTTTTACAAGAGACTATCGGAAATGTTAGCCGAAAAACGTGATATACCGTGGCAGCATGCTACAAACTTTATCCGATCAAAGATCTCCTTCAGCTTACTACGATCAACCCTGTTATGTATTAGAGGCTCTCGTTCGCTATCATACAGAGAGCAACTATCCACAGATGATATTGTGCTGTCGAATGCACTGTCAAAAATAAATGCGGAGTAATAGTTTTTTTTACCTATAGATTTATTATTATACTTTATTTATCAAATGTAAAGCAACAAAAAAAAAAAAAAAAAAAAAAAAAAAAAAAAAAAAAAAAAAATAAAAAAGAATTACAGCGTACGGTTTCTATTCTTAACAACTTTAGCAGTAACTGTCGTTTCTTTTATATCTAACTGAATGAGAACCAGGTAATTAGTTCAGTATTAAACACTAACGCGTGCTACCTGTAATTATACTGAATTCGGTACAACAACAACATCTTGAATTTACATAATTTAAGCCGAAAAGGATTCTTATTGGTTAAGAAGCCGCGAAACTTTTACCAGCCAATCGGATTGCAAGAAGTATGTCAACACGAAAATTAATGCAAAACAGAAGCGAAAGAAAGTAGAATTTCAGCCGGACGTTTAAACTTTTGAAATTTTTTGTTGTAAAGTGAATATACATTTTCATTGTTTCTATTGGCTATATACCAATAAAACTTTATATGATTAGTGGTCACACAAAAAAGCAAAATGTACGGTTTAGTGTTCCCATTATAACGAAACATTTACAATGACAACAAAATCTTATTACGTAACACTTATTCTTATGATTAACATCGATTCTGGTTATAAAGAAATCGATTTTCTGATTTATGAAATCGAATAATTAGATTCTTTTAAAATCGAACAATTTAGATTCTTTTAAAATCGAATAATTTAGATTCTTTTAAAATCGAAATTTAGCTTCAAAAAATCGAAATCGAAATCGAAATTTAGCTTCTAAAAAATCGAAATTTAGCTTCTAAAAATCGAAATCGAAATCGAAATTTAGATTTCATAAAATCGATTTTTTTCAGCTAAATTTCGATTTAAAAAGAATCGAAATTTAGCTTGTTATCCTTTTCCCATAAACCGTCACAAATGAAGAACTAAGTTTTCTGCCCAGAAAAGAAGTAAAGAGTGACAAAAGATACTACGGATCATCAAATTATTCCCTTGGCTATATTATTCCCAGGCTAAACATGGTTGGATTGATTTGTGAAAAGTATCCTTACAACGGTGGTCCATCAAAGGGTGCTTTCTCGACTCGACCATGCGAGAATACACAACATCCAACCCATTCATGCAAGCAACATGAACAATCAAAACGTCACAAAAGGTGAGAGTGCAAGCCTGCTGATAATAACATAAACACTTACTTCGCAAACGCAGCCGCTATAAATACAACAAAATTGGAGGTGAACAATCTTTACATGCACAAGTGTGTTCACACTATTTATTACATGATTAGCAAAAACATGGCTCTTAGTACAAACTATGGGGATCTGTTACGATTTATTGCTACCAAAATTGAGGAGCCTATTACGAAGCAATATCTTAATACTTGCGCAAAAAACACCACCTATCTAAGTGATACAGCTGCTGAAAGTTTACTTGATGCCATGAACTTTTACTTCGAGAAACAAAGTCTGGAGGACATTCGAGAAGCTACTTGTCTTTGCCTTTACGCTGATGAAGCAGAAAATTCATACCACAAAGAATGCTTCTCAATGTTTGTGATGTACTATTCATTTGAAAAAAATGCAATTAGAACAGCATTTTTAGGGATAATTAACTTGAAAGGGAAAACAGCAGCAGAAATTATGGACATGATTAAATTATTTTTTGTGGCAAAAAATATTGATTTGGATAAAATCTTTTTCAGTGTGTTAGATGGTACAAACGTAATGAGTGGCAAACATGGAGGATTGCAAATACGAATTCGCCATAATTCACCCTTCAATATTTACATTAATTACCGTAACCACTGTCTTGCATTATGTTTGCCACATTTAATGAATGATGGAAACTTTGCAGAAATTCTTCTTGATTATGACGCACTTCTTCTTGGATTGTGGAAGATGTTTCATTTTTCACCCAAGAAAGGTGCAGTTTTAGAGTCAGTGAAACAAATATATGGGAAGAAGCCGTTTAGAATTCTTAAAGCGGCTGTAACCAGATGGTTAACCCATGGACGAGCTTCTCAGAGAATCCTTGACTGTTACAAGGAACTTCTTGAGACGCTCGACCACATATGTATTGAAACAAACGAGTCAGAAGTTCGTGGCTACCGCAGCATGTTGATGCAGCATAAAATTTTATTTTTTACATGCTTAATGACGGATGTCCTTTCGTTAATGAATACCCTATCGCTTGTTTTACAAAAGCAAGGAATCCTCATAGTCGATGAAAAGCATTCTGTCGACTTAACAGTAAAGCAATTAACAAGCTTGTGTAATGCTACCACACCAGAGGAGTATCAATCCATCATGTCCCCTAGAAAAAGTTATTACAGTAAATATCAAGAATTCCTTGACATTTTGAGAGACTTTACAAACTCTAGTGACGCAAGCTTTTTACGTCAGTGACTACCCTGTCGTTGATCCTTTAATCTAATTTAATTTAATGATGCCTTTAATCCGAGAAGTATTCCAACTCCTGTAGCTCGGGATTATGGCATTGACGAAACAAAAATAGTTTATGAGTTTTACGGTGTTAACAAAATTGACATATTTGAACAAAAAAGAAATGAAAGATCTGCTATGATCAAGTGTGGGGAAGAAGCGTTTTCCATTCAATGCAAGGAATATTTTGAATTGATTTCATCTAAAAAGGAAACTGCGAAGAGAGAAGTAAAGAGAAAGCTTGCTGACAAACAGAAATCACTACAACTGATAGAAAGAAAAAAGAAAGCAACAGCCAGGAGTATTGAAGTGATGAAAGCTGAAATTGAAGATCTCGAAAGCAAAGTTAGTAATCCAGTATCTTTATCCGAAGCTCTATCCCTCACAACAGATTTATTCCCTGATGTCTCTACAGTACTTCACCTAATTTCCATTTGTCCAGCGAGTGGTGCAGTTGTTGAATGTGGGTTTTCTCGAACCTCATAATGAATGATCTTAGAAGTTCCATGAACATAACCACTCTTGATGCACTAATGCGAATTTATTATCAAGACGTTGATTTTTCTGATTCTCATGCTTAAGATGTAATTAATATTTGGAAAAGGCGCGGAAATAGAAGGATTGAGCTGTAAATATAATAAGCTTATGATCATGACATCACAGAAAAGATATTAATTCGCAATCTTTAAGACATGTTGACAGTCAGAAAAATAGAGTCAAAACAAACTTAAGAGGAAAAGTGTTGATACGTCAGAAAAAAATTCCCAAGTTCGGCTCGGCATGGCACAGCGTATAAAATAGACCTTATTTTTCTGACTCGCCATTTTGTTGTCGCACGTACAAAATGAATGAACATAAAAGATGTTTCAATTATAAAACATGCAGGTGGGCTATTAATATTATTTAATGAATGAAATTTTGTAAATATTTCCCAAGTGGCTAAGCAAAAAATGTAACACCTGTGCCATTCGTTAATCGAAGTTTTTCATGAAAGTCATTCATTCTGTAAAGATTTTAGTTTCTTTTGATTTGAGAATTACTTTTTGAAGCAGAAAATAAATGCTTTGTTTTAAGTCGGTAGAAGATTATTTTGCCGAGACATTCGTTATACATGTGATAGTAAATAGAATTTTTCAAGTCTTCTAGTTTATATTTTGCTTATTGATGTGATATGTTCTTTGTATATCAGCTCTATAAGTTTTGAATACTTTGCTTGTTTTATGTTTCGAGTCAAACAGTGACATCTCTAAGGAAAAAGTTGAAATACATTAACTACTGATGAAATCGCTGATTGTCAATCTCTCTATAGAGATGATAATTACGCAACAATTTAATTAACAATAGACATATAACATGCACATGCTAGTAGTCTGAAAAAAATTTCAAAGTAATGCGTGAGTCATAATGGGGGACTCTCCGCATATGTAACGAAGCCTCGACTCAAGTGAGATACACAAACACTCTCGACGGCATATTACTAAGGAATGGTTGTCGCAGTGAAGGATTTTACAACTGTTTTCCTGACACGTTAGGATGATGCAAGGATTTCCGGTCTGAAGAGGCTTTAAGGAAACACCAAAACACCGCATGCATCTCATAGATTACTCTTGAAAATAGTGACGAAATGGCAATGTTATAATGGAATTTAAAGACTCTAATTAAGCCCAGAAAACGCTGAAATAGCTGTTTTAGAGGGTTCAGAAAGCAAAATCTCCTTCGCCCCTAACCATGGTGGGGGCAGTGGGAGGCAGTCTATACTAAAATGCCCTGGAATAGGCCCTGTCAGAGAAATGACAAATGCTGGAAAACAGAGATGATATTCATTTGTTAACAGTGTCAAAATGATAACCAAATGGCGTTTATAAGTGGAACACAAAAATAAATTATTTCGTTTCATGACGTCACATCGTAATTGTCCATGTAGTGCTGATTCTTGGATTCTTGGAGCTGATGGACTGTCTGCTTTGTTTGCAAAACAACATAAGAGTTGCATGATACTAGTTGTTCGATCGTTTTGGCTCAAAGATTTTCTGATTAGACCCCATTTACACTAACAAATCATTGTAAAACAAATTTATAATTTGACAAATTTCTTGGCTGTGTTAGTTATATTACAATTAGCTCCCAAGGCAGTGTCAGTGTACCCTCAATAAAAAAATAGTGTTTGATGAATACATAGAGAGTGTAACTATAATAGATACCAAAGCCACCAACGTTTACCATTTACTTTCAGTGTATTTCAGTAACCACATCTGTCATTTCCATTGTTCTTTTGCAAGATTTCATCTGATGTCATACTTATATACTACATCTACCATTTTTGATGTGACAAACAAACAGAGAATTTAGAAGTAGTATCTACCCACCAAAGTTGACGGTTGTTAAAATCGTATAAAAATATAAATTGGTATCCAATGTTACCTTGGTTTAAATAAAATATCTATAGAAGGTATTGACTTATCTATTATTCCTATTTCAAAGCATTTACAAATTATAAGTTGGCTTCTCTTCTCGTGAATAACTGTTTTAATCTTTTTGTAGTTTACCTACATAAGAAATTTGTTTTTATTCTTTTTTAGTGTATAACATATTGACGAAACATTTTAAATACAAATATTTTCATTATGATTCAGGTCTTCTGGGCAAAATTGTATAACTAGTTAATTGAAGCAAACTGTTTAAGTCTGAGATCACTCAGGCATGTGAGTCATTGTTTGAGACATTATTTAGTCCAATTGAAAGAAGGAAAAGCATGTAACAAACCTCTCTGGAAAAAGTTTATGTCATCCTCACGAACAATGATATCTTGAAATTTCATCTTAAGAAGACAACCATTGACTAACGTCAAAAAATCCAACTTATGTATTCTGTTGGTAAAAAAATCCATCAAGGATTCGAAGACTGGCATGCCAAATTTTCCACATCTTTCAAAGATCTGTTCCACCTTCCCATGGTTATCTTCATGCAACTTCTTACAGAAATCCTTTTGCTCGTCACCCTTTCCACACAATTTTATATGGGCAGCATACGATATAACCGTTTTTCTCTTTCTCTGTTTTTCTAAAGTGAATGAAACGGAAGATAATCAATAGAAACTTCTATATACTTGTATTTAAATAAAACAGTAGCAACAACTATTTTGACATTTGTGACTGGTTGAGGGAAAAGGGACAGTTATATACACCAAATAATTTGACTGAAAGTAAATAATTAGATAAGGTGAATAAATTCAACAGTCCCTGGCATATTTTGTCTAAAAATGATCAGAATTATTTTCCTCATCATAACCAGATAACCAGACAAAAGAATTCTAACTCATAAACGTTTGGCAGTTATTACCTTCTTCATTTCAACATTTGTTATTCCTTATTCCATGGGCCACACTTAAATTTTCAAGAATATAAGACAACATATAATATGTGACGGTTTATGGGAAAAGGGTAACAAGCAAAAAAGCGATTCTTTAAAATCGATTTTTAGCTGCAAAAAAAATACTTTCTTGACTGCAAAATATATTTTAAAGACAAATGTGCGCCAAGAGAAAAAAATTCTTTTTCGAAAAGAAAATGTAAATTAAAACTAAAAATCGTTGCTATCGCCGTAATAAAATTATTTGTTTACATCGTAGATTCCATGTTTCATATATGTGCCCCTTCAAGGGATTTTGATAACAAACAATATAAATAAAATAAAGTAATGGTATTTTGTTAGAATATGAAAAGTAGGATTCACCTACTTACTACGTTTCGTTTCATTCAACGTCTATGTATGTTTATATTTTTCATATTCCCATGGGCCTCTCAAAAGATGTTGTTGTTATCGCCACTTCAGCATTATTTTGAAAACTCAATATGTATAATTATAGGTAGCACGCGTTAGTGTTTAATAATGAACTGATTACCAGGTTCTCATTCAGTTAGAGGTAAAAGAAACAACAGTTTCTTCTCAAGTTGCTACAAATAGAAACCATCTGCTATAATCTTTTTTTAAGTTGTTCGACCGTTGTTATGTGAAATGAACATGGTTCACATTCAGTTTAAGAAAAAAGAAGAAAAAAGTTTGTTTTAAAGTTACTACCAATAGAAACCGTCCCTTATCTTTTTTAGTTGTTCGATCTATATTTAGGTATATTCCTCGGGGGAAAATGTTTATCAGAATTTTAATCAACACTTGAGTGATATAAAATCAAGCGATTCATTAGAATCGGAAAAGCGACTCATTAGAATTGATAACGTGATTCATGTTAATTGGAAAAGCGATTCTTTGAAGCTAAAAATCAATTTTAAAGAATTGCTTTTTAGCTTCAAATAATCGATTAAGCGATTCAAATCGCTTTTTTCGCTTGTTATCCTTTTCCCATAAACCGTCACATATAGTGTTTCATAGGACAATGACTTCCTTAAAATTTACACCCCATTAAGGTTGGCAAAAACAAATTCTACAGAATCACATTCATTTGCACAGCTACGTGACTGAAACTTCACACAACTTCTTTAACATCCTATCACTTTGCAGAATATAAGCCATATAATATAAGCCATCTTCCATTTTCAAGTTTTGCTGCTTTTTTTTATTTGCCTGTCCAACAATATTCTCCATAAAAGGGCATACACAGATAATCAAAACTTTTTTTACCTATTTTTTTACAATAGGTAACGGGGAATAATGGTTTTTTTTTATTCAATGAAAATGTCTATGAATATGTCAGATCACTATCAATAGAATTCAGAATAATCTCTAGAAAGTGCTTTTTATAACAAAATTATATGTCCAACAGGAAGTATGTTTCGAATACCTTATCTTAATTAAACATTTAACCCCGTAACAATATTTTTCAACTTCATATGAATTGAAATAGTTTTCACTACTTGCTGAGTCTATGTTAATAAGATTTTGAAGGAAAATTTGGCTTTGGCAGAAACTGTTAAAGCACCCACTTTAAATTGTCCTATGATTATTTCCTTAACTTTGCTGCTAACCATATCATGGCATTATTGTTAATCTACAAAACTAACCTTTTTCGTCATCTTCATCTTTCAATTCAAAGTTGTTGCTTTCATAATAAAGAGAAAGCAAGAAAATAACAAACATTATCGCAACAGTACTTCCTTTTACTATGATAAAAAAAGAACATCCTGGAATTACCTTCCTCCAAGTTCTCTAAACATTTTGATGTTTCTCTATTTCTGTAAAAAATACACAAATTATATAAGTTATAAATTACTTTACAAAACCATTTTAATTCTGATCTCTGTCCAGCCTTTACATCAGTCTTCCGTTTAATCCCGAATTTTGAAGAAATTTTCGGGAGGCTTAACCTCGGCAGTTGATTGGGCAAATTAGGTCATGTGACAGCCAATGTAATTTTTCGCTCTACCGCTGACTCGTTCTCTAGAAAGCGTGGTGTTCAAAAGAAGCATGGCTCGGAAAAAAGGTCTTGAAATGCTGGTTTTCAGGGCCCCCGCTATGTATTTGAAAGTGGAGGGGCCACACAGGTTAGTATCTAAGGAGGCCTCACCATGGTTGGGGCCGACGGGCCAGAAAATTTTTGAAATTCTAAGTGTCTAAAGTGGCTAAAAATGAACTGTTTTTTCAAAATAAAGAGGTTTTCTTTTCAATAAAATGTAACAAATTCCAACAAAAAATAAGGAAAATGAATAGAAAAATGTAAATTTTTATAAATCACTTTCTTCAAATTTTCCAAATATGTTTTTCCTTGAAGGCTTTGATTCTACAAACTCATTAGCAATATCCAAGGAGATATTGTCTGTGAGCTCTTTGTGAAATGTGAGGATTGCTAATGAGTTGAATCGCTTTTGTTTCATGATGGAATCATCTTTTGTTCCGAGGAGCAGAAGTAGTTGATGGAAATTGTCTTCTCCTCGATCCCCTTGAACAGCTATTCCTTGCCTAGCCAAAAATCTCAGACAACGGATGACGTTGATCAAATGATTTCTTTCCTTTTTACGAGTTTCAGCGATGGTTTTATTCGTCAACTCTCCAACGTCAGCACACCTTGATACAACAGTCTCCATTGCGGATGCTGCTTTGTGACAGTTGGTTTCTTCATGCTTCTCGAAACACTTTGGGGCTTTTTTCCACGAATTAAAACCAACACTGATGTATGCTTGCTCCTTGTTTCGCTCACTAAGCAAATCTTCATTGTGTTTCATACAATATGCGCAGAAAACACAATCTGACCTGAAAAGAAGAAGGAATATTTTAACATACACGTTTTTTATGTAAGGCAACCGAGTTGCTCAGTCTGAGTAAGGGGTCAGTTTTTTGTTATCTTCTGAAAGCTTTGGTATTTTCTCAAGTTTTTATTTGTTGGTTTGATTCTAATCTTTCTAAAATGAAATGAACATATAATCCTTGTTTTTTTTCGATTTTATGTGGCTCATAGCAACTCAAGGCTGAAGTTAAAATCATAACAAGAATCGTTTGGAGTTCTCTTTATCCTATTTTATCTGGCCAACTATACAATTATTATTACTTACATCGTATCGTAATGCAACCAGGGAAATTGTTCAAACCAAATGTGTTGACACGAGCGGTTTCTTTCTCCGACTTTAGTTTTAGGGAAACTGAACAATTTAGATGGATGATGAGGAATTTCTGTCGTAGTATGCGTTTGAATCTGAGGAACATTATCTGTAGTTGACGTTGTAGAATGGCTTCTTGTTGAAGTTGAAGTCTGGCTACTTGTTGGCGTTGACGTCTGGCTACTTGTTGGCGTTGACGTCTGGCTACTTGTTAAATTTGAAGGATCCGATGACGGCGAACAAGATTTCTTTTTCACAGCAGAAAACATATCTTTTATTTTATGATTTTTAGACATTTTGTTAAGTTGATACTGATAACAGCTTACTAGCAGTACTAGCGCTCGATATGTTGTGTTATATGTTTTGTTGTTATCAGGAATGCACGTGGGACGAAGAGACGAAGAAAACGAAAATTTATCAATTACGTAAGGCGCGTAGCGCCGCAATGTAATTGAGATTTTATGAATATAAAATTGAAATACGATTTAATATTGGATAATCGAGCCCATTCCCGCAATAATGGTACCCCGAGAGAAGCATCAATGCATCTTTTGTTGCCTCAAACCGGCAAAATCAAGGTAGAGTGTGGCAAGGTAAAAGACAATAACAAATATATAATAAAATAATCTTTTCTCTAAAAGTGATCACGTTCTGGAATGATAATTACTTCCACGATAGTTGTTACGGTAGCCTAAAACAATAAATGTTTGTAAAAAGTTTAAATGTATGGGGCAGGTGGGCGGGACAATATTAAATCGTATTTCAATTTTATATTCATAAAATCTCAATTACATTGCGGCGCTACGCGCCTTACGTAATTGATAAATTTTATTTCATATAAAATTTCCATACGATTTAATATTGGATAATCGAGCCCATTCTCCTTCATAATGGTACCCCGAGCTTCGCAATTTCTCAGTTCAAAGCAAAACTCATTTCTTAAATATCATGTCCTGGTAAACCTGAGCTTTATTTACAATAGGTCGACAGTAGTGTTTCTGCCAGGTTGAAGATTTTCTAGACCAATCCCCTCTATCTAGTATTCCTTCCAACGACAAACCCATAGCACTTGCTTTGGAAGAAGACGCTGATCTGCATGAGTGGGCAGTAAATAAATTGATGTCTACACCGGCACCCTTCAGCACAGCTTTATTCCATCCTGCTATAGTGGAACGAACTACTTCATTATGTGGTTTTAGGGGACTAAGTAGTAGCTGGAATTTAGAATCACCCCTCCATGGTTTGGACCTTTCTAAATAATTATCTAATAACGTCACAACACAGAGATTCTTGTTCTCTGGAAATTCATGATATTCCACTTCCGGAGGACGTGAGCCTTTTTTCCTAGTTTTTGTCACTTCCGCAAATTTAAATTTGTATGAAACTCTGGTTCTAACCATATAGCGTGTGTCAAAAAGTTTCATTTCTGACCCTCTGGAAGCAGAACATAATGCTAACAACATTGTCACCTTGAGAACAAGCATCCTATCAGATAGCAACTTGATCTCTGGAAAAGTATCTAAATAATCCAAAACTTGTTGTACATCCCAGACAAAAACAAATTTTGGTTTGGGAGGACGTTTGTTCATCACACCTGATGTAAGAGCACAAACTCGTAGATGCTGTCCCACCGGAAAACCTTCAATGGGAATGTGATAGGCTGATATTGCAGATCTGTGGCTATTTATTGAACTATATTCAAAACCCTGATCAAAAAGTCCTGCAAGATAATCCAGTACTAAATTTATAGGACATCGAAAGGGATCAGCTTTCCGTTCGTGACACCAGCTAACCCACTTTCCCCAGGACGATTCGTAATTAGAATTTGTGCCTCTTGTTCTAGCATTTGAGATAAGTTCTGTAGCCCTTTTTGATATGCCTTCACTTGCCAAGATTTGCCTGAAATTTTCCATGCCATTAGCTTTAGTGATTGATTTAGAAGTAAGGGGTGATGGTTTCCCTGGGGTCCTTCCAGGAGATTGAAGTGTTGAGGAAGAAGCACTGGATTTGCAACAGCCATGTCCAAGAGAGGACCATACCAAGGTTGTGTTTGCCAGGCAGGTATGATTAATATCATGCACACTTTTTCCCGTTTGGCCTTCATCAAAACTCTTCCAATCAGGGCAAAGGGAGGGAATGCATACGGATAAAAGTTTTTCCACTCCTGTTGCAACGCATCTACTGCGTAGCAACCCGGATCGGGCTTCCATGACATGTAAGTTGGTATCTGATGGAAGAGTCGTGATGCAAACAGATCCACATCTGGCAATCCCCATAACTGGCAAACCTTCCGAAAGACTGTGGGGGCCAGTTTCCATTCGCTGGAATCGTGAAAATTTCTGGACATCCAGTCTGCCCTCACATTCAGTTCCCCTGGGAGATGCTCGGCAGTAATTGTGATCTCCTGAGCTATCAAAAAGTCCCACAGGTCTTTTGATATCTGAATAAGATCTTTGTTTTTGGTTCCCCCCATTTTCACTATGTAAGATAGGGCTGTCATATTGTCCAGTTGGTAATGTATATGCTGAAACTTCATCATTTTCCTGAAGGTCAGAGTAGCTAAGTAAGCTGCCTTTAGTTCTAGAATGTTGATGTGTAAGAGTCTTTCCTCCTGTGACCATTGTCCTCCTATACTCTTCCCTTGGCAATACGCCCCCATCCCTTTTTGGAGGCATCTGTTTGAAGTATAACCTGACTCTGTGGTTTCAAAAGAGACTTGCCCTTGTTCAAGATTATATTGTTCAACCACCATTTGATCTCCTGAAGAGCCCTTTGAGTTAAAGTTAGATGTGATTGATAACTCTTTCCTGTTTTCAAAGCCTCTATTAAAGTTTGTTGAAGGAAACGTATTTGGAGATTTGCTGGAACTACTGCCTGTGAAGTTGAGGATAACTTGCTCACTAAACTGCTCAGCTCCCATACAGTCATGGAGGGATGAGTCAGAACATATTGGCATTTTTCCTGCAATTTTTGCACCTTCTCTTGAGGTAATTTTATGATCATCTCTACCGAGTCTATTTCCATGCCTAAAAAACATATTTTTTGGACTGGCTCCATCACTGACTTTTTTAGATTTATCACAAATCCCAACTGTTGAAGTAAGAAAATTAGAGTGTCGCGGGCCATGAACAAGTGTTCCCTTGTTTGGCTCATTAGCAACATGTCGTCTAAGTAAATGATCACACGAATGTTTATTCGTCTCAATATAGAAATCGGTACTTTCAGTAACTTTGTGAAGATTCGTGGAGCTGGACCAAGACCAAAGCATAGGCATAGAAACTCGTACAGATTTCCCTGCCACTGAAACCTTACATACTTTTGAGACTTCGGGTGCAGAGGAACACAAAAATATGCATCTGTTAGATCGATTTTGCACAGAAAGTCCCTCTCCTGCAACATTTCCTTCACCAAATGTAGGCCTTCCATTTTGAAGTGTTGGTAAGGTATGAATGAGTTGAGATTCCTTAGATTGATTACTGGTCGGTTCCCCCCATCCTTTTTCCCTACCAGGAAAATATTGCTTACAAATTGGCCCCTCCTGTGAGAAACTTTTTGAATGGCTCCCTTTGTCATCATGGCTTCTATTTCCTTCAACACAAGAGAAACTTCTTCCTGTTTCATTTGTGCTTGATGAGGGGAAGTGTTTTGACATGGTTCTGACAGAAAAGGAATTTGGTAACCAGAGACAACCCCTAATATTTCTGGGTCTCTTGTCAACTTTTCCCAATTTTTTTGGAAATGTTTTAACCTTCCTGCCAGTGGATAGTTGGCTATTGGTTTTCTGAAAAGGTTTTTCACTAATGGATGAACATGCTGAAGATTTTTCTCTGGAAGTATCTCTGGATAAGCCTTTTTCCTCACTCTCAATGGAGCCATGTTGACAAAGGTTTCCATGTGTTTTCTGACACTTACCACTGATCCGTGGGAAGCTGGACTTTGGATTCTTCCTGAAGTCATTACGCGAAAAAGTTGATTGCCCCCCATTTCTCTTCCCTTGAAATGAGGGGCTTGGTAGAAAGGGCTTGCTATGTTGTTGGTTGAAACCAGAGAAAGTTGACTGGAACTTGCGCTTCTTGTTGTGTGAAGGAAGAAATTCCTTTGACTTCTCTTTCACTTTACCTTTGTCTATGACATGTTGTTGAAATTTTCCACCAAACAGTTGTGAACCAGAATCTTCAAGAACTTGAGTGTGGTCTTTCAGCATGGATTTCACCTTCTTTTTATCCGGCATTATGGCAGACATTGCATTTTAACGCCTGTGGTATGTAATAGCATTAAATGCTTGACCCACTAACATGACCGTCTGTTCAACAGTTTGTGACATCTCTTGCAAGGAAAGTTCTGGTTGACATTCTGCTGGCATGCCCAAGGTTGCTTCCACAGCATACCATGTCCTACTCAAGGGACCATAAACATTCACAAGTTTTTGTTGGATTTTTTCTAATCCGTCATCTAGAGTTAATTCTACTCTACATCGATTTTCCTCTAAAAGCTCACGAAAGAATTCGTCCATCTTCTTAGGCTGACGAATGTTTGAAGGAACAGGATTTTCAGTCATTATACTGTCTCGAATGTCCTTGTCTTGGACAAACCTGTCCATATATTTATTTGTATAGTCAGCTAATTCTGCTGGTAGTTCATAAACATTATGTTTCTCTTCTGCCAATGGCTCGAAACGCTGCCTCTTGAAGGATGGTTCAACGACCTCGAGGCTTTCCTGTTCTTCGACGACAGGCACTTCACTACTCAAGGGCTGAACGGCTGAGTTAGATTCACTCACAACACTACGGTTCATATCACCCTGTTGTGCAATCACATTACAATTAATTATGTTTTGATCATCCATGATGAAATAGATTGATTCGGATTTTCGAAATAAGTAAAACGTGCGTACAGTTGCGGGAATACTCGAAAAAGAGAAATTGCAAAGCTCGGGGTACCATTATGAAGGAGAATGGGCTCGATTATCCAATATTAAATCGTATGGAAATTTTATATGAAATAAAATCATGCGCTCTGCAATGGCTTCATAATTGAATCATAGCTAAAATGAGTAGCTTTATTCAAGGGACACATGTCACGTTTTAAAACTTCGAGAATTTCTCTCAATGCTTAAAAAAAATTTTTTTTGCTCTGCAAAAAAGTGGGGGGGGGGGGGGGGGGGGGCATGGCCCCCCTGGCCCCCCCCCCCCCCCCCCCCCCCCCGGTAGCGGGGGCCCTGGTTTTTCTTTTTTTCAGAGGTGTAGTAAGCATTATTACTGAGGAGCTCTTGACATTTTTATTTTATTTCTTATCTGAAGGATTTTTCTAAGTAGGGCTAATTACAAAACTCAGCAACGGGAGAATCCTGATAATGTAAAATAAAATTAACTTTCTCTCTCTTAATTAATTTTAGAAGAGGATTAGCCTTCAATTTTTTGGAAAGAAGTTAGTCGATTCAAATCAAAACAACATTGTACGTAAGGAAGACTGAAGACATGTATTTAAAACAAGAAAAAGAAAACTTGATTTCTCAAATGAGAAAAGTGATTTTGTTATTCCAGTGAAATTTCAGTAAAGGAGATATTTGATAATCAGAAAGATGAAAAAGCTGTTGAACTGCCATCATCCTCACTCATTGCAAACCACAAAGTCCATCAAAAACCTCCAGTTCCAACGACGATACAATTCAGAAACACTGACAAACTCTGTTAAACTAGTTCAAACAGTACCATGAAACAACTAAACATCACAAAAATACTAATAACTTTATAATTTTTAACTATATAATACATTTGTGCAAAATAAAAATTAGATTTACAGATTCGAAATAATGAAGGAATAGGGATTAAATTTTAATATCAATTGCACATATATTTTTTATATATTTATGGGGTGAAGGTAAAAATATTCATAATACCTGTTGGTAGACTACATTTCTAGTGTAGCATCTCCACATAGCCTTGCTGTAAAGTTCTACAAACCTTTACTTTCATCGCTTCAAAGCTTCGTGTTCGTGAAAATGTGAGGCAAACAAAAGATTCACTTTACTCCATAGATTTGCTTTAGAATGGAAGTCATTTCACACTATACTATTGGGAAATATTTTTAATTTTACTAATATCATTATTACATTTGCACGTTCTACACACAACGTGAAAAGTAATATTTTGAAGTCGTACTGAAAACGAAGACGTGAGAATAGCAGTACTTCCGATAAACTTTCCTTGGTTCCTTCATGATTCTGTCTCTCAAAGTTCAAAAAACAAACTACAAAGGCATTATAAATAAACTTCTTAACCCAAGTGTACAGTTTCTGCTTTTTTGTGATTCATTGAAGATGAATATCTTGTACGTCGTCGTCCACGTTGCCGCCGTACTTTCGTAAGTTCCCTATTGCGTAGGACAAACGGAGAGGAAATTGTGTACGCTTCAGCTGAAACGGAAGGTTGCTGGGACATAATGTTAATCTAGGAACCACGTGTTTATTTCCATCTTTTAACCTTCTCGTAAATACAATGATATCTAATTGTTAAAAAAAATGTTTTACAATCATTGATTTCAAAATCAAAATATATTTTAAAACGAAATTAACAACATGCAACATTTCTATGAAAAAAAACCCTTCATGTTTGTCCCACCCTTTACATGTTAGCATTCTTAAAAACTAAGGAAAAATCGTCCTCGATTCTTACATCTTTTCTGTGAGCCCTGCTTTCCTCTGATGCACAGTAAAGCTGATTTTAGGATCAGAAAAGATAGCTTGCATCTAATGACCGTTATTACATACTATATTTTTCTTCGTCAGCAATATGTTTATGAAACATTGAGCATTCTTTTCCCATCACACCCGTAACTGAAAACTCTAATGGGGTGAAGGTACCATGCTCAATGTTCATAATGCGGTTGTTGTATTGCCGTTTCTTTTCACGTTCGTGTTTTTCAAGGACTTTCAAAGTTGACGTTTGATTTTGTGACTGGCTGTTTGTGTTTGTAACTCTCACATCGAAAAAAGCATTCTGACCGGGTCTCCATACTTTAATGGGATAAACTTTCGCGGGGATTAAATTTCGCGGTTGAGCTCATCCGCGAAATTTAAAGATTTCGCGGGAATTAAATTTTGCGGATGAGGGGCTTCCTAATTTTTCGCGGGGATTTAACTTCTCGGATCAGGGTAAAAATGAAAAGCAAAGCGTCCGAGTAAACCAGAAAAACCATCTAAGACATCTAATGTACTAATTTTGTTAGATTAGGAAGTTTTAAAACTTGTTTAAAGAAGCAAAAAGATGAGATAAAACGCCTTGAAATTATTATTGCTTCGTTATTTTCACTCTTTCTCATCCCTAGGATTCTAGTACAAACATATCGAAGTTTTGACAGAGAAAAAAGCGACCTTTTTCGAGTGTTTCGTGCCCTCGCGTAGACAAAAAAATCAAAAACGATAAAAATTGAAAATTTCGCAGATTAAAGAAAAAATTCAAATTTTTCGCGGGGATTTAATTTCGCGGATGAACCTTTTTCAAATTTCCATTGGGACTTAATTTCACGGATGATACCCAAATCCGCGAAATCCGCGAAATTTAATCCCCGCGAAAGTCTATCCCATTAAAGTACACCTCTAGCTCTTATGTCCGGTTTTGCGTTGTCTCCTTCCAGGTCATTAATTACTTCTCCTGCTACCGGTTGCAATGCTGGTTCTGTTTCCATATCTCTATGTAGTTCTGAGAGTTAGTCTGCCTCAAAATCTCTTATGCTGTTGTGCCTTATGATAACAAATCCACCGTTTTTGCAATTCATAGCATGGATTACATTATATTTTTGGCCACAAGGGCACTGAGATGGTATTCCTTTCAACTCGTGTCCATATATCAGGCGAATGGCATCCCTGCATTCTAGAGATAGGAAAATGCCGATGTTGGTGCAATTCATCTTCTCAAAAATCCATATTATCTCTCGTTTAAAACTCTCGCGAAGTAACATGAATTTATATGAGCGGATGTTGGTGCAATTCATCTTTTAGGCTCAAAATTGCAAAAATCCATAATATCTCTCGTTTAAAACTCTCACGTTATTTCGTGAATTTAGGTGGGTTTTTTTTTTTTTTGCCTCTGCCTCTTGCCTCTGCCTCTGCCTCTGCCTAATTTGTATAATTTGTATGTCTGTAATAACCTCTAGCGTATGTGGTAATACCATCTTTTGCAATGAATCGTTTGTCATCACCCGCATTGAGAGCGAGTTTGTTTGTTTTTATGGTGTGAACATCATGCTTAATCGATTGGAAGGTCATCTGTTCTCTGTAAATGTTTTCACCATCGAACAAGCATCTCTTATAATCGTCAAACCCCATGGTCTTCTTTACTACACACTTCTTGACTCCCTTACACTTTTTGTCTTCTGTTCCGTCTAACTGTGTATACGCATAAGTCTTTGCTCTAAGAGCGACAAACTCTGTCATTATCTTACCACCTAACTCATCTTTCATTAGACCGATGACCTTTTTATTCAAACCTATGGGTAAAGGTCTGTTATCTTTCTTGTTATATCCTGAAGTGTCAAATCTCAAAGTCACATCGTCAGCGATATCTTTGTAGAAGTCATCAGTCTTTATTCGATAGACGAATGAATCTGTGTCCATATAACATAGTTTGAAGTTGTCACCATATTTCAGTCTCATATAGTCATAGTGGAACTCATACATAACTATCTTAGACAAGTCGAGAACTACAGGTCCTAGATAGATCGATTTGTTCAGCAAGACTTTGATTTTCTGCATTTCAACACCCATCAGTGTTTCTGAGAAACAGATGCTACCTTTGAAGTTGGGCTTCATCACTAGTTTCTCATACTGTTGTTTCTTGGTAGCCAAGCGTATGTCTTTGTGTTTACGTTGGTTTTCCATAGTTTTACCAAAGACCGAATTATTCATCAGCTTGAAGAAGTCTTTCTCGAAGTCATTCGTCGATTTTGTACGCAAATCGGTGTTAAAATCGATGTACGGTTTCAACCATGCGCTTGGCTCAAATTCTATCACCCTATGAACCTTATCAAGAACAAGACCATGTTTCAACGCTTGATCAAGCGCACGGATGTGAATAACATAATTTTTTCTGTCAGAAAGGCATGGAGTTAGCTTTTCGACCCCATTAATAACCGCTCGCTCAGGCATGAAAGGAAGATCGTTATGCGCATCATGTAGCTCTTTTGGATATCTCACATCCACCTCGAGTATGTAACCCTTTTCACCGTTTTCCTCAGCCAACCTAGAAATGAGTTTAGTCGTGAATTTATTAGGATCATCAACCCACTTGAACTTTCCCGTTGGTAATTTTTGAATCATAGCCCATCCATACAGATTGTTTGCATCAAGATACTGGAGATAGCTGGTCTCTTCGGTCGTCTTATATCGATCACCCATATATTTGTTGTTAGCTTTAGCATGTCTATGAACAGCCTGGGTGAGACCTCCTCTAATACCTTTCTCCATAAACAGAAATATATCCATATCAGACAACAAATCTAGCTCAACCTCGGTCTTTTTCAAACATGCTTGCCAGGCTAGCCCCGGAGCAGTGTAAAAATGTGCTGGATCCAGTTTATAGTTTGTTATGCATGTTTCCCTAAAAGTCTCGAAAACATCAGCAAGCAATAGAACGTCTGTCTTGAGGTAGATATCATGATACACACCTATATTTTTGATTTTCATGTCTTTCCACACCATCTGCGCATGAGCATAATCTGCATCACTGATACAGCTCATGTTCAACTTGCTGTAAAAAGCATCTTTTGATGGAAGCTTAGTTTCATTGAACTTATCGAAAGAATCAATGTATTCATATGGATAAACCCCTTTTCTTCTCAAGAGTTTGAATTGCTCGTCACCCTTGAAGAATTTTCGAAGGTTTTTACACTGATCATCAGACAAATTATTGACTAGTTTGTCTAAGCTACTGGCCATGAAACGAACTGAATCGATGAATCTCAACTGTATCTTTTTGACTTTAGTCTCTCCATTTTTGTCGGTGTATTCACCAACCTTAACATCCAATGAGAAAGAGATGTATTTCTCTTTATTTTCAGCGATGACGGTCATTTTCTCTTCTCCATACTGTTTTGCAAGCTCTTTGATAAACAGATGCGCATCGTACCCGCTCAGATTGTGAAAGACGATCGGAATATATTTGGGTACTTTGTAGCGGAGATTACATTCTTGATGGGCAGCTCCACGAAACTTACCGGTAAAATGACAATGATCTCGAACTTTGGGCTCGTCGTTAAAATATTTCATACATATGTGACACCTATCAGAATTGACATATCTTTGTAGCTCTTCATCTGTGAGATCTTGCATGTCTCGTTTAGGAAACATGTTGTACAATCGTTTCGCCTCAGAAACTATATGATTTACAAAGCGTAAAACACAGTCTTCACCGCGGTAAAGCGTCAGAGGGTCTGAAACTTCACCATGAGCAAATTTGGTGTAACGACAGAAACCTGTGGGGATATGTATACCAACCTTTTCAGTGGATGATCCTCTTCTTTTCTCTTCTTCAGACACCTCTTTTGACAAAGCTTCGAAATCGGCATACATGATAAATGGGGCTTTGAGCTGGTATTGACCATCGATAAATTTAACGGTGCTACCATCTTTAGGGAGTTGAATCTTAGCAGCATCGTTATTCTTGCAATATTCAAAGTGTTCATCTCGGGTTTCCTCACTATTAAAACCTGAAAGACAATTCAAGCAATAATGCTCCTTATGTTCGTGCTTCGAGTTGGCCTTACTCAAGACACCGCTCAAGTTCTTTACAGCTATATAATGCCTCTTTTCCTCTTTACACAGTAGAAACAAAACAACCGTTTCTTTGCGATCAAGATGCTTCGACTTACGACACATATAGACACCTTCTCTCACGTCTTTTGTCAAAACATGCACAGCGATATCAGGGTTCCTCCTCTCAAACAAATCTATTTTATTTAGCGCCATTGGAAACGATAAACCGTCCCAATTATACTTGTCATGTTTCTTGAGGATTGAGATTCGTTCAGGATTATTTTTAATTTGTTCATGATTAAGTGCAGCGATAACAGCCCATCTGAAACACTCTTCATCATCTTCGTTTTTAGGGTTGATCACAGACCGTGTTCCGCTAAAAGTGTTAGGCAATGGCATGTAAGAGCTGCCTCTCGTTAATTTTAGCTTGTGAAAGTCCACATCAATATTTAAAATCTTATCGATAACAAAGCCGGATCGAGGTAACGCAGGGTTTTCAACCTGTTCGATTATCTTATTGAACATCATAAATCGATAACATCAGATATATCGCTTTCACTGTGAACTGTTTCCATATTGCTATTGAACGCCTTATCGACGTAGATTGTTGCTTCATGATTGGATAAATCCTCTTTTCTCCACCTAATCCACGCAGTTGTTTGAACTTTTATTGATTTTTTGTTTTTGAGTTCCCTCTTAATCAGATCAATTAGGATGGGTGAGACCTCCTCTAATACCTTTCTCCATAAACAGAAATATATCCATATCAGACAACAAATCTAGCTCAACCTCGGTCTTTTTCAAACATGCTTGCCAGGCTAGTCCCGGAGCAGTGTAAAAATGTGCTGGATCCAGTTTATAGTTTGTTATGCATGTTTCCCTAAAAGTCTCGAAAACATCAGCAAGCAATAGAACGTCTGTCTTGAGGTAGATATCATGATACACACCTATATTTTTGATTTTTATGTCTTTCCACACCATCTGCGCATGAGCATAATCTGCATCACTGATACAGCTCATGTTAATTGAGCGTTAATTAATTATAGATATATACGAGATATATTGCTTTCACTGTGAACTGTTTCCATATTGCTATTGAACGCCTTATCGACGTAGATTGTTGCTTCATGATTGGATAAATCCTCTTTTCTCCACCTAATCCACGCAGTTGCTTGAACTTTTATTGATTTTTTGTTTTTGAGTTCCCTCTTAATCAGATCAATTAGGATGGGTCGAACCTTTTTGAGAAATGAATCAACATCCTTTCTTCCATCTGAGTTTATTTTGAACCTTTTATAAGAGCCCTCGAAAGCCGTCTCTTGTATTTCAAATGGTTCATGTTTCGCTTCTTCCTCTTCTCTTTCATCTTCTTCTTCATCCTTCTTGTGGAGATTAAGAATCTTCTTCTTCATCTCTCTGAAAGCATTACCCACTTTCTCATGAATAGCTTTAGGTACATGATTTACTAACCAGTCCCACCATTCATTCAACTTACTCTTTACCTGAGGTCTATTTTCTACCATTTCTTGCTGCTCAAACAAATCCATGTCTTGTTGGCTAGGAATAATTGTAACAGGTCGGACTGGTTTGAATCGCCTAGTAGATCTTGGTGGTGGAACAGGTTGGTCGCTCCTTGTTGGTCTTGGAGCGGAAACAGGTGTTGCTGTAGACAAACGAGCTGGTGGGCCCGCTAATAATTCGAGTAACTCAGCTTTTCTGAGTTTTGAATAGCCGCGCAGGCCGCGTTCTCTAGCGAGAGCTTTTAATTCAACAACTGTATTTTTCGAAGTCATGGTTGGATCTTGACTTGTTATATAGAATATCTGATCCCTTTATACCACTTTTTTTCATCAGAGGTCAGGTGTCAAATTATCGTAAAATATCGTTGATTCATTCATTCATTACTCGATATGAGTAATAAAACGTTAAATATAGCGCATTAGGTACATTTAGCTCAGCGCGAACTCGATGGTTGTAGGATCTGTGGTAGGTTAGGTACTTCTCTCTATTCTCTGGATTCTTGCGCCATCTATCATACCCAGCGAAACAGGCGGCTTTGGCCTCTTCATCTAGCACGATCGAGGGGTCTACATCGTTTTTTTCTAGCATCTCAACTATACGCGGTTTGGTCATCTGTGAACAGTACTTGATACCTCAAGCTTTTGCGAGCTGTCGCAACTTTTTGTAAGTCAATTCTTTATATGAAGACATTTTTTCTACACTCTATATATAAAGTCTCTTTTTTATATCACTTTTTATCTCGTGTTATATCATAATAAAATGAGCTAAATAACAATATGCATAAATAAATAAAAAATGTCAAACTCTAAACTTCAAGAGATTTACTATCAACCTCAAAATTTATGGAAGGGGAAAAAGGCTGTTCAGAATTTGAGAGGATTCGGCTTCAAGCCAAAGGAGATTAAGAAGTGGTTATCAAAACAAGCGCTTTGGCAAGTTCATTTACCCGCTCCAAAACATGTTGAAAGACCTCATTATGAAGTTACTACTCCTAATGAATTACGTCAATTCGATCTATTGTACATGCCTGGCGACATAGCGTATGGTAACAAATATAAGTACATTTTGTCTGGAATCGATGTTGCTTCCAGATACAAAGTAGCTCGCCCATTAAGATCAAAACAAGCCAAAGACGTTGCTGAAATGATAAGAGATATCTATAGAGTTGGACCGTTAACCTATCCACAAGTATTTCAATGTGATAACGGTTCAGAATTCAAAGCGGATGTAACAAAATTGTTGGAGAAGAATAGCGTTGAAATTAAAAGAGCAACTACAAAATATAAGCATACCCATACAGCTTTTGTTGAGGCGTTGAACAAGATACTTGCTGAAAATTTATTAAAAATACAAGATGCTCAAGAGATGAATGATCCTGAGAAAGTTTCAACTACATGGGTTAAGCATTTGTATAAACTGGTTGATAGGTTAAACGATACAAAGACGCAGATGATTGGTATGAAACCAAAAGATGCTATTAAAATGAAAGAGGTGCCTCTTGCTAAACGAGAGAGCTATCCACCTGAACCCGTGGGGTTACCTCAAGATGGGCTTTATAGATATCTTTTGAAACCGGGTGAAGAGCATGATGATGGACGGAGACGAGCAACCGATAGAATATGGTCAAAAAATTCATATAGATTGAGTGAGGTAATAGAGCAACCCGGTAACCCTGTACTATACTATCTTCAAGATGGACCTGAACGAGCTTTTGTAAAAGAAGAGCTGTTGTTAATACCTGAAGATACAGAGCTACCTCCTGATTATGTGCAAGGTTGGTGAAAAAGGAGCGGTACATACAAAGTATCTTTACTTGTTTCTAGTAAAGATGATTTTCTCTTGTGAGGTTTAGCGCCACATAATGTCATAATCAAAGAATTGCCTTTCATGATCCTTTTGAGAGCGCTTGAGACCCTTTGGTCTGACAAAGGCTTCTCTAGAGCTCCAACTATAACCCTTCAATTCAACGCAAAGTCTTGCAGGCAACCACGTCTTATATAAATTTCCTGTTCTGTCTTGGACCTCCGCATACATAGCTGTTCCAGAACCAAATTCAGATGCAGGTGTGTCTATCTCACGCACAGATTTAACATGATAAATCACGTTTTCAGGTAGCTCTCTCCACTTTATGATTGGAACAATTTGTTCCATGTTTTGTTCGAATGTTTCAACTGTTGGAAATTCCATTGTCATGTTTTGTCTATATATATGCGATTAGCTCTCTTTATATCACTTTCAATTATTAATTTTTAAATTAACGAGCACATACAAACACATCCTATGAAACATTTTCGGTTATGGTTTTCTTCAAATTTTGAAGTTCTACCATCAAGCTTTTTTGAAATTGATTTTGAGTTTCAGTCTTTCTTTCTATCTGTAGAACTGAGTTTTTCTAAAGCTTTGTAATATGTTCTCTGCAAAACCTGAAATTCTTTGTAATTAATCCTTCCATCGCTCAGCGCCTGTGAGATACTTGTTTCGAAGACAGCAATTGTGGATGTTACAATATCATATAATTTTATGACTTTGTTTATTTTCTTTTGATATTTTTTGATGCAAGCTGTGGTAAGACCGGTACAAATAGAGCCAGCTAAGGCTACACCACCTAATCCTGCAGAAATGGGCGCTCCAATAATAGTAGCCCCTGTTGCAATTGAACCAATGCCAGAGCCAATGGTTATAGCGCTTGAGCTGGCATTTAACAGTATCAATCGTTCTATCGATTTATAGCGTTTCTTGATCTTGGTGTTAAATTTGTCCTTTAGTTTTATCAACTCTTCAACCTCAGAATTTATTACGCTTGCGTTAAACTTTTCCTGCTCACTCAAATCCTCAGGAGCGGTGGGTAGTTTTGGATATATTGTAACACTCATTTTTATTTTAGAGAGAAATTATCTTATAACAAGAGAAAAACTACCCTCTAAATAAATATGGCAGACATTGACATAGACCCTTTTGGAGAACATGGGACGACAGATGAGACAACAGATGAGACGTTTCCTCTCATACCAACTGGAGACCGTGCGGGTGCACAAATACATACATCAGGTGAACGAGAAACATCATTTGGTGGTCTCAGTCTGAATGCTGAAGTTTTGAAAGAAGTAGTTAAAGGGTTGTATGATAGATTATCCGAAAAACTTCAGCAAAACCCTGAGGGGTTATATACCGACCTGTTTGAAATTAGGGATGGTGAATTATACTACAAAGAGAGTAACAAACCATTGACAAACAATGGAAGACTAAGGGCTACTGATACTATAGCAGAAATACTTGGCAAAAAAAGGCTGCGTAATTTAGGGTATGATATACCTAAGAGCAAATTGTCAGCCCGACAGGCAGCTTCGCTTAACAAAATACAAGAAGAACTACCTTCAGTCTCCACAATAAAAAGTGCAAATGACATTGAGCTGGATACAATCATTGAAGATATAAGGACTAGTACAGAAGATCTGGTTCGCCAATCATCAATTGATCATGGTACACTCGAAACTGAGGCTCCACTACCCTTGCGAGAGCTATTAGGGCTTGACAGAGAATTGAAAAACATTCGCGGATCGTTAAAAGTAGAAGTTGGAAAAAAGGTTCAGCTAGAACAGCATATTGATAGAGAAAAAACAAGTTGAAAGAGATGGAAAACTCAACAGATATGACCGATGAACAACGAAATGAAGTCAAAGAAAGAATGCAGGGATTACATGAAGAGTTGAAAACTAGACAGGAAAGTATTGATATTCTCAAGGGTAAATTAAACAGTCAAGTTACGAGCATAAGAGAAACCATTGCTAAAGTCCTCGACAAAGATACCACATTGGGTGAAAAGATACGAACACTATTCCGTGAACAAGGTATCACAATCGTTAGCATTCTGACAGCCTTTGGCATGGCTATTGGTGTCCTTGTGGAAGCTTTGTTACCCGGAGGGTCAGCAGCTGGAAGCTCTTCACAAAATCCTGACAAAGGTAGTGATAAAAAGGACGGTGCAAAGGAGTGGATAAAAAGTAAACTCAAAGCGTTAGCATCACTTCTAGGAAAATTAGCATCTAAAGCAGCAGAGGCTTTACCCGGAATAATAGGTCCAATGGTCTCATGGCTACTCAATATAGCAAAAGAAGCGGTAGGTTGGTTAAGTCAAAATTTATGGGCTTTGATTGTAGAGGTTGGCGTGTTGGTCTATACATATTTAGTAACGAGAAGGTAAATGTAGATATATTATGTTACATGTGTCATGTAACATATTTTTTGCTCCCCCTCTTCATCTTTCAAAATACCACACAATTCCACCAATTCCAAGCATACTCAAAGTAATAAAAGCCAATTCCCTTTCATGTTGATCATGCAAAAAAAAAAGTAATAAAAGCAAAAACCAATAAAAAATAGCAAGAGCAGCAAGATGATTAATAACATGAAGTTGATATATTCTAGCATTTTTGTTATATCTGTTATAGTTTTCTTATATTCTCTTATAACAGTCTTATAGCAGTCTTATAGCAGTCTTATAGCAGTCTTATAAGAGTCTTATAGCAGTCTTATAGCAGTCTTATAGCCGTCTTATAGCAGTCTTATAGCAGTCTTATAAGAGTCTTATAGCAGTCTTATAGCAGTCTTATAGCAGTCTTATAGCAGTCTTATAAGAGTCTTATAAGAGTCTTATAAGAGTCTTATAAGAGTCTTATAGCAGTCTTATAAGAGTCTTATAGCAGTCTTATAGCAGTCTTATAGCAGTCTTATAGCAGTCTTATAAGAGTCTTATAAGAGTCTTATAGCAGTCTTATAGCAGTCTTATAGCAGTCTTATAGCAGTCTTATAGCAGTCTTATAAGAGTCTTATAAGAGTCTTATAAGAGTCTTATAGCAGTCTTATAAGAGTCTTATAGCAGTCTTATAGCAGTCTTATAGCAGTCTTATAGCAGTCTTATAGCAGTCTTATAAGAGTCTTATAAGAGTCTTATAAGAGTCTTATAAGAGTCTTATAAGAGTCTTATAAGAGTCTTATAGCAGTCTTATAGCAGTCTTATAGCAGTCTTATAGCAGTCTTATAAGAGTCTTATAAGAGTCTTATAAGAGTCTTATAGCAGTCTTATAGCAGTCTTATAGCAGTCTTATAGCAGTCTTATAAGAGTCTTATAAGAGTCTTATAAGAGTCTTATAAGAGTCTTATAAGAGTCTTATAAGAGTCTTATAGCAGTCTTATAGCAGTCTTATAGCAGTCTTATAGCAGTCTTATAAGAGTCTTATAAGAGTCTTATAAGAGTCTTATAGCAGTCTTATAGCAGTCTTATAGCAGTCTTATAGCAGTCTTATAAGAGTCTTATAAGAGTCTTATAAGAGTCTTATAGCAGTCTTGTAGCAGTCTTATAGCAGTCTTATACTTTTGTTACAAGAGTCTTGTAACAAAAAACGTCAACCTGCTCAGCAAATCACATACGTTCTTGGGTGTTCCATTCTCATGACTAGGCACGCGTGTTTCCCTCCTTTCAGTTTTTCCTTGACATCTTTCAATTCTTCTCGCGTTTCAATGATATCATTCTCTTCATGAATAGTGGTTAAATCATTTCTATCTTTTGGATACCACACATATAACATTTTTGCTTGTCGTCGTAAATTTTTTGGTATAACGGTGTATGATTGTGTGAGTAACCATAGCGAATGATTTCGATGTCTGCCGCTAATTGCCAACTCGAGCAAAGGCTGTCTCTTTTTATCCAAACTTTCATCAGCTATTATGTCATCAATCAGAAATAAGGTTTTATATCCAGCACAGAAAAAGTCCATTTTCTTAATCCATTCATACAAAGATCCTTCCGGCTCAATTAAAATCACATAGCTGTCAGTCCAAAACCATTTTTGTTCTCTGTATGTTTGATTCCATCTTAATGTTGGACATATAATCACAATAAAATCAAAGTGTTCTTTGTATTCATTTTCTAATAATTTCACGACGCGTTTTGTTTAACCACAGCCTGTAGGACCAATGAATAATGCTGTGTGAGGCTCTTTCATGTAAAGTGTGTTACTTTGTTCCACCATTTTACTAATACAAGACAGACATAAATTCACCGTTTTGAATGTTTAATTGAGCATCCATGATTAGATATATATAAGCGTTTAAGCTTCCTGCAGTTTCATCGGTCTTTTCAATTTGTAAAGTGATGCCTTCACTTGCATTTTCAATCCGTCGTCCGGTCCCATGCAAGGCATTTTCATCTATGGTTCTAAAATCTAACCACAAAGCATACTTGTCTGTTAAGTAGTCAGAGACTTTTACATCGTTTAATTGCAAGCGCTTTTGGATTTCGCTGACATTATTATCTTTTGGTTTTCCTTCAGAAAAAAATGTGATCTCATAACATAACCTATTCCCTAATCCGGCTTGATAATACGGGATCGTGCTATCTAGCATTTCAAAATCGAGTGGAATGACAAACTTGTTTTTATAGGTGTCAGCAATGGCCTTGTCCGCTTCAACAGTGGTGGATTTATCAGAAGCACCAATCCTCAATTTCATACAATTTTCTGTACACCCATCATCGATGATGATACCCTGTCTTATTGCGTTTGTTTTTTCAAACTTGGTTAACCATAAATCTCTGTAACACCCAAAAATATCAAAGTCATCGATGCTCAAAATCTCGTTACCTCCAAACTTGACAGCCAACTTTTTAATGATAGCTCTCCCAATGTTACTGACCAGTGTTCTTTTTGTGTCAGCTTTCGACTCGAGTTCAATATCAAAACTTAGATTCGTTGTTCCTGAAATAATAACATCATCACTTCCTAAATTTGGAAACCTAACCAACAATAACTGATTTTGGTCAATCTCACTTGGATTGTGTGTGACAATAACTTTTTGACGAGAGCCTTTTACACCATAAGGAGTTCTAAGTGAACGTTCTGGATTTAATCTTCTTCCGTATTCCATGTTTGTTAATTATTATTATTACTTTATTATTATTACTTTATTTTGCTTTTATCTCGGTTAGCGAATGTGCAAAACAACGGTTCTTCCCAGGTCTTCTTTTAGCATATTGTCATGCTGATCTGTGATTTTCAACGTGAGAGACTGAAATACACCGCTTTTTAATTTTTTGTACTGAGGGTTTTTAGGCTCAATATGCGTGAAGTCACTATAGTTAGCGATGGGAACGGTTAGTAAAATATCACTTAGCTTTCCGTTCTCAAGATTTTGAGTGTTGTCGAGTTCAGAGAGATGCAAATTCATTTTGGTTATTTTAGCTAATGTATTGGTCTTGATTATTCGAGGGTCTTTGTCTAATAAGGTAAGTTCTACATTGCCTGCTAAAAATGCCATCAATTCTCTGCTAGTGTATTTTCTTTGTGGTAGCAACTTTTCAGCTTTTCCATCTCCAGCAGACATAGCCAGTTTCAATGGTGCGGTTATTTGATAGGTAACATTGTCTGCAAACATCTCAAGCAATGCAATTTCTTTAGAACCATCCAAGTTTTGTATGGGGTAAGACAAATAGATTGTCTTTTCACCATTTATACCATTTACTGTGATATACATTCGTATATTAGAGAATAGAAGATAATATTTTAAATAATAATGGAGAGCGCTTTTAAATATAACCCCAATGCGGCTTATAAGCCAAATGGAGGACAAGACCTTCAGATATTGGATGCTAAAGATTTATACAAACAAACAATTATTGTCTCTAGTAGTAGTAGTACTACTGGTTCTTTTCCTGCGAGCTTTCCTAATGTTTTTACTAATTACGAAATGGATGAAAATGAACAACGCATGAAGTTTGGCAGGAACAACCATTTAAATTATGGCAAACCCAACTCAATTTTGTCACTTGGTGTGCTTCAAGTGCTTGTGGAGTCAGTTCTGAACACCTGAAAGAGGGTCGCTCTACTACTAACCCTATGATTAGATCAGTATATCGTTTTCACGTCTATTATCACATTAGACGAATCATTAAGCGCTTGCAGACACCTCTACCTTTTGAAGATGGTTTCAACCAATACGATAATCCTTATAACAAAGAAGAGTTTTTAAAAATCTGTAGTGAATATGGTGTCGATTCTGATCCTAAAAAATACAAAGGGCAATATTTTTATAGCTCGTATCAAAAAAGACGTAAAAACTATCCAACACCAGGTCTGAGTTATTTCACAGACGACTCCATGACACGATGGATTATAGAAAAATCTATAGGCTTTACAAAAACAGGTCTTGTAAAGATTTCAGACAGTGTTAGAGCATATGCTTATCTTGTTTTAAGTTCGCAAGCCTCAGCTCGTTCTTCTATCTTAGGTAATAACTCAAGCGCTTTGACAGCTCAAAGAGTTTTTATGAACAACTTTGAAGACATTGTTAACCGCAGAGTTGATATTCAAGAGGACATTAAACGTTATCAGGATACTTTAAATTACGCTTCAAGCAAAGTTGATTATTCAGTTGGACAAGGCATTTACATGTTACCTAGTGACATGAATCTAAACATCAAGTCGGGAGTATCTGGTTACAATAACAAAATTCTCATATCTAATGAGAACTTGAGCCTCGGAAGAAATAAAATGATTAATGTTATGCAAGAGCATCATATTTCAAACAAGGTGACTAGCTCCCCAACACAAACAAAAAATAAAAGTTCACAAAAGGAAGTTCACCATATAGAACACCCAAGAGTGAGTCAAACAAATTCACTCCCATCTCACGAGGAAGAAATAATTGCTTTAATTTTAGTAATAACAACGGCTTTTAGTATATGGTATATGTTTAGATGACCTTGTTTGAAAGAAATAAAGAATGACGTCAATTAGATGTCAATTAGATGTCAATCATATTTAAATAACAAAAGAAAACAATGCATTCCTAGCATACCCAATCTTCTTAGCAACGAGCGCTTTCGATTTTAACTTTTCTTAAGTAAACAACTTTCTGGTATGTAAAGTCCTATTGTTATAAGCGTTTGATTGACAGATGGTTTATTTATATAACAAAAAACACGTAAGCAGTTTTTGTTATTTGAGAATTTTTGTTTTGCTCTCAATGCGGATGATGATAAACGTATCATTGCAAAAGATGGTATTACCACATACGCTAGAGGTTATTACAGACATACAAATTAAAAAGGCAGAGGCAGAGGCAAGAGGGCTAAAAAACCCACCTAAATTCACGTTATTTCGTGAGAGTTTTAAACGAGAGATATTATGGATTTTTGCAATTTTGAGCTGAAAAGATGAATTGTCCTAACATCGGCCCATATAAATTCACATTACTTCGCGAGAGTTTTAAACGTGAGATAATATGGATTTTTGCAATTTTGACCTGAAAAGATGAATTGCACCAACATCGGCTCATATAAATTCATGTTACTTCGCGAGAGTTTTAAACGAGAGATAATATGGATTTTTGAGAAGATGAATTGCACCAACATCGGCATTTTCCTATCTCTATTCTCCTTTGTTTAGCGAGAATCCATATTCTTTCAGAGGCAGAACTGTCAACCACGATGATGCACCTGGTTCTCTTGCATCCTCAACTGCTTTGCGGGTTTCGGATGGAATAAGTTGATTGATTTGAATTGTTTTGTTCTTGAGCAAGTTGTCCTTTTCCCTCTTTTTTTCATTTATGGTTGTTTTGACAATTTCAGGGTCTGGAAGTTTCGTTTCCTGTTCGACTATCAGCGACTTAAGGGGGTGTGATATTTCTTTTGAGTGCTGGTCACATGTTTCTGCAAGAATTGGTATTCCTAGTCCTCCATGCTTGACAGGGAGAGAATACAGTTGCCTATCTTGTTCGGTGATAATGGATTCCAACAGATTTGTAAGGAATTTTTGATCGATCAGCATGTCTAGGGGTTTAATGTATTCTTCCATACCAGGAATTGTTCTCATGAAATATGTCTATTTGTGGATTTCGCCATGACAAAATGCAGCATATGCAGCATGAGGTTGTGTTTTGGCATATTCACAGAGTTTTTCCATTTCTTCACACCAGATGTTAACTTTTTCAGTAGCATATTGTTCTTTAAACCCATTGCTTCCTAAAGCAGCACCTAAGTGCCTTCCCCCCCCCCCCCCCCCCCCCCCCCCCCCCCACTTTTTGTGATTAGCCAGATTTTGCTTTCATTTACATAGTAACCATATTTCTTGCCCTCATTGATCATAAGCTGCCACCATAGCTTTAGATCTCTCAGCGTTCCTGCGCCTGTTATGTCGTCTTTTTCCAATAATTCTTCCCAGTATTTCACCGACTCCAATTGGACGAACCCCTGGATTTTTATCCAGGGGTATAGTGAGGGCCCAAATGTCTAAAAGAAGGTTCCCGTTGCATGAAACGTGTTAAAAGCAAACTTTTTGTTGGAAGTTGTTCCTCATAGAGAAAAGACCTGAAAAAAAATAGGGTTACATTTTTGAAACCTCCTAGATCACGTGATATGACGTCATGAAGTGCTTATGGTCAGCAAAAATTTTTTTTAGAATTTTTGAAAACTGATTGCACCAATCGAAAGAGCTATTACTTTTTGATAAAAGATCACATCATAAAAATACCTCCGAAGTTATTGCTCTTTAAAGTTTTTGCCAGACAGGGGGTAAAATCTTTATTAAAAATCGTTATTCTTCAAATGAATTACAAAAAATTAACAAAATTAATATATAATTACATGAATATATATTCTCCATATACTAGAAATACATTTTATAAATAACTTTGATATTTAAGGCCTAGTATGAGTCAAAAACGGGGTTAATTTAATAACTTTTACCCCCTGAAAAATATTAAAATGCGTTTTTTCTTATTTTAAGAGCGCAGAAACAGACTTTTTTTGTAGTGTTTGACATTAATATGCAAAAGAAAAAAGAAAAATATTATAAGCTCGTAATGCTTCTAGACGGGGGTAAAAACAGCAATTTACCCCCTAAAATCATATTTTCGACTTTCTTTTTGTTTTGGTATAGACCTTTTCATAAATTGCGTCTTTACAAACATCGCTTCAATATCATTACGTGCTCAACCTTAATAATAGAATTTCGTGAACACTTTTTCCCTGATGTGTTGTTTCTCTTTGTAAAAATGTGTGAACTACAAAAATCGTATCCAACCACCTGGAATTACTAAGAAGAAAACTTTGCTGTTGCCAAATCAAGTATTCCTTTTACTGCCATTGGTTCAGATCATGCTATGGAACAAGAAAACAAGATTTTAAAGGTAAAATTTATTTTACCGTCATAATGCCATGAATAGATAGCAATACTGCAGTGGATGCCACTTAACTATTATTATTTTTTATCAGATATCAGATATTTAGTATGAAGAGTCAAGACTCCGCTCGGACACTGATGTCGATTATCTAAGCATTTTATGACAAAAATGACAGAAACAAGAAAACAACATACAGGCAAAACTGTTGACAAGAATTGACAAACACGCACAAACGACTTGATCATCAATACGCAACACTGAATAGGAAAAATTAAAAATAAACAATGCAACAGAGCAGAAACTAATGTTCTGTCACTGGAGTATATTCATTTTTATCCTGTTTGGTTTTTATCCAGAACTTCGAAACATGTTCATAAACGTTCTCTTTTTCGGGCTAATTTTTTAGGTTACTGGCGGAGTTGTTGGCCTCACACAAAATAAAGCAAGACTAGATCGGTTTTGTTTAGCAGCACCACTCCTAGCAACATTATCTGATGATTTCTGTAAACGTCAAGCCATCGTACAGCCTACAGAACATGTCATTAACCAACTATCGGGATCAACACAAACACGCATTACCGATAACATTAACAAAATGCTTAAAACCATGGAAGAGTTTGATGTTTCATTTTGTGGTGAGTATGATTCGTTGTTCAACGTCATTTCCAAGGCCGTTTTACCAATTCCATGTGCATCTCAAGTTTTAAACCACGAAGTCATTGGGCAGGACTGTTACAACAATTTCATTGCAACAAGATTTCAAGGAAATACCTCTGTATGGGCTCGAATGACGAAGACCAACTTGAAGTCTTTTAGAGGAAACAACGAAAAGATCAAGAAGAAGGTCAGCGAGAAAGTTGTACAGCTCAGAGAAGAAAAATCTCTCCTGACCAGGTTTTTGATTACAGGACGGTAAAGGCCAGAACTAAATTTGGAGGAGAGCAATTATGAATTTACAGTTGTTCCTAAATCACTATTCACTAACGATGGCCAACCATTGACATGCACTGATAAATCACTAGTTTATTTATTTTATTTATTTATTTATTTACCTAATATTTATACACGATAAAAACACTTCAGAAAAATTACAAATTCTGTTATCAATGTGTGTCGTGTGTAAAAAAAAAGAAACGAGAAAAAAGAAAATGTTATGAAATAAAATAATAAATTTGTATTTACGTATATATAATGGGTTAAGTAGATAAAAATAAGTAGGGGATGCGGAGTAGATTAAGTAGCTGAGAGCAGAAGAAAAATTTGGTTGAGAGGATCAAGAATGGTTTTGTCCTCCATCGTGTGGAAGATCTTATTAACGCCAATAAAAATGAAATTATAAATGACACAACCATGAATTCTAGTGAGAATCGTGTCATAATAATTGATGGTATGGCTGTGGTAAATCAAGTTAACAAAACAAAGGATATTCAATCTTGTAAAGTAAGTTTTAACAAAATTGCACCTCATTCTTTATAATAAATACAGTTTGTTACATGGGATAAAATAAAACACACGCTTGAAGAAGATAATTTTCATTATTTTTAAGGATTTTGCTGATGCATTCGTTGTCAAGGCCGTAGCTATCAGTCAAGAATACGACGAAATTCATTTAGTCTTTGATCGCTACATCCAAGGTTCTTTGAAGTCAAGAACACGCAATCATCGAACATCGGGAAAAGAAGTTCGATACAAGGTGCAAGATGGAACAAATCTTGCAAACACCTCTATGAAAACGTTCTTATCCCACATTGCTACAAAGCAAGAGCTCACCATCTACCTTGCGAACAAAGCAATTGAAGAGTTTTCAAGGATTGGTATTCCGTTCATAGTAACGTTCGACAAGAATTCTGTGACAAACATTGAAGGCATGTCCATTAACCTAGATGCCCATGACCATGAAGAAGCTGATACACTTCTGGCTCTACATGCCATCGAAGTTGCACAAAATCGTCACCTTTCACTGATTGTGTAGTCTTCTCACCTGACACTGATGTTTTCCTTCTCCTAATTCATTACTATTCTGCTCTACTGACCGCAACCAAGTTCCAGACTGGAAGGGGAAAGGATAACAGATTTATTGATATTGGGAGTTGTTTCGAAGCTATTGGCCCCATAAAAGCATCTGCAATATTTGGTTTTCACACTTTCACTGGCTGCGACCAGACGGGAAAATTCTGTGGGAAGTCGAAATCAGCTTGGTGGGAAGCCTTCATGGATTGCAGCGATGATATTTTAGAAGCTCTTTAGGTTCATCTGAACAATTACCTTCACTACAGTCACTTGAGGCTTTAGAGTCTTTTGTTGTGCAACTTTATGGAGGAAAAAGTTGTCCGGGGCATGTTACGACTCTTCCACAACTACGTTGGCATATATTCTCGAAGTTCCAAGCGGATACAGAAAAGCTTCCACCTACTATGTCTGCTTTAAAATACAAGATATTTCGAAGTCACTACGTCACATTAGTGCTTAAGCGTTCTCACGTGGCTTTTCAGAAACTACCAACGCCCGAAAGCTTTGGATGAGAAACCATCAATGATGCATTGGTTCCGATAATGACAGATAGCTTACCAGCCCCGTTGGCGTTGATCGAACTGAGTGTATGTGCATGTAAATCAAAATGTAAAACAAAGAGATGCAAGTGTCGCAAATATAATTTCATTTGTACCGATATGTGTAGATGCGAACATTGTGAAAACGATACCGAATCTGAAGATCAGGAAGATTTTGATATAGAACTAGACGATGAAGACTAATTATGACGATCATTGCAGTGCAACGAGTTCATTGTTGATATCTTTTGTCTTAAAATCCCAAATTTTGACATATTTTGGTACTTTCCTAGGCAAATGGGAGATTAACCTCCGTCCCTAAAGCATATAAATGTTTTAATGATGATTTTTGTTTTATTTTACAATTCTTTTTACATATTAATGTCAAACACTACAAAAAAAAGTCTGTTTTTGCTCTCTTAAAATAAGAAAAAACGCATTTTAATATTTTTCAGGGGGTAAAAGTTATTAAATTAACCCCGTTTTTGACTCATACTAGGCCTTAAATATCAAAGTTATTTATAAAATGTATTTCTAGTATATGGAGAATATATATTCATGTAATTATATATTAATTTTGTTAATTTTTTGTAATTCATTTGAAGAATAACGATTTTTAATAAAGATTTTACCCCCTGTCTGGCAAAAACTTTAAAGAGCAATAACTTTGGAGGTATTCATTTTTATGATGTAATCTTTATACCAAAAAGTAATAGTTTTTCATGCTCTTTCGATTGGTGCAATCAGTGTTCAAAAGTTCTAAAAAACAATTTTTGCTGACCATAAGCACTTCATGACGTCATATCACGTGATCTAGGAGGTTTCAAAAATGTAACCCTATTTTTTTTCAGGTCTTTTCTCTATGGGGAACAACTTCCAACAAAAAGTTTGCTTTTAACACGCTTCATGCAACGGGATGACATTTGAGCCCTCACTATTTGTTTATTCGTTTCGCTGAAGTTTCTTTTATTCAAAATAATGTTTGTTTTTTTATTCATTTTTTCGCTTGTATTAAAAGCTACAAATATTGGAAAATGATCAGAAATAGACGACTTTATAATTCCTTTTTTTAAGGTATTGTCAAATATACAGTTTGTTAAGATATTATCAATAAGAGTAGCGGATGTTTTCGAAACCCTTGTTGGTCTTGTAATCAGAGGAAAAGCTCCATGTGAAAACACAGTATTGTAAAGTTGCCTAATGTCAGCATTTTCATTAAAATTTAAACAATCTAAGTTGAAGTCTCCTAGGATGAAAAACTTTTCTGTGTTAGCTGTCGTACTTGATAAAACATGAACCGACCAGAACCGACCAGAACCAACCAGAACCCAGCAGGAACCGACCAGAACCGACCAGAACCCAGCAGAGACCCATCATTACAGACCCTGGAAACGGGACCCATGACCCTAAAAATCAAAGGCGAGACCCAGGACCCAGGACTCAAACAATTCTCTTGAAAAGATATATATATATTAACACACAGCCTTTTATTTTTAATGAGAAAATGATTTGACACTTTTTGTTAAAAGAAGTATTGATTAACATTTACATTATCGCACGTGGCTCCAGCTTTGAAATTAACAAGAAAGAATTCACAGTTCTCCGAGCTACAATTGTATAAGAAGGGAAAGGATCTGAATCCGGTGTCCCACCTATCACATATAGGCTCCCTGGTCTTGGGTCCCACCTGTTGTATGTAGGGTTGGGAGTCCCGATTCCCGGATCCCACTTTTCCGGTAGGCCTTTTACCACGTTACAAAAAATCACCCACACGGTTATTTAAGTAAGTAGTGCATAAATAAATTTTAATACTTCACAATATCACATGTTTAGACTGGTGTCTAGGAAATTACTGCACTTTCAAATAGATCCACTTTGCAAAACTGAAAAACTACATTGCAATACATTATTATTACGCAACTCGACACAATCAAGAGAATTGTTTGTTTAGAGAATTTTTGTGCACACTTTCGGCATCCAGATCCCGGGTCTGACTTTTGATTTGAGAGTCCTGGGTCCCACCTTTGATGCTAAGATTCCCGGTCCCACCCTTGATTTTAGGGTCTCGGGTCCCACTTTTGATTTTAGTGTCGCTGGTCGCGGGACCCACCTTTGATTTTATGGTCCTGGGTCCCGTTTGCAGGGTCCGTATTGGTATGTCTCTGCTGGGTTCTGGTCGGTTCTTGGTGGGTTCCTGCTGGGTTCTGGTCGGTTCCTGCTGGGTTCTGGTGGGTTCCTGCTAGGTTCTGGTCGGTTCTGGTCGGTTCATGTTTTATAAAGTACGGTTAGCTGTTTGAAAGATATTTTCGATATGCTTACTAAAGTTTTTTGTGTTGTGGTTTGGTACCCGGTAACAGCACGTTACTAGGACGTTCTTCGAATTTTTCATTTTTATTCCAATAGATACGGATTCTGTGTCGCAATCAGAGATATACAGATCATTGCGCATTTTGTATTTTAAATCATTCCTGACGTAAATCAAAACTCCTCCACCGCGCTTATTTGTTTTTCGTTCCGAATGGATTGCACTATACTGAGGGAGTTGGAAGGAGGAATTTTCGTATAATTCCTTATTACTAACCCAAGTCTCTGTGATACATAGAATGTTGAAAGAGTTCCCACTATCTTTTAAGAGTTCCAAGAGATTTTCAAAATTAGCATTAAGGCTCCTAATGTTTAAGTGAAAGAGGGAAAGATTTTCATATTTATTTGATTCTTTAAGAAATTCTTTAGTTTCTTCTTGATACATATATTTCGTATCAAAATTCAAAGAATGAACTTCATTAAAAAATGAATATCTGGGTCATTATTATCTTCAAAACGTGATCCTGCTGACGTAAGTGGATTGAATAGTATTTGTTCAAATCACTGGTAGCTTCTGAAATCACTGGAATTGCGCAACTATGTTCAATGAGAACCTTGCACTCTTTCACGATTTTCTTACCTTCTTCTCTTAGTTTCTTCGCTTCACGGAACAGAGTTTTTCTTACTTCTCGTGTATGTTCTGAGAAGTCCTCGTTAATATAAACTTTATTATTCCACAGTTCTTTTTCTTTGTATTTATCAAGTATTAAACTTTTATCTTTGAAGTTCAAAAACTTAACCACCACCGTTCTTTTCCTATTTTCAGCATTATCGAATGCACTACCACTCCGATGAGCACGTTCTATTTCGATCCCTTTCTTTATCCCAAGTTGGTTTTTAATCACATCCTTCACCTTTCGTTCCGATACATTCAAATCTGCATCGGGATCTTCAGGCAATCTGTCGAACCTTGGTTGTTTCGACGACTTCTATCTTCCATTTCTGCAATCTTTTCAATGAATTCTTTGTTTTCAGCTTTTAGTTTATTCACATCCTCTGCTTGCTCAGACATTGCCTTCTTTTTAATACCCTCAACTAAATCACTGTGGAATTCCAGTGATGTCTTCAGGTCTTCCACTTCTTTTTAATACGATATGTGCAAAATATCGGCAAAATTCAATCAAAATAATTTTTAACCACTTTGTTAAAATTAAATTTTAGCAACATAAACTTCATTCTATTATTACGGAGAAATTGTCAACTTTATACTCCGGTCCGACAGACTTTTCATAAATTACATCATTACAGCCTTGTTTCTAAGTTTATGGATTATTACGTGTTTAACCATAATAAAAGAATTTCGTGAAACAGTTTTCCATAAGGTGTCATTTCTCTTTGGTTTGTTGTGACGTAATTCATGAAAAGGTCTATTAGCTTCATAAATTTTTTGAAAAGAAATGGTAAAATCAAGATGAAAATGAAAATATTCCATCATTTACGATCTCGTAATTTAGTTTAGTAAGGTGTTAAAGCAACATGTATTATTTCCTGAAATGCTTGTCCACTTTTTGCCTTCCCACAAATCCCTGTCAGTATGTGTGCCTTGTCCGCGAAAGTGTCGAAAGGGTGAATAACGAAGGGACTTTAACAACATAAACTGCAAGTCCAATCAATTCATAAAAACATTCTTTTATTGCAATGAAATAAATTAACAGAGAAAACTAAATAAGTTAAAACATGACGTAATATAATTCATAAAATATCTCAACATACATACTAAAAACAACAGACGACTAGATGAAATATGGTTGGTGGAAACAAACAAAGGCATCAGATTTCAGCCAATCGGAGTTCCTCATGCATTTCGAGGAAGACTTTTTACACAATGGCCAGCACTGTGCTGCGCGAAACTTATCACTGTGTAAATTTGCATAAAGTATATCAACTGAAAATTCTTGAAAATTAAAACGAGAACAATCAAAAACAGACTAAAACCATAAACTCAGAAACATATTCACCGATTAAACTATCAAACTTTTTCATAAACGTATCAAAATTTCAGTTTTGCGTTAAAAAAACCAGCAAAAACTTAAAAGCATTTATTCCCAACTGCTCTTTCAGTTTTTCTCACTATATCATGTTTTTGTTGGGTCAAAATAAAAACGAGTATTAAAAAAGAAAAAAAAGAAGAAGCAATAACTAGGTGTCAGGTGGAAAACAGAACAAAATGGAATCTGTATGAAATATCAAAATAATGGAGCAATAACAAGTCAGGTTGTATTGTAGAAAATCAAAAAAAAATTGAACAAAGAATTGAACTTACCAAAAGAAAAGATTTGTCAAAATAATAAAAGAAATTCTTACTGACTGGGCAGACAAAGGTGTCCACAGGCGTATTACTAACGAATATCTATTAGTTAAAACAACCTTGGTTATTGTCAATCCATTAATTACTCCATCAAAGACAAGAACAAGAACAAATCTATATAATTGGAATAATATCTACAAGTAATAAAGTTCCAGAAGTAAAAATTCTAAAGAACAATTGCCCAGAATATAATAAGGAAGTGCCATAAAACTTCTATATAAAAACCTGAAGAAAGTTCCAGAAATGTAACAATAAATATACACATAAAATATCATATTGCGTGCTGAAGTCTGTGTTTTATAAATAAACATGATCGATTTCAAGCCTATTTAAGGCACCATTTTCTTTGCTAAAGCAACTACACTAAATTTCAATGAATATTCGAGACCATGTATGTACTTATTCAAATCTAAATTTCCATTTATCATTATATACATTCACATATATATACAAACAAGGATATTTCTTTATACTTTTCACGAAATAATATCATTCTTTAGAATATCTTGTGCAAACTGTAGATAAAAACTCTACCTAATATACAAATAATGGCAGGCCCTAATACACAAGTCTTTTGCTATATACAGAGCATATATAATATTCTCTAGAAAATTTTAAAAAAAATTAAAAATTGCCTATATTAGAAGTTGACCTGGTTCTCTTTCGGCTCACATGACAATCCACTTTTATAGTTGGCTTGCGCTTGCGTTTCAGTGGGTGTTTACCAATTCCCGTTTTAAACACACTACCATTTCCTTCATCTTCTTGTTTACTTGAAGATGCATGTTGGTCAGGGAAATAAAACACTTGTTGATTCACTACATCATTCTGGTCACTTTTTGACCTGTTACCTCTGCCATTTACAGAATGGAAAATTGGTGTGAAGCTCGCTTTCACGTCCCACTTTGAAGCATTGCCGAATGTTAATCCTTCAGCATCCATCGTAGTTTCATCATCTGTGAAGTCGTCAACTGAGTGTAATGAAGACAACCTGGTCCGATCAACACAGAAGCTTTCCTCCTCAAAGCTGGAATCACTCACAGCATCATTGGAATCTTCACAGTCCCCATCGTAGTCAATGCTCTTAACACTCATATTCAAAGTTTCATCTGTATCAACAGAGACAATATCAAAACTCAACGGATCCCGAGAAACACAAGACAAACAACTATCTGCAGCTAAGATCCGATTGATGATCTCATCTTGATGTGGGATATCAATCGATGCAATTTGATCATGTTTTTCAGAAAGATATTCATCTTTAATGCTTTTAAGTGGAAGATCCCTGTCATCTTTAATGGATGGACATGTGAAACTAGAAAAGGAAATAAAAAAATATCTTTTTATGTTATAGAAGTATGAATTAACGCAACCTGATAGGATAAGTCTTTAAACTAGGTGCTCTGGTGCGTAATAGCGTTTAATGACTATTATGCTACTTACCTACGGAAATATATGATCCCTGCACAGTTGACCAGTTCTTTCATTTCTATACCACTGTATGCTGCAAGTTCATTTGGCCACGCATTATCTGAAAGAATAAGTTTTAGATATCTTTGAAGAATATATTTATTAAAATGACCTTAATCTTCAACAAAATTTTCTACGTCAGAGAAAGTGTAAACATAAAAATTAGTTATCACCTTTGTTGAAAATAATTCGAGCCAGGAAAACAATGGATGCAGCCAGAACAGAGGGTTTATAACTAAAAGTCAAAAACAAATGAATTAGATACAATACATTGCACAAATTTTAGAAAAACAACAAAAAATGTTTACACTCACTTTCCTATGGCAGTAAATTGTAGTGAAGTATCATGAAGGTAATGAGCCAAGTGAGTTGTGGCAGCATCGATCTATAAGAAGCAGAAGGTGGATTAATTCATTGAGCTTGCCACAAGAAATGACAAACCATCATTTATAACAGACTCACCATTGGAAAAGACAATAGGGCATCCAAGTAATTCCATGAGGTTGGACACCAAAGATCACCTTTGAACGTGCCAATAATTTCACCCATCATTCTGCAAAGAAAACAGTGGAAATAACTACTTTTTATATATTCAGAAGTGTAATTACTATTTTTAGACTTAACTTAGATAAAAAAAAACTATTACCTCACTACATCTTCATATTGATATGTCTGATCAGTTAACCAAGAAGATTCACGAACCGTCAAAATATGAACCTGTCGAGGATCGTAATGAGATCTGCAAATCAAAGGGAAAGGAGTAATATAGTTTACACTATAGCTATTTTGTTTGGTTATAAATTTTAAGATGAACAGTCCCTTACTTTGCAGCAAGCAACAGGCATGTTATTCCAAGCAGTTGCAACTTTGTTCTTTCAACAATACGAGTTACCAAAAACTTATCAACGTATTGTACTGCAGCATGCAAAATTTGATGGGACATATCTTTCATGTAAGCAACTTCTGCTAACCAATCAACAAGTATGCACCTCATCAAGCCATTAATTTTTGGCTGGTAATATTCTAGTTTCTCTGCTCTAAAAGACTTACAATTCTGAAAAACATCGTTAAAAAAGCTCAAGGCCTTTGAGTCAGATACAAAGTTATCAGATCGCCCAGAAGCAATTTCTTTACACATAAGGAATGATGCATCCATGTTGCCTGATGTAGCACATTCCCACAAAGTTCTATACCAATTAAGTTTAGCACCAACATCAGATACAATTAGACTTTTTCCATGAACTAACTTTTCGAAGTTGGAATGTTGACAACCAAGCTCAGAAGCTGCATCAAAATTCTCAATGGATATTGATTCACACCCTGCCTCAGTGTCCAATCTCATCACTCTGCCAATGTTATAATACACGGACTGATCAGCATTAGATCCCTAAACATGTGCAACATAACAAATCAATAGAAAAAGTTGGCTAACACCGAAATTGTTTTTATGAAAACTACAGATTGTTCAGCTGTTATGCCGGGTGAGTATAAAAATGTACTGGTGTTTCACAACAAATATCTTTAGATCGAATAATTATGAACAGGGGCTAATACAGAAAAATAATTTGGGAGGCAGTAAATCGGGATAGTTCGACATTTATTTCGTTTGAACGTCGAAGCGAAACAGCGCAAGTATCACAGTTATGTTCTACCATTTTGATAAAAATTTACCGTGACCGGCTATGTAGTGGGAAAAGGACATGCTTTCCTGTCTTTATTTTGTCGTTTTTTCCTTCTTTTGTTTAATACTTTTTATATGTCCCTCTTCTCTTTTTTTTTTTTTGAGTTTGGGATTTTGAGATCCCAAACTCGGTGACCGACCTCGACTTTGGCCTCTATTAGCTCCTGATGAAAGATAATTTTTTTTCATTTCTGATTAGAGGAATCCGTTAAGTTTATTTTGGTGTATCATTCTTCTAATTTGGTTGAGCAGAAAGAAAGTTACAGACAAATATTATATGCAGATAACGACATACATAAGAATTTTATTTTTACATCTGATACAAAAAGTAAGCTTATTGTACCTTAAATTTCATCAATTGCTGATGTACTGCTTGCTTGAGGCAAATTGATTTTGCTGAGGACCATGGTGGTCTGATTAACATCCAAGTGATTGGTTTTTTAGGGTTAATGATATTATCCAAACTACGGAAGTAATTTGCTGATGAGGATGCATTGATTTTCACTTCTTTACTGTTTTTCTCTGCACCAGCTAAAAATTTAGCTTATCATTTATAAAAGGGAATTGGGAAACATTTCTTGATAAAATAATCTAACAGAACATACGGGTTAAATTATAATGATACAAATGACCCAATCCAAGCTTAACCAAACATTCATGATTTTTAGCTTCCACACCTCTAAAAAAATATAGATTTTCAATTTTAGTACCTAATTTTAGTTGAAATGACCAAATGGGAACTTTGGAGCAATGTTTAACTAACCTAGCAAACACCTCTTGATTTGCTTTTTTTTCATTTGGCCATAAATTCTGGAAACTTACACTTTTCCATATGGCATGGTTGTTATCTATCAATTGAGTAAACTTCCGGCAAACCTGAAAATTTGAAATATTTTATACTAACATTCTATTGATTAGTTTTTTTAAAATTAAACTAGAATTTTAAAATTTTCATACTGCTCTGATTCCATTAAACTTCCCTTTTCTAGGATGAATCCTGGTTGCATGTTTCCTTCAGCTGATGAAAAAAAAACCTGGAAAAAATCTACTTACACATCTCAGAAGCATAAGTTCTTTCGCATTACAATATGTCATCACCATAGAGAGTAGTTCATTGGGAAGTTCCAGAATAGACTTCGAAGAAAATAGACTTCTAGCAGCAGATCTCGTCATTTGGATTGATGCAACTACTCTTGTGTCTGATTGAAACCTGACTTTTTTCATTTCTTTAACTTTGCTACGAAGTCGAGTTAACATTCTGCTCTTAGCACGGCGGTCATTTCGGGTACTTTTTCTCGCTGGAGGACATTGTCGATCTAAACATGAAAAATTGATACTTACTTGACTCCTCTATTAAGATTGATTTCATTCTACCTCATCTTCATGCATGGATGATGTTTTGGTACATCCATGGATGGGCGCCAAAAGACTTCTGTCTTTACAGTAAAAGAAATATAGCACTTACTTTTAGTCATATTCATAAATATATTCCTAACTATATTATTCTTGATAAGAAGTTATAATGGTTTTCTGTTTATTAAGGTTTCTTTCACAGGAACCTTGAACGAACTTTTGAATTGGTAACGGTTAATAGTCACTTGCCCTTCTGGCTGGTCGTTCACTGTTTTGTTGCTCACTTTGATTTAGAATGCGAGGGGAAAACCAGTTCGTTAACATATCTTTTGATTGGTTGTAATGGGAAAATCAGTTATCTGATTGGCTGACTGCGTTTACGCATAATTCCACCAAGGGGATTTGCTTAGACTATTCTTCACGTGGTGACCTAACATGGATACACTTACCTTACTAAATTACAATGGAAAAATTATGTACTTCACCGGGTCAGTCAGTCGGAAATAACTACCTTACCACCATTCAAGTTCTATTCGAATAGTTTATGGTATCATCCACTCAATGGCGGTGTAATAACATTTTGATCCAACAAAATGTAAATACTCTTGTAAACACACTGAACACGAACGGTATCTAAGAACAGAAGTTCGTCTAAAGACTTAAAGATAACAGTTATCTAGCTTATTTTTCAAAATTCAAAGTTTCCAAAATAAATATCGTCTTGAGCGGAATAATCGCTTAGAAAAGAAGAAAAATAAACATGACGTTGAACACAGACGTAAAACAGTATGTGCTACTAGGGTGTAAATTGATGCGCATTTTCCCAGAAACTCTAACTGATAAATCGTCATATGGTAGGTAATGCTTTGTGACTTAAATTTTGTAAGACTATGTCAGCATTTGTAAAATTTTTAAATACCATAGTATATTGGATGTTTCTTCCAGTTAATTGGATCAATGTTTTTTTGAGAGAAAAAATAATGATTATGTCATGTCAAGACTAAAAGACTTCTTGGATATAAACTGAAACGCAGCAAAAGTAAACTTTCGATCCAAATGACCAAAAGTAAACTTATGACCTAAACTTATACTCTTGTTTTATCTATATATCCTAATCACTAAGGCATTGAAGGAAGAAATTTAACATTGTTAGTTTTAGCATTTAATAAAGTCATACCAAAAGGCATAATTATTGGTCACATGGAATATTATAGTGATATTCCAGGGGATTTTGATAACAAACAATATTAACGTTAATTATTAACAAAAATATTGTATATAAATAAAACAAAGGAATTAACGATATTATGTGACGATATTGTTATTATTGAAGCAATAACGTTATTATCGTTATTATCGTAAGAAAAAAAGTTTTGCTATTTACGTAAATAACTTAAATATGTAATATTACATTTACAGGATCATTAACATTTCTTGTTATTGATCTAGAGCCTTATAGAGATCATTTAGCTTCTAAATACTTTCTCTTTGAAAATGTGCTGAAAGAGTGAGTTAAATCAAAAGAACAAGTGATCTTTTATTTGTGACATGGAAACAAATTTTGCGTAATATTACTTTTTCTTATGCTTGATTATGGTGTAAGAAATCCAAAAATGATCACTAAAAACGTGATCGATTTAATGAAACGTACATCTCCTCCTAGTGAAAAGTTTGTTGAAAAAAGAATGATAAAGGTTTCGTTATCAAATTTTTTTTAATGTAATGTGTCTTTAATAATGTAAACCTTTTCTCCCAAGAGATTATAGAACGGCAATCCTGTCGAAGAATTCAGGAAAAAGAATTATAGCTGGCTGTTTCTACTTGTGGTTCCTTTTGAACTATTTAGTTAACTATTAAATATTAAGCTTACTAAATTCAATTTATATAATACACAAACGGATGCTACCTGTAAATGTACATTACAAATAATATATTACCAAATCGAATAAAAGTTGCTGAAAATGTCAACAAGTTGATACCACCCGATAAGAAAGAGCATCTCCACGAATACTTGAGAAAAACGACCAATGAACTCGCCAAAAATGTTCAGTTTGAGAAAGACCATACATACAACCTTACCAAATTGCTACGCAATAACTCCAATATCGTCATTTTATCTGGTGACCAAGATACTAGTGTTGTTATCCTACACAAAGTAGATTATTGTTGTAAAGTTCAGAAAATGATCGAGGAGGGTATCGAAAATGACAAATACATTCCTACCACAGGCACTACAATCGACGATCTCGAAACTTTCCAATGCTTTCTATACAAAAACTTCTATAACAAACATCCTGATTACAAGAAAATGTGACCATCAAGTAACCAACCTGCAAGACTCTTTGCCACAGTGAAAAAGTGAAAAGTTTGCCCACAACAGTGACATTAACCTTAAAGATCTGAAGCTAAGACCAATTATCGATCAAACCAGTTCCTGCTACTATAATGCTGGCAAAATCATTGCTTCATACCTAGCACCACTAGCTGAAAACGTTTACATCATCGAAGACACACAAAAATTCCCTCACTTGTTAAACACACTCCCACCATTGCAAGAAGTTGAGGAAGATGTCAGCTACCTTAAGGGAAGAAATTGTTTGCGGAAGAAATTTGTACGGAACTTTTAATATAAATATGGTTCATCTGTAAAAATAAATTCCGCAAACTGAAACCAATGTGCTGAGTTTTTTATATTAATTAATGACATTCACACACAATGTACCTTTCTAATTGCAGGTCGTGGGTTCGAGTCCCACTCGATCTGATAACTTTGCGCTGCAATTGGAAAGGTACATTTTGTGCGAATGTCATAAATTCCCAAAATTTTCAAAACTTTTCATCCGCAAAGATTTACTCGGTAAAATTTTTTGAAATTTTCCACCCGTAAAGAATTTATTTTTCACTTTGCTTTGCATACAACTGAAAGTCTCATCTTTGCAGAATGTTTGGAAAATGATAAAGGAAAGCAGTCGAGGTTATTGAACATCTAAGGACTTAATTATTACTCTTCGTCAATAACAATACAAGCAGTATCTGCACTTGAAACAGGTTTCGCACTTCATACTGTTGCTTTTGTATCACAGTTTTTATTGTTATTTGCACTTTTCCTTTATGGGAAGTAGACCTTGACATTGACCTCCCCTGAACAAAGATAAGACCCAGCCATCTGTTTGTTGCAGTTTAGTATTCTTTTTTGATATTATAGCTGGTGAAAAATAGATGTTATCTATTTCCAACTAAAGTTTGTATATACACCCAGGCACTGAATTAGGTGTTACCCTACTTTCAATTTTATTAAATTTCTTGCATCCGTAAAAATTAATTCTGCAAAATCTCTTTTGAAGTCGTCATCTGCAAAAATTTATTCCGCAAAATATGGCATTTTTGGGTCATTTATCCGCCAAAATTTCTACCGCAAACAATTTCTTCCCTTAAGGTATGACGTAGAATCATTATTCACAAGTGTTCCAGTAAAAGATACAGTTGAGTACTGAGTAGAATTTACAACCATAACGATCTTGAGCCCATCCCTACTCATCTTATCTTTAAAAGATTCTTATTACAAACTCACCACTGAATGTATTTTTTCAGCCAATGGTCAACTCTACAAACAAATTGATGGCGTTACCATGGGAGGTCCTTTGTCTGTCACTTTCACAGGTTGCTGTATGAACAAAATGGAGAAAAAGATTGTTATTCCAAGGCAGCCAAAATTCTACAAACACTTTATCGATGACAAATATATACGCAGAAAGAAAGGAGTACCTGATGAACTTTTCATGTCTTCGGCAGGCAAAGTTTGAAATAATTATTTTACTTCAAACTATAAAAAGCATAAATGTGAAATTATTTAAACAAAGAACTCGAACAGAACTTTTTAACGATAGTAACGGTAATATATGTGCTCTTATTATGTTAATGCTATTAACGATAAAAATTAACGTTACTTTATAATTCCATTAATGTAAATAACGATATTTACGCGGGCCTGGTCGTAAGAAAATTGGCAGACGTGTGGTCATCGCACGTCTTAATAGACGATATCAGTTATGGCGTGCGATCGATATTTTCATCCGTTGCCTTAAGATCGACATGCTTTAAACTGTATGATTTTCAAGTAGATTTCAATAGCAATGCTATATATTTTTGTGATTTTGAAATGCAACAAATAACAAGAGACAAAACAAAACGATTTAACAAGAAATAAAACAAAACAATGTAAGGCTGTAAATAAGCACCGGACATCGGATATTTTTTGGAAAGAATTGCACTATGTCTGATGTCTGATGTGAGATCCTGTACTGTTCAACATAATGTCTTTGACTAATTCTACCAGTCGTTTTTTGACTCTATATCGCAACAACATTATCCGAATTAAAAATATCGTAAGGTGCAGGATATAAACCTCATGAATTATTAATTTGTTTTATGTACTTATTTTGTAGCAGGTAACATATTAACTAGAAAGATCAAACTTTGCATCCTTTTGTTTTGTTACTTCAAAACTTTCCATTTATTATTATAAGGTTTTATCAAAGAACCATTTCTTTTTACTTCCAACATATTGGAAATGATTTTTTGTTGAGTTTTAAGTAAAAGTTTATTTTATTGCACTTGTGATTACAAGTTAGGAGTGCGATTGGCACACACCTAAATATGTCTGGGCGTGTGTGGAGACGAGACGACCAGGCCTGTTTACGTTAAAGGGGAATTTAACACAAACATAATAATGATTTAATAATAATAAACATAAATTTTAATATATTTTGCTAGTTAGTCAAGAAAAAATTTAAAATAAATTTTTACATAACATGATCTTCCTTGTTTACAACGACATGCCACAGCGATTTTTGAGCCAACCACTAAATTTAACGTTGGAATGGCACTGACTTGCTTAACCTGTACAACAGATCCTGTCTTGTCCCATTGCTTTGGACGTAGGCCGACTTGGTTCTGCAATCTCACCCAGTCACCAACGAGGAGAAGGGCCAGCCACTTAGTGTGTTGTTCCAAACCTTCACCAATCTTCATGCGATGTTGGCGGAGCGCATTCTCACATTATTGAAGGTCATACCGCCAAGTTGGATGTCGAAGGTATTTGCCAAGGTAAATAGGAATGAAATCCCGGATTGACCGGCCGAAGAGGCACATGGCAGGTGAGAGTTTCCTGTCCTGATTAGAGGTGTTCCGGTACTGCAACATGGCTCGTTGGAATGCTTACATGTCAAGCTCCCCATTTGGACCTGAGTTATTAGTGAGCATACGTTTGACGGTCTTACACCAATCTCTACTCGACAACTGCTGTGTGGACAGGAAACAGATGAACGGTGGACTCCCCAATTCTCCAGAAACGTCTCGGTTGATGATGCAGTGAATTCTGATCCGCCATCCGAGGATAATTCATCAGGAAACCCGTAGGTGACGAAAGTACGTCTGAGGCAGCGAATCAGGCTAGTGGCACCTTCTTTCGACTCTTCATCAATAGGCCAGATTGAATATCTATCAACACAAACAAGGTAGTAGTGCCCTTTATGGTAGAAGAAGTCACCACAAAGATAGTGGAATGGACAGGTGAGATGGGGCCATGCCACTGCAGTGATTGCAATTGTTACGTTGTTTGGCGATATCCTTTGAGATACCTGGCCAAAAGATGGAGGAGTCAGCCCTAGTAGTCATGGAAGTGATGCCATGGTGTGCCACATGCAAGGCTACCAGGACAGCTTGTCGAAGCTGTTTAGGGATGATGATTCTGTCCTTGTATTGATGGTGGAAAGCTGTTTCCAGAATTGATGAAACTCTTGGATTGAGGTAGGAAGTTCGTCCTTATTAGATGGCATGCCCAAAACAATGAATTCAACAAGTTGCCTCATGTTGGGCTCACTGGCAGATAACAGGCGTATTTTGTCCCATGTGTTTGAAACTGATGAGGCAGCTCTGGCAACTGGAATCCACCATTGCATGGATATAAATTGGCTTTAATTCAAAGGTGATCGGTTTAAAACCAAGTTAAAGGTAGTCTTCATCGGCAACTCGGATCGACAATGAGATGAATGGCTGTGATCGTGATGGTTTTTTTCTCTATGAATTGGTGGACTGATAGTGACAGTGGTAAGCAAATGGTGAAGACAGTGTTGGATTCCTGAATCGACGCGGTTCCTAATTGTTTCTTTCCAACACGTTCTGGCCGTTCTGGTTTGTCCTTGCTTCTCCAGACGTGATCAAAATGGTGAAGTCATTGACAATAACCACAGGTGTGATTGAAGGCAGGGCAACAGTCCCTCCTTGATTGGGCGGTGGCATAGATACCATGGCCGGAGGTGCCTCAATAAGAGCATTTAGCCTTATCAGTTTTCAAGGCTGGTGATTGTACATTGGCTTTCTTGATTTTTGAATAACTACTTTTAATGGCTGCTGCCTGATTTTCCAATAAACGATTAGCTGATCTTTTTCCTGTCTCTTTGGTTTCGACAAAATGAAAAACTTCTTCAAGAGTCATGTCCTGATTCTGGGGCCAAGGAGTTCTAATTGGATGTTGAGATCAGTAATCCCACGACATAGATCGTCACATGGAATCTGTTCGGTATAGTCCACTGTAACATCGCAATCACTACCTGGGCAATCAACAATGTATTTTCATACCGCAGCTTGTCCACGTAGACGGCCTGACAGACGATCTGGTCATGTCCTTGCGTAGCTGTTCCTTGCAACACTCAAGCAACTGGACGATCACTTCTCTACTGGTGACATGTGTGGGCTCTTTGTACTCGTTCCAACGTGTTAGAAAGTATGTCCAATCTTCAGATGACGATACAAATGTAGGTCATTTTACTATTTCCACCAGAAGCTCCTGTGTCAGCACTGTTATGTAACGTAGCACGGGAGGTCAGCGATGACTGCCTCTGTGTCTGGAGTAATAAATGCATCCAGGGGCGGGGCAGTGAACAGACGGCATAATCAATAAAAAAGTTTCAACATAAGTAGATCTCAGATTATTTGATTTGTATTTAGTAATATTTCTCAATGTTGTAACTAAAAAATATAAACAAGAATGACATGAGACACACATTATATATAATAATGTCAATGACTAACAAGAAATGTTATAGTTTGTCCTCTTCAGAGGGCGGTGACAAAGAGATACCAGATTTATCCTCGCTACAGCCGTTTAGATTTGAGCCAGAGTTGCCTTTATCTGAAGAAAATAAACTATAATAAACTATAATAATAGAGACTCAATCGTTTATGAAGAGGCGCCAAAGATTTGCAATAATAACGGGTGTTTGTGTGGATGTCAATGTAGGGCGATGCAAACCTCTGCTGAAAGCTTGTGTTGCCATGACACAAATGAGATTCCTGATAACTAATTGAAGGCAGACATAATTAGTTCTCAAATGATGATTATGTGTCTACTTTCATTGTATACCATTTTATAAACAAAATTAAATTTCCATTTACCATTGAATTTATTGGCCGCTAACCAGAATCCAAGGAGACAGCCAGAACTGTTTTCTCATTTCTTTTGAATGTTTATACTCAGGTTTATAAGGGGAAGATGAAATTCAAAACCATCTTATCAAAGGGTACCATACATAAGGCATGTATCTCTCTATTAAGAATGCTCTTGTTACCTGGTCTGTTATTTCCAACTGACTGACACAGTAAAGTAAATAATTATTTTGTTGTAATTTTATAAGGTAAGTTTATCCGTATATTTAGCGTGTTGAATAGTCTAAGCAAATCCCCTTAATAGAATTATGTGCTGCAATGTATTCAATCAATCTAATAGAATTGGTTTTCCCCTCACATACTAACTTAAAAAATGAGCAGAAAAACAGTCAGAAGGACAATTGAACTGTTCATGCTTCGAAAAGCTCACTTGATGGCTCCACATCAATAAGTTTTTCGAACTCAAAGTAGGTGAAAAATATAAGGAATTTCATTGTAGAAAATCAATTTTTTGTAATTATTTAAACTCTTGATGTATAGAAATTCAAGGGAATAATATTGGAAAAATACCAAAGACTTTACAATCCATTTACAGAAAACAAAACATGGCAAGAGAAAATATTTATTTGAATGCTTAATTTTTTTTGTATTTAGGATATGCTCTATTGCCAGTTTGGTGATGTCCCAAATGAGACCAGTAACAGCTCTGTAAAAAACCAACTAAAGGTATGCTTTGTGATAACTAGTGTGGTAATTGCTATGTTTCAGGTATATGAAGCCAGCATACCAACCCATTTTATTGTTCTCATTTCATAAATAGTCATCTCATTTCATTTTCACAAACAGGACATTTACTTAGAATATCCTCAATCTAGTTTTATTGTTTTGTATCTGTTCTTTATAGAAGTTGCTTGATTATTTCTTTGTTTGAGTTCAACTGAGTTGTTGATATCTGCTATTGATATATGCTATACTTAGTTCTAACCACATTCTTATTCTCATTAGAATTAGAACAGTTTTTTATATAAGAATGGCTTCCATAAGAATATCAGGGTGAAAATCACATAATTAATCACATAAAGAATATCTTGAGAATAATCCCAGGGTGAGTTTCATAAGAAAAACACATTATACAGTGTACATGTTACATTGTCACGGAATCTTATGCTGGAATATTTCACCCTTTTTTTGGTAAACAATAAGAGTTTGGCCATACACACATACATAACAATGGGTAAACATTCTTTCAGAAATATTTTAAAAATAATTTGGACTATGAATTTTCAGACAAAACTTTTGTGTTTAATGCTTGCTCAAAATGTTTCAGCTATCCAAGGATGCTGGGATTTGAAGTCCAGTTTGGTCAAAATGATTGTTTTTTTAAACTCAGAACGAAAAAGTATCAAGAAAGTAAAGAAAAATTGGCAGAAGTAAATTGAATGGACTAACTTCCAAGAGATGAATACAAATATGAATTTTTGTGTCTCTTCAGTACACATTTCATCTTGTCAATATTATCAATGACTAATTATATAGTAATGACTACTTTAGGGGAAGAAACTTTCGCGAAAAGAAACTTTCGCGATTTTCGCGAATTTTGGGCAAATTCGCGAAAGTTATTTCCGCGAAAAATTCTGTAAAGGCTGATTCGCGAAAGTTTTTTCTCGCGAAAAAAAATATGAAAAACAGCAATTCGCGAAATTTTACGAAGTTTTGGGTTAAAACTGGTGGGTATCATCAAGGGTATGATATAGACAATGTTTTGTTTTACTTGTACACTGATAAGCATAATATTATCTTCGGATAAAAAGAACATACGGCAAAATCTCCTCCTTAGTATTCGAAATTTTTCTCATGTCTAGACAGACGCAGGCTTTTATTTATACACAACTTTGGCTACAAAGGTTTATTGTAAGAGACGTCAGTAAGAGAAAAAAACTTTGAAAATGAACGACTCACTTGTTTAGTTATGACGTCATTACTATATATATTGATTGTTATCTAAGGAATGCAAAAATTATTTTCCCACGGTGTGGTTGTAAATATACAAAAGAGAACTAAATTTTTGAAACTCGCCAAAAATTTTTTTCGTGATCTGAAAACAAAGGTTAGATCAAAGAAAACAAATTATAGCAGGTAGCCTGATTCGCGAAAGTTTATTCCCGCGAAATATTTTAGAGAGCTCCATTCGCGAAAGTTAATTCTCGCGAAATGCAAAAATTTCGCGAATTTGCCCATTCGCGAAAGTTTCTTCCCGCGAAAGTTTCTTCCCCTAAAGTACAAAAACAAGGACTCTATTAATTAACTCTATTTTGACTGCTTTCACTTCTTCACTATTATAAAATGTGTTTGTCTGCAATAGCTATTTGGCAAACTGAAATATGCAATGCTCTGAAAAAAAGTGATTTCTTTCTCGAAATTTAATTAAGAAAGTAATAAATTGAAAGCAATGCAGAGCTTGTACAGGCAATCAAAGAAAAAATATTGAGTCAAAAATTTTGTTGATGTCAAAGTCAAAAGTCCACGAAATTGTGGACCAAACAACTATCACTGATTTCAATTTATTGGTAAGCAAGATTTTTCTCCCCGTTCTGCAATGCAGTTTCCGGTTACTCACTTTTTGCCTACTCGCATAAATCAGTCAAGAAAAAAAAATTTTCAAGTTGTAGGAATGTTCATCAAAATTGGTGATACTCTAAACAATAAAGTGACCATTTTGTAACGTAATTCATATAACTTTCATCGTCATCATGATTGTCATCATCGTCATCGTCATCATGATTGGTTCAACCTCCGTTTTTCATGACTGCATTATTTGGGCAGATTATTTCATGTTATTCTTGGCTGCTTCTTTGTTGACTTTCTTTTCCTTTATGTCTCTGTTGTAATACATTCTCTTTGAACCATATCAAATGTAATGGCTTCTGTACAAATAAACAGCATTCATGATGATTACAGGTGATTATAGTGGTTAGTGTATAGGAGAAATCCCTTACGAACTTTTGAAGTTTCTCCACAAAATATTAAGAATTAATAATTAATTGTCTGTATTTTATATATTAATTTATTATATCCGTACACAATGTACCTTTCCAATTGCAGCGCAAAGTTATCAATCCCACAACCTCTCGCTTGCCGGGCGATTGCTCTAACCACTAAGTTACCGATCGCTTGTGATCACACTAATTCGTAGCAGACGAAGAGAGCTAACAGCTCAATTGAACCTAAATGCCTACGAATGAGTGGAATCCCATTGGATATACGCTCAGAGTGGATTCGAGTTCCAACTGTGCTTATATAAAAAAAGAGTATACATTCATTTATGCTATCCGCACACAATGTACCTTTCCAATTGCAGCATTATTAATTCTTTCTAACCTTCAGCTCTGCGATAGTTCTGTTTAGCTGCTAATTGCATGTTACCCAAAAAACATCCGTAATCATACTAGGATAAAAGTATGCTCAATGATGATGATAACCAATCTCAATTTAAGTGATTAATTTTAATGTTGAAATGAATTTGCATCAAATCTCATGACAATTGGTTTGTTTCTTAGTTACTTACCTTAGTAATATTTTGCATTTGGAATATTATTTAGCTGCTACGATATCTCAAGGAAAGGGTTATGCTTTACATCGTACTTTTAAGTATGCTTGTAGCAGTGCTTTATAAAAAGATAAATTGAAAGGTCTCTATAAAAATATCACTGAGTTCCGCTATTCAGTGGAAAGGCTAACCAAAACAATTATATAAGTACAGATGTGAAATTGTTATGTAAAGTGGAGTAAGAGAATAAGTTGGGAATTGATAAACCCTTGAAAATAACAAAAACGTGTTTTTTGAGGGTTTTTTCTTCTTCTTTGCTTTGTTTATTTGCTGTGAGTATTCAGTGTGTCAACGTGAATACGTGAATAAATCTTTTATCATCCACTCTTCAATTATCAAAGGCATACCGACCTAGACTTATTTGATTATCGAACGCAAAGCATTTTCATAAAACCATCTTAAATAAGTTATTTCAGATGAACTGGACTTTTGAGTCCTTGGGTTGTGGTGTATGTATACGAGTGGAACATGAATTCGTAGCAGTTGCATTCAAAGATACCTGCCACTTTAAATTAAAGGTTATATTAAGCTATACGTATTAATGTGACAATCATTTTACTTCTTTCTTCAAACGAGCGCTGCCTTTAATAAGAATACACGTTTTTTTTTATAAGCAACACGTTTATAAGCAACACTAGTAAATTTTCTCTAAAAGTTAAGCAACAGTACTACAAGAATCTTAGATAAATTAGCAACATGAAATTTTGAAATGATGTAGCACTAGCATAGCTAAAGCACATTTCTTAAAATTGTTACACTAGATGGTTACACTAGGTTGCAGTACTATGTCCTACACTATTAACTTAGATACTGAACTTAAACAAACCAGCCTCTATTCTTATCTATCTTTGCTAGGACTTAAGCAACACGTTTATACTTTAAACGTACAAACTTTCGCGGACAGAAACTTTCGCGGATGAAGCCATCCGCGAATTTTTTTTATTTAGCGGACATAAACTTTCGCGGATGAGAAGTTCAAGTTTTTTTCGCGTGCATAAACTTTCGCGGAGAGCAAATTTTGAAATATTTCGCGTGTATAAACTTTTGCGGATCGGGTCACTATTAACTATTACTCAAAGAGGAAAAACAATATTTTTTGATTTTCGTGATAACAAAAGAAAGAAATTAAAAAATACAACAAAACACTTGTAAAGCAGTACAATATAATATAATATAGCAGTATAGTATAATATAAGTGCTTATCAAATGCCATCAAAGTCAGTAAGTAAATGTCAAGAAAGTTAAGGTTCTTCAAAGTTCCTCTTCATCAAACATGTCAAAAGCACCACGGTTATCGTACGATGTAGCTACCCATTCTTCATCATCACTCTCATCGTCACTTTTATCGTTTGAGCCTAGAATGGCAAGGTCATCACCACTTAAACATGCAATGGCTGTCATGCGTAAGATGTTCACTTCAAAGCGTCTTCATCATTAGTAACCATTGGGTCAAGCTCTTCAAATGGGTCGATAGAGGGGAGCTTTTCAGTACCAAGTTTAATGGCATCCGTTATCCCTGAAGAGTCCCAACCACTTCTAATGATGTCAACACCTTTAGGTGTTGTCATTTCGTTGTAAAAATCAATAACCCAACCAGCTTGAAGGGGTTTCATAGTAGACAACTATAGCTTTACTTGAATCTCGTCCGCTGGGACCTTGTTCGCTAATTGTTGAAAACTAATTTCGATCTTTTTTTTTTGTTTTTTTTTTCCATGGCCAAATTTTGAGGATATGCCCTGTTTTTGGAATTTTTCGTCGACATTAACTTTCGCGGATGGCCTATTTTGAAACATTTCGCGGACATAAACTTTCGCGGATCGAGCAATTCAGAAATTTTCGCGGGACAAACTTTCGCGGATTGGACTAAAATCCGCGAAATCCGCGAAAGTTTCTGTCCGCGAAAGTTTGTACGTTTAAAGTAAGCAACAGTAAATTTTCTCTAAAAGTTAAGCAACAGTACTACAAGAATCTTAGATAAATTAACAACATGAAATTTTAAAATGATGTAGCACTAGCATAGCTAAAACACATTTCTTAAAATTCTTACACTAGATGGTTACACTAGGTTGCAGTACTATGTCCTACACTTTGTACTTAGATACTGAACTTGTACGTTGAAACAAACGAAGACTGGAAATTCATATTTTTTCGATTAATGCTTACCAACAAATTAAGCAACATTACTACTAAAAAATAGACATTTTTAAAGCAACATTACTACTAACGTCTGACCTTGGTTGCTTATAAAACGTGTATCCCATATGGATCGGCCTCTCCTAATTCTTTTGTCATCGTAGATGTATGTATCGTTGAAAGTATTGTATTAAGTTTTACCTCAAAAAAAGGTGCTTTTCAGTATGGTATCCCTGGATAAATATAAAAGATATTTTTATGCTGTCGAAGTTTGTAATGGAAAAAAACCCTCTCGAATAAAGTTTTTAGATCACGAGTACAATCCGTTAATCCTTTCTCAGTGACTTCCGAGATAAACAGGTAACAGAAAATACTGTTAGGAAAAGAACATTTTTACTGTATGGATGAAGCTGTAGAACGCGTTCCAATTTGTTTCTTTGACTCAATCGATGAAATAGACATTTTTAGCGCAACGTCATAGACAAAAGGATCGGTAGGGCCATCTGAAGCGGATGCAGAATTTGATCGCTAATCTATTCAAAACGTTTGGAAAACTTATGTATAGCCTATCGTAATGTTGCCACAAGATCCTACCATCTTTAGATAACTGGGTCATATTTGTCTATTGCAATAACAGAAGGTTTGAGACCATGAGCGTGATAAATACTGTGTCCTGAAGTGATTTCGGCAAGTTTTCTTCATTCTTGCAGTGAAGTTTAATCGTTAAGTTGCATTATGGGTTTGAAACTATTTTGTCATAATACCTTTTAACAATATGGTTTCCTTTGTTATTGTCGCCATATGGCGAAGTTTCCATGTTGTTTACGATAGTGCTTTACCAGTATGCTACGTAGGTACTGCAAAAGTTTTAACTGTAGAGATTCTTTACATGTTTATGGTCTGTGGCCTGAACTTTCCCTTTCTGAAACCCTTTTGTATTCACTGAACATTTTATTTTCCATTTTCATTGCTGTCGAGAACATACATTTCAAAGTCTTTATTTCATTCCGTATTATTTCATTTTATTTTTATTTTTTTTTCACTTTTCAAAAGAAAGTTTTTTTCTTTGCATGTGCAGATATAAAGAAACATCTGTTTTTTTTAGTAACTTACATTTTTTTCTGAGCATGGCAATGAAACCGAAACAGTGGGAAAGTCAGCGTATAGAATCTCAAACGACGACCTAATGAATGTGTTTTGATGTTTTCTTCGCCACAAGAAGGTAAAAGTATATTCGTAATGTTTCAGGTTTAATAAGCAACCTGAGTAAAATAATCTGGCTTTTTGTAGTTTGGCCTGAAACCATGATACTTATTTTTTAATAATTATTTTATTATTTAATTTCCATTCCAAATAACTTTTCTCGTCCTATCTTTGAAGGATATTGGAATATTTTTATCTTTCTGGAAATCAATTCATGTACAAGATAGTTGTTTGGTGATATGATTACAAATATTTTGTTTCTTTTGATAATTATTATTTTTTAACGTAATCATGCAAATTCAAGTGTTCGGATGTTATTGATACTTTATTTCAAAACGTCATGGTGATCTCCTGGTAAATTCGTTTGAGATAATCAAATGTTCTTTGGTTTTTGTGTCTTATTTTTTCAAATCCTTTTGTAAAACATTTAAACTTATCAGAAAACATAATGTAATCTATTGTTTACCGTTTGCGAAGTTATCAAACATTTTTATTACGTCACACATCGCCTGTTCCCAAAATTGGTCCTATTTACCCTCCCAACAAACTCATCTATATACAATGTTGAGTATTCAGTTGGAACAAAGAAACCACAAAAGGAATTAAGTTTAATTGTTGAACTAGTCAAGCAGTTAAGTTAAATTCGAGTACTTCTGGATTTCTTTGAACACTACTACTAGTTTCTCTGACTATATGTCAACTAGGGTAACATGGGGTAAGATGGGTCGGCGGGGTAAGTCTTGAAGTGTAGATATAGAACCTTAGAAACCGATATTACCCCATATTACCCTACTAATCGCAAGTTTGTGGACTAATTGCAGATTCAAGGGCTCAAAAGATCCGATCTCATACTATTTTCAGAAACTCTTGCTCGACAATTTCTCCATGGTTTCCCGGTTTTGTTCTTGGAAAGTTGTTAAATATTCACTTGCTTCCATCAATATTATTCCGTCAATAATATTTCGTCTGGCAAAAACATGATTTTGAAATTTGGCGAAAAATTTAAGAGTATTGGTCATTTTAAGTTATTTTTAAAGTTTAAAGCACATGGGAATTTGAATAAACGCAAAATTAAATTCCATAAATTTTCAACATCTTTTACGATACAACTCCCCAATTAAAGAAAATTTTCCAGTCTTTTGTACAAAGAAAAGTTCTAATTAAATATATCTTCACATCTACACATCAATTTTCTCACCATAAATTATTCACCGATTTCAGTTTGGTCGATCAAAATAAGGATTGATCTCGCTATAAGAAGCTTTTACTGGTTACGTAAACTGATAAGGTTTTTCCATGAGACAACAAGTCGTTTTAGATTGTGAAATATTGATGATAAAGATATATAAGTACGCAACAGTATTATTCACTTTCGAACAAAATCCATAGATGAATTTATAGGTAACCATTTCTCTTTTATTATGGCATGCCATGGAATGTTTGATTTAGTTTTCTAGGTGATAAAATGGAATCTGATGACTGATATGTTTTTGGAATATAATCAGGGGTTTTGGTCCAAACGAATGTTGGTCCTCTCGCCATCAGACTTGCAACCATTCGCCTTATAGCCTGACACCTGTATAAAAATGCTCTTACTTACCCAGAATTCAGTGTGCAGTCAGTCGGTGGCTCCTGATTGGCTATAAAGCTGGTTAGCTTCCAGTCTGTGAGGAATGTATTTTCAGTGTTTTGTTTTTGTGGAAGTCGAAGCGTAAAGCGAAAACGTTTTTCAAACGATAGGTCAAAAAACATAATCGCAAATGAATGGAATTTACGATTTAGCGTTGATCTTTTGGTCAATGGGCTTACATCATACCATGGTAGCATAATGAAGTCGGGTATCGACTTATTACGAAGACTTTCAACATGAATGAGAATGTATATCGTAACCGTTTTACCATCGCTGCATGTCACTTTTGATGAACTGGATGTTCCCAAAGAAACTCCTCCTTGTAAGTTCTATTAGTTTATGAGGGAGCTGGTTATGAAAAAATCTCCACGGAGGAGTTCTTTTGACAAGAGATTGTGGAAAGCTTTTTTTTACGGATTTTCAACAACAATTTTCGAAAGTTTGTAAAAAAAACAAACAAGCGATAAAATATTGTTGTGATTATGGACAGATGGGACAACAATATATATAAAAATTTTGTCCTGAGGTTCTCTTTCTAAACACAAGTGAGAAATGTTTTTAATAGCTTGTAAATGTGAACAAGTTATCCCCTAATTTGTGGGTTTGCTTACAAGTGATAAGTGACGATGGAGAACTGATATCCACTCTCCTGCAGAGGTTATGTTTTGATTCGTTCTGGTATTCGATGAATTTCTTTCTAACGTGACATATTTACTGCAAATATTTAGAAAGTTTTGTCTTACTGAATAACGTTGTTTGTTTAAAAACGAACGCGTTAGTCATCTGAATTACTGAGTTACTGAGAACGTCCATGCACGAGATGTAGCTGTTTTCCTTCAAATATTTAGATAACCTCGATAGTTTAACAGTTTCCTTTCCTTGCGTGATAATACACATCCGTTTCTGTTTAAAAATACTCGGCTAAATTGTACATTGTACCCAGGTCCTAAATAAAGGTATACTGAATGTATAAAACCCTTACGATTTTCCATTCTCACGTAAAACGTCACCTTTCTAGGGAGATTCCTTAGCTCCGTGGAAATGCCCATTTATTATGTGTATACTATATGTAAAGACATCGAAGTTTCTGTGACAATTTGTAAACTTTACAGAGTTTCATCAAGGATGGTGTAATGATGTTAGTGAGGCTAACGAGACTAGTGTTCGAGTTCTAGTCCTATTATATCTCGATACTTCACTCCGATGCATTTTAAATGCATCGTACCTGTACCATTGGGAGACATCGACTGACTGCGTACTGGCCTTCTGACTAATTAAAGCAATGCTAAACGTATCTCTGGCTGTAAGTCAACTACTAGTCACACGTCGGTGGGCGGTAGCGCCAACCTTTACGGTTAAAAGATCCCAGTTACTTTCTCACTTATTCAGTTCTAAAGAATAATCAAAAACCATTATAGTTATGAGACGTTTTTGTTATTAATTTATAAATTCTTTATTAGTTCGTTAATTCTCGATCGATTTTCAAAATAATGAAATTAGAATAATAAAGAGGACTATTTTGTTTTAATGTATGCGTCTTGTCTTTGTAAGGGTTTGGTCGGAAAATTTTCTAAAAAAAAAAGCTTCTTCACTTGCTTTTGATAAAGTGAGCTTTAGACTTTTTAAGGGCGGTTGATTTTTCAGGGCGGTACTGCTCCAACTATTCCGCCCGTATATACGACAATGATTGCAGATTTCAACTTTCAACTCAAGTGGTTGGTTTGCGTTCACAGTGATATTCAAAGATATCTTCGTTCCCCACTGTTGTGTAGGGATAAAATGATTAAGTATAGAACGTTGCAATGCTCACTTTATTTTTGGCAACTTCGTTGAAGTATATTATGTATTATTCTTCAGCGAAGCGTTTAAGTTCTTGTAGATATCGCTATACCTTTGTGGTAACCAAGATTGCTTTTTTGTAAATTTACTTTTAGTACTTTGAAAAATTCAGGGGGTAAAGGTACATCTTTGCAACAGCCACTTTACTCATAAATACTTGATATTCCAACACCCTGATTTGAAGACGTTTGTTTACAAATAATATCATGGCAGTGTTTGTCTTTGTCAAACAGTTTTTTTGATTTAATAAGATCTTGTTTTTTTATGTTCACTGGAGTTATACAGGTTCACGAGTTAAGGTATGTTACTTATTGTTTTTACTTGGTTTATTTTTTGGGTCGGGTCAAGTCGAAGAAAATAGTTTGTAAGTCACAAATGGGGGATTCTTACGAATTTCACCCATCTTATCAAAGTCTTATGAATCTGTTATTTTATCCTAACTGATTTAGATAGCTGTTTTGTATTACTTTTTTTTCCGTGGTATTTTTTCCTTGGAACATAGATGTCAGTTTTGAAGTGGTTCCTTATATTTTTTAAAGGAAATTACAGATAGCGTAGATGAACAGCGGGGAGTAAAGTAAAATGTTTCCATGGACACGGAGGAAACTCTTTGAAATATCGCCTTCCGTTTTCTGAATTTTCTGAATTTTTAACTGTGCGTTGGATGTCATTGGATATCAAGAAGTGGAATTATCAGACTTTGCTTTCAATTTTTTTTTTACATTGTGTGCAGTTTATTTTTTCCGTCTGTGGTTTTGACCTAGCTTGTAGCAATGTTGAAATGACTTGGAATTCTTAAGTAAATAAATCAGAAACTACTTTGTGCGAAAGGAATAAACATGGCGTTAAGCAGAAATTCACGACAGGCGTATTAGTACCACATATTCACGCCCTTAATTAAATCTTGCACCTTATTTTTCGCAGTTTTTTTAATGCTTCTTTATTATTTATGTTGTTTATTTTTGATAGTGTGGTTGCCTGGGATAAAGTTAAGAAGGAGAAAGAAATTTTGTAGTGAAACATAACATTTCGAATTGATGAAAAAAATTATTTATACTATTATAAAATTATTATTATATTTCCAGTATGTTTATGTTTGGATTATGCTTGGACATCCATCATGTGATAAAACCTTGTGATGAAGCTGTTGTAAAGTTTTACGAAGCGTGTGATCTCGCGTGTGATCTCGCGTTTGACGTTCATGAAACCGTCAACGTTGTGTAGTGATATTTGAAATATTGAGATCTTCGCATAAAAATTTATTTTCAACTCAAAAATGATTGGTATGTCTGGAATGAGTGGAATGAGTGGAATGAGTGGAATGAGTGGAATTTCGAAGCTCAAGGAAAACATTAAACTGTGTGCAGAGAAAAATAATTGTTTTTTTTTTAAGGTTTCAGAAAATCAGACTCTCTTCTTTGAACTTCTCTTCTTCCGAAAACCAATCGTGATGAGAAAGTGTCTCTATTGTTTTTAACTGCACTCCCCCGTAGGTTTTCTTTTGCTTGTGTGTGTTCGCTTTGAATGTCAACAATTGCAGTGACTGGACAAACATTTGCCATGATTGTATACTAAAGTTACGAAAATCTTCAGTTTCGATATTCATCGAGAACTTTTGAAAGATGACGTCACAATGTCTCTTCGCCGATGTTCAAAAGAAGTTCGTCATGGCTGCCTTTATAAAAGACACGTGGATCATTAATATTCGATTTAAAAGCGGCGCCATGTAGAAACTGGTTTTTCAGCTGGTTTTTCCATAATCTCTGAATCAAGGAATGCTATTAAGCTTGATTTCCATTAGGAAAAATGATACGCGTACCGTGCCGGTGCGCATGCGCATTGTGCTCCCTCTCAGAAATACCCGTATCAGAAAACTCAAAACAACGTATCAAAACAAGTTAATGTCATCTCTACTTTTGACGGAGATGCGGCGTAACAAACTTTGAGAACTTTGTCTTTGACGTAAAATTATAATTTAAGTTCGTTTAATATGAACTTGTTAACCGCGAGCCCAAAACAGCAAAAACTCAATACTCCCATAATCCTTTTGGTCAGTTCCGTGATGAGTTTTTCTTTCACTTTCTACTATTAGTAATGATCCAACTAATGGATAAATATCGCTAACGAGTTTTCAGTAACGTGAGAAAAACGTTAAGGAAGTGAAAACCGATATTGAAAGGACTTAGTTAATTCTCGATTAGAGTTCGCGTTCAAGGTCAAATCTCTTTAGTCAAATGTTGAACGAATGAAACACCCAATTTTTTTTAATATAACTTTGTTTTGTCTGTACTTTCAAAGGAAAAGGAATTGATGAACTAATAACAGGCCGTAAAGTGCGAAAAACCAATCGTTTAGAAGGGATATGGAAAGGCTCAGGTTAGACTTCACACATAAACAAGCGTATTGAAAATAAATAACATAACAAAACAGCATAAAAAGATCTACATTTTTTTTCGGATGTATTAGGTTGAGTTGTAGGTAGCACTATTAGGTTGAGTTGTAGGTAGCACTATTAGGTTGAGTTGTAGGTAGCACTAGACGATAAAGTAACACTGTTAGCTACAACTGCTTATTAAAGATATCGTGTTGTGACCCCCTGGCTGTTAAATTGATTTCATCTTTCGATTTTCTTTTTTACAAGGAATCCCGGAGGATCAGAAACGAGGAAAGTTTAAAATCTCCACAGTAGCTTTAGTAGGTTGGGATTATCTTTGCGAAAGTCGTTTAACGGTATGAGGTAACTCAGAAATCGTCGTGTGCTTCGTTTATAACACAAAATCTTATCCGAATCATTTGAAACTTTCTACTGGAATTTCCCAGAGATAATTAGGAAAAATCTGCGATTGAAATCCGAAACCCGAACACTTTTCAGCTAAACATCTACCGGAATAATAGACCATACCCGAATTTCTATATAAAAGTTGTGTTATGGCCGTAAAAAAAATAAATATGTGTAATTGCTTAAATCGAAACGAGGCGAAACTTGGTAGCTAGGCATAAATGTGGCGTTTGAAGTAACCTCGCAAAAGGTATATTCTAAATTCATATGTATTTAAAATTTATATGGGCGGATCTTCAGTAACACGCTCCGAGTTATATTCTTGCCTTTACGATAAAACCATTCCTGATAATTCGATCTACATATTCATTCGGTTGAATTATACTAGACAAATTCCTTGTATTGTTGTGAATAAATCATCTCATTATTCCCTCTATTAGTTTCAGTTTTATAAAACCTTACATATACAGCTGTTCTGAAAGTTTTTTTTTTAAAAAAGGGTTTTGTTTTTTTGTGTTACGTGATGTGATGAATTCACGATGATCCTCGCTGTTTTTTCAAACGTTTGAAATTGCTTACGTAGACGTTGATGTGAAGAACCGGATAAAACTGTGTGTGAGTTTTGATTAATAATTATTCGTGCGAATAAGTGACGTGCAATGCCATTCTATTTTAATCGTTTTCATTGTTTAAAACAAATTTCAGCGGAGCGACATCCGCGTTCGCCGTATATAGCCGTTCGTAATACACGTTTTTTTTATAAGCAACACTAGTAAATTTTCTCTAAAAGTTAAGCAACAGTGCTACCAGAATGTTAGATAAATTAACAACATGAAATTTTGAAATGATCAACACTGGTATGACTATGGCACGTTTTTAAAAACTAATACACTAGGTGGTTACAAAAGATCGCAGTACTAGGTTGTGCGCTCCATCCATGTGATGACTTGAATTTCCCAGACTTCATACTTCGACACTTTAATTAAACAACTAAAAGATACACAAAGGTTTTCAAAACAGGGCATATACATATTTTCGAATAATGCCTAGCAAATTAAGCAACATTACTACTAACGTCTGACCTTGGTTGCTTATAAAAAAAACGTGTAGTAGCTAAGTTAAGTAGTCGTCGTGAGAGACGTTTCTCTGCATAGCTGAATATGGCCTTCTCACAACTTGCAAAACTGTGTTGTTGTTTTAAAGGGTAAGTATATTATCCTTCAAAAAAATCTTTTGGACAAGTCACCAGTCTCATGAAAATACAGGATAATAAACTTTCTTCGAAAAATGCTTTTGGCTTTCCGAAAATTTCCACTGATTCCTTGTTTTCAATTACTTGTTTGAATGCATCTAGGAATAATTGGGACGCCAAGTTGAATAATCTGTTAGATATTAGGTTGATTTTCGAGGTTAAGGTACAATTTTTGTTGTTGCTATTGGAACGAAGTAATAGACCTTTCCCGAATTTCAGTTTAAACACTGAATTGTGGCCGAGTTTCGTATCTAACCTCGTTTTTATGCAATTCATTGTTCCACTGATTTTATTACTATATAACTTAATGATAGTCTCTATTATTCCTAATTCCCATTCCAATAATTAGAAGTAGTTTGAATATTAAAAACGAGGTTAGACACGACAACTCGGCCACAATGCATCGTTTAAACAGAAATTCGGGAAAGGTCTATTAGGTCATTAGCCGATACAAGAAGAACTGTCTCTTTTGAATCGAACATGGTAACTGTGTGTTTTGGTTGAAGCCGGTTTTCAAATGGGCGGTTTAGAACGTGGTGAGCGAGGCGACTATTGTTTTTTTCTGTCTGAAATACGTTAATAGCGCTCCGCTCACCGCGTTATCGTTTATCGACTTCAATCCAACTTGAATCGACCAGCCAATCAAAATGCGATAAAATGTTTCAAGTAGCTATTGGATTGGACAAGGAATAGATGTTTATTGTCAGTGTTAATAATTTGGCATAAACTCTGATTAGTTATATTTTATGAAAATAGCATTTTATAAATTTATATTTTGATCTATTTAATGCAATTTGCTTAATGACATAATGACATTAAAAATTTTCTGATGTGTTTCAAATTTACAGAAATAAACACGTCATGCTTAAGAAAATGGTCCTTCAAGAATGATATTTTATTTGAGCAAGTTCGTAAACAAACAAAACAAATATCGTCAATTCTTATTATAACGGAATTTTGACATGGAAAGTTTGTTTGCATAAACCGACATTGTGCTCGCTTAACCCAGACACAAATAACAAAGTTTTGACTGTAATGTTTGGTAAACTCACTCGGAGATTGTAAAAATAACTTAATAATATAATAACATAATAACTTTAAGGTTATCACCATCACACTTTGATGGTCTGAAATCGCCATATCCTTACTTTCAGTTTAGATATTTAGTCTTTTTTTCTTGTTCGTTGTTTTTCTGAATGTGTTATTACTTATTAGTTACTAATGGCCTCTATTTTTTCAAGAAATCCATGTTTGATTTATTATATCATGTGCATCACTTTGTGTGTAATTACGAATTAAATATTACAAAATCATCAATAAAAGAATAAACAAATGCTTTTGCATTTGTCACTTTTTTTTATAATGATGAATATCCGATCTGACTTCCTTAATCGATTTTAGCGATACAAACATTTTTATGTGTATGGAATTACGTGAAGCGTTCATTCTCAGCGTCTCGTTATCGTGTTAAGCCTCGTTTCCATAAAAACCTTGTTAAACTAGACATGATATTGCGGAGATATATAACATTCTAGGTTAATTTTAGTTTAATTAAGAGGTCAATTCCTAATCGAAACAAGGCGAGATTTAGTAAGATCGAAAGTGATTTTCATATTTCGGTTCATTCAAGCTGTGCTGTGCCGTACCAAGCCGAACTTGGGCATTTTTCAACACGGCTCGACTCGGCATTTGGTTTTAAAACAACGGCTGAATACCTTATCGGTTAAAATTTCGTCGGTAAAACGTTTTCGTCGGTTATAAAGTTTCGCCGGTGAAAAGTGACGAATTTTTTCTGAAATTTCGTCACTTTTAACCGACTATGTAGTTTTTTTTTACTTATATGACAAAACAAATGCTAATCAATAGTAATACAAGTGTTTTTTCTTCATTGTCAAGACATTCTTCGCTTTCTTCTTCCTCTTCTAGTACCTCAGTGTACTAGTACTTTCTACTTCAAGGTCAATTTCAAAATCACTCTCGTGATTTTTCTTATCTTTCCTCCTAATACCTCCTTTTTATGACTTCAAATATGACTTTAAAATGGTCTGTCGACTTCAAATAAAATAGAAAAATTCAATTTTGGTAAAAAATTTCGTCGGTCAAAAAATTTCGTCGGTTATAAAATTTCGTCGGTCAAAACATTTCGTCGGTTATAAAATTTCGCCGGGGAAAAGTGACGATTTTTTTTTTCAAATTTCGTCACTTTTCACCGACGAAATTTTAACCGATAAGGTATTAGTTTTGTAAGTTGTGCCGAGCCGAACTCAGAACAACTTGGATGCGTTCGGCTCGGCATGTCACACGGCTTATAAAATAGACATAAGGAAAAAAATCGATCATTTGGGGGAGTGTTTGAATCATCAACATAACATGACAAGTGATTAGAAAAGCTATCCAACCTATCTAAATACTTTTTGTGGGTAAAATATTTGAAAGTCGATTATACTTCAAACTGATTTTGTTTTAAAACAAATACCTCTCCCTGTTCAAGAAAAATTCTAAACAAGATTTTATTACTGTCGATTTTTCTATTTTTCTAAGATTTGATCGAACAATTTTCACGTTCGAAATTTGAAATTGACAATAGTTTGCCATTAAAATCTACTTTAGCCAATCGCATCATCGTATATATTTGTTTACCTGAGAAACCATGCATGCGTTAAATTTTTTTGATGCATTAGTTCGTAATCGAACGATTGTGAACACCAATATATCGTTTTTAGAATTACATTATCTATACAGAAGGTAATTTTTTTGCATTTGAAAATTGTGTAAGACCGCTGCGAGAAGGCAGACAGATGGCGTGATTCATATTGAGCGCGACTTTGATTCATGCAGATAAACTGATACATTCTGTAAGTTTCGTTTTAGTTAGAAAGGTATTTTTAGTTAACCAGTTTTATTTTGGAGTTTCAATAAAGCTAACTTTGTGCTTTTATTAGAACGCTCTCAATCTGTCAAAGTTAGCTTAGTGCATGCTCCACATATGGAAAGAAATCTCGGAAAAACGGTCCCATCGGAATTCAAGAGGAGGTCTTGTTTAAGGAAAATTTCACATGTTGGAGCTTCACGCCTCGCTATTTAGGTTGGAGGGGTTGACCAAGGTTTTCCGCAATTTCTCAGACGAAACACTCGTGGACTTTTATGGAAAAACTACACCGTTTCGTTATTTTGGCGCGCCTTGGTTCTGGTTACCTAACAACCATCATCAAATCGCAAAAGCACCTAATGAATTATATTTTCGTTTTTTGCGAAGGAAAGTCAAGGTACTTCCCTTTGAAGAAGGTCCGTTTAAACACCGTCTTTTCACCTAGTCGCTACACTCATCCTCGTAAAAATTGATCATCCATGTCAAAATTGCTTTTAATCAGCCAGAGGAACTTCTGATGAAAGAGGGTAATTACTTAAGTTATAAAATCACATAATCAGCGAAGCAATAATGTTGTACTAAGTAAGTTTGATGTACTAACTCTGTGAAGACACGGTGTTTAAACGGAGCTTCCTGAAGGTGTATTGACTGTGTAATAAATTACATTCATTCGATTTCATTATTCAATCCGACAAAACACAATTTTTGTCTCTTTTTACGTCTGAAAGGAATAATTATTCTTTTTAAGAAATCTTCAAGCCGAATGGAAAAAGAATGTTTTCATTAATTATTCTCTAAATGAAAAGTTGAATACACTTCTGTTTTTCCTTTCACTTCTTGGTTTTCATTAATAATATTTTTTATGAAATAGACGAGTCTTCTTCTTTCGGTTTTATTTTATTCTATTTCAACCATATATTAATGACAGTATTTGTCATCGGATAAACTGAAAGCAAAACTATTACTAAGACTTCCGCGCTTAAAAAAATTCGATTTCAGTGTTGGCTTATTCGGCTTGAGATAAGCTTATACGAAGAGCGCTCGACATAACGGAGGATTTTTTTTTTAAGTACTGTATCAACAAGTTAAGGGGCTTGTTTGCCTTCATGGTTGTTCTTTTTAGTTTCTTCCGAGTATTATGAAGTTTGTTATTAACGTCGAATCGATCAGTATCTTTTATACCTTCGTATAGTTGTAATTTATTCAGATGAATATATTGATCCAGATAAATATATCGATCTGGATGAGTATATCGATTATGATGAATGCATCGTTTCTGACACACTCCATCCACCATCCTCCATGTATTGAGTAACGATGCGCGATAGATGTATTGATGTATAATACAGAATTTGCTTTAATTCATTTTGAAGTAAACGCTATGACTAACCGGAACTACTATTTAATCGCATAGTGCGATACATAATGAAACAGATGTCTCGTGTAATGCATCACCAATCACATTTAATTGTTTGTAGATTCAGTATTTGCATCCCATTTCATAATACATTTGAATATTTCGTAGAGTTATTGTAATTCTCTGCGTGAGAAAATCGATGACTTGACATGGGTTTGAACAAGTTTTCACATGAGTTAAATTGAAAGCTGTCTTTAAAGAAAGTTTCTTTAGATGGTCGATGCTTCTTCCTTCACCACTGGATATGAAATAGAAATTTATCATAGTTTATCAAGTTTTCGAGTCTAATGTCTTCTTTTACTAATTCTGTCCTCGATTTCGTGTTAGCCTCGTTCCAGGAAAATAACTGTCGATACATATTCCTTTGTTTGTCCTACGGGTGCGCCGTTACAACAATCGGAGTGCCGGTTAAACCGATACAACTCGAAGTTTGCAGAAATTCTTAATAAAAATGTTGGGAAAATTGTAACTTATCCTGCAGAAAAACGTCTCTTCGTGATTATGATTGTTAATAACAGTTCACAGGTTTGAAACAATAAAATTTGAAAACTCTGAGTTATTGGAAAAAGAACTCTGGGTTATTAAAGGCACGACTTAACTAAGTTCCGACTCGGCTGTCTGCCACAAGTAGAACAACTCAAGTTCGAATTTCCTTTAATTTGTTACAATACATTCAAATGTCAACGCTGTGTATAAGTTGAAACTTAGAGCGAGTCATGCTTATGTACTTTTGTAAGAGGCGATGTTTACATTACGTTGTAACACCCTTCTTCTCGTTCGTTATTTTAGGTTAATATTGAACACCGACATAATCACCCTTCCAATTAAAAGCACACAACGAAGGAGTGCAGTTCATATCTTCTTCAACACATGTTCACACCTCCCATGTAGCATGCACATAACGGCTTATAACAATTAATCATTAATTTCATTCACGTTCGTTTGAACACTACTGCAACAACAAACAAGCATGATATTTGATTTCGGAGAGAATCCCACACTGGATGTTGTGCGCATGTTGATGCATTATGTAAGTAAAACCACCCATTATCACGTGTTTACCACAGACTGAATCTCTGGAAGAATAGCAACATCATGTTTGATTTTTGTAAACTTCAAAATTATTTTCAAATGTTCATAATTTTAATTTCCAAACAACAGGCGTAGTTAGAGATTCCATAAAATGCTAGAAGATTAGCTTCCTTCATGTCTTTGTATTCTTTCTGATATTTTTCAAAGCTTAGGCATGAACTTTCCAATTGTAGAATTATAGAAAATCGAAGGAGGTGAAAACAGTCCTTTAAGACAAAGCCTTGTTTTCATTAAGTGGAATTGTTCGCACGATAGCTTTGATAGGTTTTGCGCATGCACTTTAGTTAAATAACACGAGTTTTAATTTACGGTGCATATACACACTGATGATTCTACCTAATGGAATACGGGCTTAGTTCATCTGAAAGTTAAGTAGATCTAACTGCATTTTTTGTTGCATTAAAATCACATGAGTACTTCAGAGGAGCATGCGCGAGAATTTCCTCGATGTATTTGTTCTTGAGTTTTACGGATTTTTTCCTTTTTTAAGAAATTATAGTCAACCATCCTAACCATGAAAAAAACAAGTTCATTGAACTATAGAACTCGAGGAGTACTTTATAAAAATATGTTTTCTCATATTTCTATAAAAAGCTTCAAAAGTTCTGCGGGACATTTCGAAACTGTGAGGTAGCAACGCAGACGGTGACTATTCCGAAAACGATAATCACAAAAATCAATAAAAAATCGAGAGGTGAATAGGAAAGATCCGTCGTTTTAACTGCGTTCTTCCGATATGCATAATTCGACTATTTCACACGTGTCATTTCTTGTTCTTTAATTGCTTATTTTTACACATTTGACCTTATTTCATAACATTGAACAACCATACACATGAAATGTATTTTTTCTTGCTTCTCGCTCATTTTAAGCCAGCCCTTTATTCATGGCATTGTTCAAAAATCCACTGTAAACACACCGCAGAAAATCTAACAACAATCTTCGTACTTCGTGCATGAAAATTGGTGTAATACGAATAACTAAATGATCAAAACCGAATTTTGAATTTTGAAAGTTTTTTTGCTTCCCTATTCCTTTTCTTTCTTCGTTCATTTTCTTTTCCAACAGACCAAATCGTTTAATTTTTATTGTGTTGTGACGTCACTGTTTGTCACTGCTACCATGACAACATTAATGTTTTTTTATTTATTTATTTGTACTTTATTTTTTGTTGGATTTGTAAAATATATAGTTACAGCTAACTAATTCATTCCAACAAATAAAAGCTCTAAATAAAAACAAAAACAAATAAAAAACAAATAAAAAACACAAGGAGCAAACTTGGCAGCGACAATAGACATCAGTCAACTACAGATCTCGCTTAAACTCCTTGAGTGACTCTGAGGCTTTGATTCACACTGGAAAATGATTCCATGCCAATATTGCACGAAATTCAAAAGTGTTGCGCTTTGAAAATCGGAAGTTTAAATAGCAAACCGGACCGCAAAAGAGTAAGATAGGTTTTTAACTTGAACAAGAGCCATATGGCACAAAACGGTAGCAGCATTTCAACTCGCAATGTACAAAACGAAATAGATTCTAAATTAATTAGTCTGAAAGCCCCATGAAGCTTTGTCGACCTTTGTTTATCTCTTAGGCTTAAATTAAGGCAATTTTCATTTGAAAAAGTGTAAACAGGGCTTAAGTAAAACCACCAGAAAACTATTTGATACAAACAAAAGAAATATGCACAATACGCGAAACTACGTTTTTTTTATATCAGATTTTTTTTTATAAAAAGAAAGCTGTAAGACCGAAAAGAGAAAAAAAACAAACGTCTTCTAAAAATATAAGAAACAAAGTAAAACCGTTTCAAACTTTAATCCAAGACATTTTTGTAGACAAGCAAACAAAATACACACGCACAAAATATAAAAAAAATGTAAAATGCTTTTAAAAAGTTTAAGTTCGATGAATTTCGATAAATCTTTGTAACTGCAAGAAGAAGAGAGCTTCGAACTTCGAAGCACAAGACGGTACCAAAAACAAAGCTTAAGTTTATTTTAACCGTGTTTCAAATTAGGTGCAACTAAAGTTCCCCACCGTGTTTTTAATAGGAAAATGTTTATTGGAAATGGCGAATCTATGGTAAAATACTAAAAGAACGTATAAAGAATGTTTTGATAGTTATAAAGATTATATTAGCCTCCGTTCTTAAGTTGCAATTTACGCAGTTTCGAAAGCGACATTGGTAGGCTGCACAGGCTAAACTGCCATTTCGGTCGGTAGTAGGAGGAGGAGGAGGAGGAGGAGTAGTCCAAGGGTGTTTTAATACGGTATTCGCTTCGCTGCTACCGTAAAAAATGAAAATGAATTTCATATTTTACTTCCTCTGTCTCGTTTTTGATATAACATATCCATATCTAACCTTGCTCATAAAAGATTTACTAATACACCCCAACAGCGAATGTACTACTTAGGAAATTGTAAAGGAAATGAACTCATAAAAGACGACAGACTGTTTGACCAGGACAAAATGCAGTGTTTGAACATTGCTTGCTATAACCAGCATATAAAGTAAACTCGCACATTATATATTTTCAGGCCATAAATCAAAAGAAGAAAAATGAACAACCAAGGCTTAAACCCATCAAACAACCGGCCGCTGAAAGTAATGTGACGGCGACGTCGCCTGTGAAATCTAGTCCGCCTCCGTCACCCGACCGAAAAGATGGACCTCGACGTTTGCACGTTACGAATTTACCGTTTAAGATAAAAGATAACGAATTAAGAGCGATGTTCGAGGTAATAAAATAAGGTCATCAGTTGTTGTGTGAGTGATCCCTACAAAGGTAGAAAACGTGTAGTTATCACGCGAAAGAATGCAAACCGCAAAAGTTGTAATTAAAATATACCCATCTTTTATATACGTCAATTGGTTTTATATTTGATTCCAAACTCTATCCATTCAGATATATGAAAACAAGGAAGTTGCTATAGATACGAAGTTGATGTATCAAGGCGATGTTCCTATTGACTTCATAGTTTCTTTATGTTTCTACCAATGCAGGAACATGGTAACGTTCTTGACGCGGAAATCATTTACAACGAACGCGGCTCGAAGGTATAAAAACCACTTAGTTTTTTTAAGCTCTGCTACTAGACTATCTTACAAATGTCTAACCAACGGCTTGGTATTTTTTCGAAGAAGACTTTTTTCGCTTGGAAGAACGAGAAATGCCCTAATTTCGATGTCATCACCATGGTTGAATGAGATATCAACCCGTGTGGATTAACGATACTCACTCTATCGCAATAACTAACAAATGAGAGAAAGAATCATCAAATTTATGTATCTATATACTTTTATCTCATGTAAAGGGTTTTGGTTTTGTTACCATGGAAACAAGTGAGGCTGCTGCGAAAGCCAAAGAAGCTTTGAATGGAAAAGATATGGACGGGCGTAAAATTGAGGCAAGTGCTCCTATTTCAAATAGTTTTAAAAAGTGAATAATGCATTTTTTTTATTGATAACTAACGCCCTCCTTTTAGGTGAATAACGCCACACCAAGAAATATCCAGAGTAAAGGTATGACGTCATTATTTTGAATTGCGATGCTTTACACTACCTTTGGGTGTGACTTTGGCAACCCTTGTTCGAGTTCCAAACCTGCCTTATTTCGATTTCTTCCTCCAATCCACACACCGAGAGCCGTGGACTGCCTTAAGTCGCAGCGCTATTTGTCTGGCGGTAATTTTAGTAAATCGTTTTTGAAAAACGAAAAGGAGGGGGCAGTAAGCAAACTTGGTTTACAAACTACCTTGATTTCATGATACAATGTTCTCGGTTCTCAGTTCTCAGTAACGGGAATTGGTGAATTCTTTACGTATTTATGTAGGTAATGTGAGACCGGCTAACCGAAACGGTATTCATCCTTTACCGATCGGACAAGTTTCCATACCGATCAATAACTTATCAACAGCCATGAACACAGGGTAAGATCTTCAGTAGCCGATATTTCGTACCAACGTTCTCGGTTAGTAAATCGTTCAAGGTCGCTTTCTTTTCTATGCGGACAAAGAATGTTTGCATTCTGATTGGTGAAGATCGAGTGGAAAAGTAGAAGTTATTCAATTTTATTTTTTCGTCTGCCGTTGGATAAGACTAAAGAAAGGAATCTCAGATTTCATCCGCGCAGAATTTCCCAGATGTTCGATCTGTCATCTAAATAAGAAACTGTGTCGAGTTTTTTGTCAAGGTTACGTAATCGTGTAGTGATTAGTATTTTAACAATTTCTTTTAGAGGATTCACTGGCGTTAATGGATCTTCGATGCTTGCCACCCACTACCGCCTTCCATTACCACAGCTGAACTTGTCCGCCCTTCATGCAACTGCTGCGCCCATTCAATCCACATACAACCTTGCAAGTAACGCCATCGCTACACCACCCATACCAGGGTTAGCTTTTTAATTTGTTTTGTTTGTAAATCTTACTATCCATAGATACTAATCCATCGTAGCAGCCATCACTTGGTTTAAAAGTGTTAAATGATGTTCTTTAATTATGATGAATAATAATAATAATTATTAAGATTTCGAAACGAGGCGAGTTGAGCAGCAATGGATGTTTTATGTACTAATGGATAGTAGTATTTTTAATAGGAGATATATTTTAAAAATTTTGTTTGGAAAAAACGTTATCGTGCCTAATAAGGTAATAATCAATTGACGTCATCATTTAAAACCCGAGGTCGATGGAAAAAATATACGTGGTCATTTGAAGTTATCTGTCGATTTGTTATGAGCTTTGAGAATTCATATTGTTTTTATAGATTGTCCTGCTTCCCAACGCCTGTAAGTAGCATATATCTATATATCTAATTTAATAGGTTATGTTTCACCGCCGACATATCTCCCAACTAATGAATCTCAACGTTTATTCGGCATTTTAGAGAAGTGTGTTTCTTGTTGATTAAGCTGTTTTATGTCAAGTCCCACACATACACCATTTCTCATGCTATCCAAAACTGTAATTGCATTGACGCCCTTCATGCTATTCATATTATTCATTTTATTAAAAACACATCTGTGATATTTTTTGAAATTTTAATTTTCACGAAGCTTTTCATAAACTCGTTACATTTAGGATATCACAGATGTGTTTTTAATAAAATGAATTGTTTGTTGGCTGATATTACCAACCATTCATACTACAAACAACATTCTTTTATTTCTTATCACCATAGGAACAGTACACGCAATATTACAATTTTCTATCTACACACCGACCTCTTCGAGGGAGTCAACACAACATTGCCACATACAGATTTCAGCCGTATTAATTCACTTGAACCAGCTATTTTTACGGTAAACGATTAGGTGTAGCAGTCTGATAAAAGCAACCTCTTCCCCAGGGTTTTCCTGCTAGTCGATCGTCAGATGACATTTCGTAGGTAACTTGTGTCTTCGAAATCTGTGTATCGAAATGGAAATAGGCCTTGGGATCGAAGTTGTAGTAGAATAGTAGAATGTGAGAGGTTTTCATGTTTTGGAGAGAGGTCTCGATATTGCTCGATATACGTCCCTGATAAAGTTTTGATTGTTATTTTGGGTGCTTTCAATTTGTTGAAATGTCATGCGCAATTTGATTTTGCAGACCTAGTAAGAATGTTATCCAGAGACTTAGACATTACCAAGAGTGAATGGTCAGTCCCCAATCGATTTTCGATTAAATTTCATTTAATTTTTCCAAAGTTTTCATTATCCTCCATCACAGATACGTTTGAATATAGTTAGCAGAGTTTTTTTTTGTTTCGTCAGAGATTTTGTAACACATAAACATAAACCATATTCATTATATAACTTCATATCCAGTCTCCGTATTTCTGAATATAGGAATCTGGTAATAAAGTTGTGAATTTTAAAGCTAAAATAAACTTTTGTATTATATATAAATTATTCGCCAACTTAGGACATTGTCTTTTTCCGTATGTTTATAATTACGAAACAAATGAAAGATGAAATTTTACAATAATGATGTCAAACATCGATTACGTAATCAATCGTGCAGTTGTTTATGCTTTTCCCCCATTCTCGTACACAAATCCTAACCGACTGACTTCCATTTGGCAGCTTCGTTGGCTACTACTTCATGTATTCAATCCATTGACTAATCTGATTTACCTTACCTTTGGTAACTGGTAGCCTTGTGGTCGAGTGCTCATTTCTTGTTCGAAAGGTCGCGGGTTCAATCCCCGACCGAGTCATGCTACCTAGAGACAAGTAATGGAGACAAGTAATGGAGACATTCAAAAACATTGACGAGCATGCGTCAGATAAATCTGTCAGAAATACGATGCTGACTACCAATCCTAAATTTTTCATCCAGTTTGGGGGGAGATACTGCGTACACTGTACTGTTATACACATCCCTGGATTAAGGAAAGGAGTTCGAATTTTCTGACGAGAACTCTCTATTATCCTTTCCTCGTTGCGCAAAATCGCCAAAGTCACCATGACAGACCATTTTCATTGATTGATGTTTCAATAGAATACAAGAGCCAGATGGCGCAAAACGGTAGCAGCAAAAGTACTTGCCACAAGAATACTTTTAAATTTGAAATTTTACTTAAAGTTCTTAAACGTTCTGTAAACGTTATTTCTTGAGATATCTTACTGGTGGAAAACAGGCATAAACGATATTATAATGTTTAAAATTACTAACTCGTGTAAATAGGGTCTGATCGCAACACACCAGCAATTTAATTTATCAGAAGACAAAAGAATTATACATGCATGAGCTGTTTATAACGTACGTTTTTTTTGTAAGAGCTTATGTAGAAAAAAAACGCGTTTCTTCGAAAAAAAAAATGTATGTTTTGAATTATAATTTTTTGAAACCGAAAATGAATTCAAACAGATAACTGCCTTTTTTTAACTCGATTTTTGAAAACCTTGATGTTCAAAGACAGAACAGATAGCTAACAAACGTAGAAAGTAATAAGAAAGTCTGATCTGTGCTTTACTGACACGAAAAACATATCTATTTTCAAGTGCCAAAGTTCATTGATTCAGTACCATAAAAGTAACTAAAAGTCCCAGTTTTATGTAGACCTATTTGATTAATATCCATTCCTTCATCAATTAAGTGATAAAATATCAAAGAAAACGTATTTTAAATGTATGTGATTGAAAACCTTCGAAAATTCAAAAGGCTGCGTTCGTTCATTAGAATGTATATTGAGTTTTTAGTGGGGACTCGCATACTCTAAATCGTAGGCTAAAAACTGCCGTTTCGGCCGGAGTAGTAGTAGTAGTAGTAGTAGGAATCCAAGGGTGTTTTAATACGGTATTCGCTTACGCTGCTACCGTAAAAAATGTAGTCCTTTGCATTGATTTTATCAAGAAATTTGTCACCAAGTCAATTTCGTCGTGCAGTATGAGGAACGTTGAAACGTTTTTATGATTTTTGAATGCAATAAGAAGGTTTTAATTGTAAACCATAAACATCATCGCTATTACCCATCCTTTTGCGTTCAGCGCTTGACAAACTTATCAGGTCAAAATGAAAGAGATCAGTGGGTTTAGCAATCACCGCTTGCTGGGGGTTGTTGACTTCAGGACTTTATAAAGCGTTGTTCGTCGATGTTCAGATTGATGAAATATTTAAGACCTGAAAATAGCTCGCGTCTTGAATGGAGACCACATGAAAAAAAAACAACAACAACAACAACAACAAACAAACAAACAAAGACAAAAGAAAAAAACACTGCGAGAAGACTTAATCGAAAGACTTGAGAAAACCTCGAATAATTTCATGAAGGGTACATTTACTTGAAACAATATTCTTTTTCCTGAAACAGTTTTACTAACCTTCAGCATGACCGACCCTATTATTAGTTCCCACGTTTGCGTCACATTTTTGGCGCAACTGACGTAACATGTGTAAAATGTAAAATATTATTTCCCTGCTAACGGCTCTAAATTAATTTCCGACAACTTACAATCAAAAAAACATCATTTAATTTTACTGTCCAAAATAAACTTCTATAAACTCAAATGTCAACATGCTTAAATCATTTTTGGTTCAGATTAACTTTCTTTCCAACACTTCATTCAACTTGAAATTGCAAGCTAGCGCAGTTACTGCAATATGGATAGATACGCCTTTGAAATCTTTAATGAAGCAGATATGATTTATCGACGTCGATGGGCACTTGCTACATACTGATTCACTCCGCTGTTAGTAAAGCGATCAGCTAGTCTACGATGAACACTACTATTTTAAACACAGTCTAATTTGAATATCAAAACATTGATGGAACTGATCGGTGTAAGAATGCCCCTCGCACGGTCAAGTGAAGTTTATTCGACACTAAAATGTCACTTATCACGTCGTCAAGTCGTTTAAGATGTTGATTCGTGACGTCATCAATCGTTTTAAAAGTTTTAGCGGTTCACAATAAGTCGAAATTTTCAATTTATCTATCGAGTCGTTTTAGATGACTATTTGTTTTTTAAATAATGAATGCTTTTCAGAAGTTTGTTTGTTGCTGATGACATGCGCTGGTCTTCGTGCATCAAGAATTTTGTGAACTGTACTCCGAGACATTGTTCGTGCATCAATTATTTGAAATGAAGCTTTAAAACGATACAGCTGTTACCTTTGGCCGACTTTTTTTTTTGTGTCAGTAAAATTTTGGGAAAATGGATGAACACGGATTTAACGCAACTTAATTTTAGCAAATGACCCCTTTTAATCACGGAGAATTGTCAGAAGGTAAAAAAAAAGGTTTTGCTAAATTTAAATTTTCCGCAACTTTAATTTAGCGAAAATACGCTCATTCGCTAAAATCGCTAAAATAAGGCGACGCAAAAAAAGTTGGCCTAAGGTATATGCATGCATGCTCGAACCCTGGGTCTCTCGCCATTTCGATTACGAGATTGCGGCAATATTGGTTATCTGTTTGCGTAGTGTGTAATTTTCACAATGACGAGGGTGTAAAGTGTTTTTATGGCAATTCGAGCACTATATAATTGTGAACCGCGTTTATTTCTAAAACGATTAGTGACATCGCCGTGTGGCTGGTTAAGCTTGTAAAAATATCTCTTTTGACATCGCGTATTTTTTTACGAGATGGCTCAGTGAGATGGAATTTAATTCATCATCGCGCGATAACATATGTCAATACAAATCTCAGCAGTTGTCGCGTCAAAGTAAAGAGAAGAAGGAAGCTTGAACACGCTCGTAGAAAAAATGTCAGAAAGTTCATCAAACGATGATGAGTAGGATATTGTTGCTGCGTCTGAAGGATCTGAAGAGCAGGAAAAGAAAAGCATCAAGCGTTTAGCACACGATCCATTTCTCGATATCTTTTTTTCTTCTTCTCTTTCAACTAACATGCATCGAAGTTGCATTCATTTTGATCACACAGTTCACAACACAGAACAAAACACCATGTAAAAATTCTGGTCAAATTTAAAGACAGGGAACAAACTATACGTTCTATTCAATTCGTTTAAAGAGGACTTCCAACCTCGAACCGACCCAAGAGGGTCTCTTGCTTTTTTTACGTAATATTTTCATATTTTTCGCGCAGTGTTAATCTCACAAAAATTGTGAGGATGGAAAGCAAAAAGTCATCGCGTATTAATTTCCACCAAACTATCACGCAAAAAATTACGCGATAAGCACATTATCTCCTCCCTCTTTCTCCACTGGTGGAAAATAAACCTTTTTTCGCGCCCGGGTGGAATGGATCGGGGGTGGTGCGACGCATCCACGCTAATAAAAAAGTCATGAAATTTCTTTTGGAAAAACATTATACAAAAATGACTTCTTCCCAATCACAGCATAAACAATTTACTTATAATAATAAGTAGAAATAGAAAAGCGTTATGATTCTAGGTTGTATTTGACACTCGGTGATGATCAAATTTACGGATCAATCCACCACGCTGATCAGATGGCAGAGGGCGCAAAAGTACATTAGAGAGAGGCTAGAATAAAATTCCGGTCGTAACATTCGTGGAATGATCAAGAGAATCTCATTCTAGCACCGCGTGGGTAAAGTTAAAATTTGTCACATTACAAGGTTCCTGCGTATGGTTTTGATATGTAATGGGTGATCAGGTATTATGTTTACGGCATGTCAAATTTCCACACAATCCTATATCAAGTCTTAAATAGTATTCTTTTAATTTTTTTTTAGTTCGATGAGAAAAGTTACAGCAACGCCAACGGTGAGTGTGGCGAAATAATGATTTTTATTTAAATTTAATGTAATGTGCAATTCTACCTATAAATAACTAACATAAGGAATATTTATTGTCACCCTTTTATTTTATTATCAACTCAAAAACCTTATGATTTGCTTATGGTTCCTGTTTTTTTCACTTTCACAAGGTTGTGATTGTTTAAAAAAAATAGTGAAATTGATAAGTAGGGTCAGTGAGTAAAACATTTTGTAGTGTTGTCCTTAAACAGGAAGTTAAATGCTTGGTCGGATCACAAGCAAGTACTGTCAATTGAAAAACCAATATGCAAGAAACTTTTGACAAGTGACAGGTTCCTCAACTGCACATTCTATATCATGATGTGGCGCTATTTCCTTTTCGCACCCCCCCCCCCCCCCCCCCCCCCCCCCCCCCACTCTCCTGTCCAGAATGTTTTAGGGTCAGGGTCCTCCCCCACTGTGATTGACGTACAAAAACTTTATTTATTTGACTTATTTTATGATAATTAACTTTCTAAAAGCATGATCTAAAATCATTTTCATTCCGCAATTCATTTTTAAACATAAATTTTCGACCTGTTGATATTTCATGACGGAGGTGCCCATTATTATTTTTTATCCGTAATGGCTACCATTGTACACATGGAGCTCATAAAAATATGCATGATTCTCAAGAGAGCGCAGTCTATTTTAAATCTTTAAAGTTTACAAAAATAAATTCTAAACGACATATTGGTAATTTTCTAGCATTCAAATAAATTTAATTATCTCTGAAGTTACTATTACAGGATGTGCCGTGTTTTTAATTTACAGACGGAATTATGTTTTGATCGATGTCCGTAATTACGAAGGCTGTCTGTAATTAGGCACGAAGACGGTATAAATTAACAGTTTACCCACTTATTTGGTTTTCTGGAGATAATTTCTGACTGATTATAGTGTCATCAATTTTATTCAGTGAACAGAAATAGGTGTCCTAATGCTTATTTCTGGTAGTACTGTCAATCACCCGACTTTTTTCATTTTTTTTTACAAAAGATTCCACATCCCCTAGAGCACCATTGAAACAAGCCACTTTGCCAGAATTCAATCATCTTACGTGTCATGGTTAATAATGAATTTGTGTCATAAACACACAAAATGTCACCTCATTCCCTATTTATCAAAACATTAAAATGTCAAACACAACATCATGTGCAACTTGAAAGGTGTGAACTCCATGGATCTATTGTTTGGATAGGACCGTAAATCACATAACATAATCACATTGCAAAGCTCAGAGATTATCTCCTTGCAACATGTGTCTCAAAGGTACAGTTGACTTATTCAAAAGTTTGTGATTGTTTAGTTATGATAAGTTCTGGATTTAGTTTAATTGACAGTGAAGTATGGATTATCATTGATGTGGTTTGTATTTTGCGGATATGTTTTTTTTGCATTGGAAGTTAGGGTGATTGACTTTTTGTTCCCAACTCTTTTCCTTTCATCATTAAGCCCAAGAGACAATTTAAAACAACAATCATGATGACAAAACACCCTCTTGTTTTAAGCTCAAATGAAAATGAACATTACTGTTTTCGAACAATTGCTACGTTTCTCCCTATATCACTGCGCTTTTTTGTTCATTTCTTTTTCTTTTGATCTTTGTGTCATCTGTAACCCTGAAAGAATCGTCAATGCAACACTGTAAGTACATAGCAATGTAGTTAGTACATAACCAGGGCGTTAGCCAGAAATTGTCAATTTAGGCGTTACGGCCTAAATTGGGAATTTCCAAAAAAGAACAGGGGGGTTTGGGGCCCTGTTCTGAAGGGCCCCAATGGGGGTTCAGGGGGGGAAGCCCCCGAAAAATTTTGCTATTTTCCACATTATTCATAGGGGTCAAGAATGTCTAAATTTACAACGTTTTTCTTAGTATTTGGGAGAATACTAAAAGAATAAAAACAACAGGATTTTCTTCAACAAAACTGAACTTTAAAGCTTAAAATAACAAAACAAAAAGAAACTACAGCTAAAGTAAGGTCCACATAATCTTAGTTCTTGCAAACTTTTAATATATGTAATAAAAAATTCTGTTACACAAAATAATTCTGTCACACCGTGGTTTCAGGGAATAGCTTTTTTCCAATATGGCTGCTGGCCAACCGAACGCCAGCGAAACGAAGCGTACCGAAAGTCTGAACTGATCCCAAGTATGTCTCAACTCACACTCTTTGCTTGTTGTGTGACACACACATTTTGGTTATCATACACTCTATAAATGTTTTTGAACTTTTTTATCTGAAATAAAAATTGTGTGGAATATTTAAGTAGTTTCTTCAAATCTTCACTTTGCTGTGCTTAACTGCTAGGTGCATTTTATTGCAATCAGTATAAAATTTCAAAACGTTCTCTGGCATGCCAAGCAAAACTGCTGGTTATAAATCTCACACACATTGTATTTTTCAACGTTGGCGTCTGTGATCCGTCCGAGAAACTCTTGTGAATTTTTTAATTTATAATTTTCCCCTAGGGCCTACCCTACTCTTTTTTGCCTCATTGTTCCGGTTGTGTGGAAGGTACGCGTCCGCAATTGGTGTCCATCCGACAGCAGCCATGGTACAAAGACATTCAGCACGGTTGGTCTCGCTTACTTCAGTTCCTGGCGTTCGGTTGGCCAGCAGCCATATCGGAAAAAAAGCCATGCAGCCATATTGGAAAAAAGCTATTCCCTGAAACCACGGTGTGACAGAATTATTTTGTGTAACAGAATTTTTTATTACATATATCATGACGCTACAATGTTTCGTTGTGATGTGAGCATGCGTAGTTCACGAATTTGACCGCATACGACTTTTGTAAACAAAAATTATCCAGAATAGGACAATTTCTTTATTCTTTAAAAGGTAAAATTATACCACAATTAGGACCATGCTGCAAGCAAATGATATTAGTTTCAAAATACAACAAAAATAGAAAATCTTTTAAGTATACTGCAAGAGCGAACTATGCTGCTAATATATATGTACATATATGCTCATTAGCAAATGTCGTCATAGAAACAAATATGTTATTAACAATGTGAAATAAAGTCATCAGCAATTCCCTTAGGTGACTGTGATTTTGTAATTTTATAAGCTAATTTCACATTTTGTAGTCATTTGTAGTTTGAGAATTGTAGAAACATGAAACTCAGAGTCACTACTTAATTTTTGTTTCGTTACTTAGTTTTACTTTATTCATATATGTAAGCTCTGGAAACATTGAGCACTCTAAGTGGTAAAGTTATGCACTACTTACAGATATTATCTACGCTCCAATTTATGTCGAGCACTCTCAACTGACCCACAAAAAACTTGGCAACAACAAAATGAATCCAACCAACTTCGACTACTCGTTAAAAAACATACGTGTACCATCAAATCAGGAATACATCAAGACGTTGACCGACAAAGTAGAAAGTTTCCTCAAAAGGCTGAGATGGAAAGCATATTTCTTTGATAAATCAAACGACGACGATCAAGAAGATTAAGGCACCTCGCAATTTTTCGGTTTCAAATCGCACCGTGTCCCGCCGCAACATGAATTACTACAAGGTTTTGAGAATGATATGTACGATATGATCCGTAATGTACGCTTCCGGAAAAATTCGAACGACTTCCTCGATAAGCTAGAGGACGACACCAACAAAATAAAGTCTTGTAAAAACCTTCTGGTATTCGCTGACAAGACAAGTAACGTATACGAACTATCGCAAGAAAAGTACAAAAAACTGTTATATGACAATATAACAAAAATCTATCAAAAGGCTAGTCCTGCCGTAAAAACATCGATCGACAAAGAAACCAAGCGTCTAGCGAAAACAATCGGCCTCCAAAACAAGATGGAATGCTACGCAAACCGACCAGCGCCTACATCACACTAAAAGACCATAAGAGCAATTTCCAAGATAAACTACCATGCAGACTAATTAACCCTGCGAAATCCGAAATCGGAATTGTGGCGAAGAAATACCTTGAAAAGATAAATGCAGATCTTTTAATCAGCACAGGCGCAAAGCAATGGAGAAATTCTCATGCTGTCATAGACTGATTCAACAACATCGAAAACAAAAGCAAAGCAAGATTTATTAAATTCGATATTGCAGAATTTTACCCCTCCATCAGTGAATCATTGCTAGAATCTGCCATGGCTTTTGCTAAAACAAAGACAACCATAAACAAAAAAATGATAGATGCTATCATGCTGGCAAGAAAATCTTTACTGTTCGACAATAACAACGAACTTTGGATTAAAACAGGTGGAAATCCATAACCATGGGGTCATACGACGGTGCGGAGATATGCGAATTAGTTGGTTTGTACTTACTGAATAAATTGTCAAATATTATTCATAAAGACAACATTGGTCTATACCGTGATGATGGACTGTCTGTAGTACATGACGCTAACGGACCTAAACTAGACCGTTTACGAAAAGATATAACCAAGCTGTTCAAGGACGAAGGACTAAAAATCACAATTGATACCAACTTGACGGTGACCGAATTTTTAGATGTTACATTAGACCTAGAAAGCGGAAAAAACTTCCCATACATGAAACCTAATAACACTACTAAATACATCAACTCCAAATCAAACCACCCTCCAAGCATCATCAAAGAGCTGCCAAAAATGATCAACAAAAGAATGTCTGACCTATCTTGCAACGAGGAAGAATTTAACAGAGCGAAAGGTGTTTACGACAGATCACTATCGGAAAGTGGATTTGACTACAAATTAGTATACAACGAAAATTCGGGCAACGAAAGGAGAAGAACAAGAACACACGGAGTCATTTGGTTTAACCCGCCGTACAACATTGCTGTTGCAACGAACATTGGTGAAACCTTTCTAAAGTTAATCAAGAAGCATTTCCCTGTTAATAACCGCTTGCACAAGATATTTAATCGCAACACCTTGAAGGTCAGTTATTCATGTATGTCAAACATGGCCAATATAATTAAGCATCATAACAATAAGATCCTGAGTGAGCACTTAAATGAGCAAACAAGACCTTGCAACTGCCGAGTGAAGTCCAGCTGCCCACTCAACGGAGAATGCCTTGTCACTAATATTGTTTACAAGGCCGAAGTCAACACCAATGAGCATAGAGCCGCCTATTATGGTACATCGGAAAGCGAATTTAAAAATAGATTCAACAACCACACCAAATCGTTCCGGCATCTAAAGTACAAAAACGAGACTGAACTCTCGAAGTTTATTTGGAAGTTAAAGCATGAAGAAAAAGAATTCACTATTAACTGGTCTATAGCCGCGCGTGCAAGACCATACAAATGTGGTACCAATCGTTGTGACCTCTGTCTCACAGAAAAAGTGTGTATTTTGAGAGCTGACTCTAAAGAACTGCTAAACAAAAGGAATGAGCTCATTAGCAAATGTCGTCATAGAAACAAATATGTTATTAACAATGTGAAATAAAGTCATCAGCAATTCCCTTAGGTGACTGTAATACACTACTTACAGATATTATGTTACAAAACATATATATATTAACAAACGCAATCAAAAACATGATTAAAATAAAAGGATATAATGTAAGAAGTCAAATGTTTATTTTCAGCTTTGGATTTAATCGTTTTAATTCGTCAACGAAAAATTTGTATACTTCATCGGATATACTACTAGGGCTCTCTGTAGAAACTCATAGCAGTGATTCGAGTGATACTTGAGTTAATTGATTTTATATAATAGATCTTTTATATTGAATTACGAAACTTCTTATAGCACGTGCAAAGGAGAAAAAAAGATAAAAAGAAAAGAAAAAGAAAAACAATAAAGTTTATTTTTTTATAAACGTTTACGAAGGAGTGTAACTGGTAATAATAATCAATTTTAATTTTAATTTATTTTAAATACGGTGGAGTGCGACAGAAAAAAGATAAATTTAAAAGATGTAGACTAAACGATGAATATTTTTATAGCGAAGCCGAAACGCATGTTAGTGATGAGTTTAAGCCGATGTTTCGAAACAGAATCAAATCATTTTAACAGCAAGTTTATTTACTAACTTTTGGTAAATTTATTGCTGGACTCAATTCGGAAACTTATTAGTATTTTGGATTGGGAAAGAGCCGTCTAACGGCGTCTGTAGGACCCTAGCTAACACCCTGATAACATTACTTTCTCAACCTGCCACACAGTGCACATAAGGACTATGATGTTGTTAGGAAGTGTCAGAACAAGAAACAACTTAAAAACTTAAAAGGTTTGTTTACGATGCTGATGGGAAACTTGCGCAGCAGGATTAAAGGCAAGCATTCAATTGTATATGGTTGTACTCTTTGTATTCCTTCAGAAATTAGAGAGAGATAAGAATTCTTATGAAAATCATTAAATCTTAGCTTGAGAAAATTTTATCTTCTAAGTACGTTTATTTTTTTGTTGCCTAATTTCACCCCTGTACGTTCCTTATTAGGTCCTGTACGTACGTTTATTTTTTCAGCGCAGTTTTTCTCTCCTGCACAAATTAATATATCTTGTACGTTTATTAATTTGACTCATTTTTTTGCGTAACTTATTCTGACCTCTAAAGTGTAGATATACCTTTAGGTATATATATTTCTAACGCTGGACATTCTTTTTCGGCTGCTTTCGAATGTTTTATTTGACAATCAAATTTATTTCCTACTGTACGTTTATTCAGATCCTGATAGTATATTATCTGGAAAATATAAATTCAAAAGAAAATGCCTCTATCTGTCTTTGATAGGCCTCCATCTTCTCCAGTTAAGTGGAGAAGCAATACTGAATATGAAACATGCTTTTTCATGATAGTACTCCCTCGCAACATTTGAGAAACGTCCTGTCTGTTTTTCTTTTTCACTTTTTTTTGCACTGCATAGCATTCATCAAAATAAATTTGCTGTGTCAACAAGACTAGCAACATCAATTTTTAACTGCGATGAAACCAATTTAATGGGTGATTGATATAAAGGTTATTGTGCCCCATGGAGAGTTAAAAACTTTCTCTCCCTCTCTTTCTCTTGCACATGTGACGTTTGCGATGAAACCAAGAAAGCACTTGCAAATAAACATGCTACTGCGTTTTATTCAAGGAAATGCGTTATTCCAACGTTTCAATGTTTTTTTCTTACAGTACGACCTAACGCATTTAATTTTATCTAAAAATGTAACAATTCGTGAATTCTTTTTATAACGTATCCAGTGATAGTGATATAAAACTTAAAATGTTTATATCTATTATAAATAGTCTTATGTTTGCAAGCTTTTCAGTAAGTTGTGTGATGTCTAGCACATGTTTTTAGTGTGCGATTCAATTTTACAGATATTCCTAAAAACCAGAAATAAATGAATACAAATCGTGCGCTTTGGTTTCATCCCTGTTCAGCAGAATATTATATTTCTAAAGATGATTACATCTCTGGTGTTGCTGTACCGTGGTGTGTACAAATTTTATGTCCAAAGCATGGAAACGATTGGAAACCAACAAATCTAAAATTGACTGAGATAAATACATATAGGAGAGTGAAAAAGGAATAACTAGTCGTGTAGTTTAGCTCAATTACGCATGGAGTGTGGCAGAAGAATATCAAGGCGTGTGATAAATTGCACACCCAATTTTCACATGGCCTGTGGAGGCATGCGCATGCTCTCACATACCATCCACAACCAAGACTGTTATCGTTTACAAATTAATGGTAGCTTTTCTTCTATTTTCTAGAGGATGGTGGGGTTCCTGGATATTTAGTATCAGAGGTTGTACAAAATTTCATTGTTTGCTTCCATCAGCATATATGTGATCGAGTAAGTTATGTTTACCTTGTTATGTAAAAGATAACGGCGCTCATTCTACAGTCATTTTTCCTTCACAGATTTTGCTTTTATTCTGATAAGTAAATCTACCTTTTCTTTTTGAAGATGCACAAGATCAGTTTCCACAAACATCTATCCTAGTAATTGTGTGCACCACATCAGTGTGCACCAATCCCATCCCCCTGTTGATGATTATGATAATGAAAACATTGAGTCCAATTTTTATGACATGATTATGTGTTTTTTATTTTCAAATGCTTTTGTTATAGAATGTGTCTGAGATTCAGCAGATTTACGACGAAGGGTAAGAACTATTTTTGTGAAACTTACTTTAGCAAGATAACTGCTGGTTGTTTCAAAAGAAAAACATTGGAAATTCAGAAACAACTTTTAATTCAATAAAAACATTCGCCATATTTTAGTTTTATTAAGGTGTGAGTAAGGGAAAAATCATTGACATTTTTGAAAAAAAGTTTTTTTGCACATCAGGATGAAAGGAACTCTGAATTTTCCAATGGTGAAACTATTTTTTCAGGAAGTGGATGGGAAGTCCGTTTATTTTCCAAAACCGTTGTATTAGCGGCTAATTTGTGTACATTAAAGACCATGAAAAAATAAAACATATTGATCATGTTGCGTATTGATCCTTTTGTTTCAAAATTCCGTTTCATAAATAATTAATTAGTTCACGCAATAAAGAAAAATCTTTAAAGCTGTTTTTTTCAGTGTTCACTTTTCGTGTCAGAGCCACTAACGTTTGATGCTTCATTTACAAAACTAAAAAAGCTCTGACAGTGAGACTTGGCTTACTGACAAGCTGAAGGGTAGATCTAAAAACGGTTTTTTTTTATCTTTTTAATTTGAACAGAATATGAGTTATAGTCTTGAAAGCAAAAAAAATGAAAACAGAAAACGATACTTTTGAGAAATTGAAAATAACTCTGAAAATAATTTGTTTGAGTAAAAAAAGAAAAAACCGTTTTTTACTCTATCTCTTGTGATTACAAAAGTGTAAAAAACATAAGTTAAACTTAACTCGTTTTGTAAATGGAGCTACGTTTTTACAACAAGGTTCATTTTCTTTGACTCGTTCTAAAATCTTACATTTTTAGTTTACCTTAAAATTTTTAACATGGGCTTTTAGAGATGTAAATAAGCTTTCCAAAAATGTATCATACTTGATATAAACATATTCCTGTCAAAGGAATTAATTAAAAAACAAAAACACGTTTTTTTCCCTTACTCACACCTTAAAGTTAGTTTTAATTTTATTTTGACAAAAGCTTTTCGGCTTACACCATCATCAGTGTCATATAATACAGCGTGTAAAATTTTAAAAAAAAGTTAAGTTAAAAGATTAAAACTTTTATTTTGATTTTGTCTCTGAGACAAATAAAGAAAATAGTTGAAAAAAATTGTTTCTTTTGAAATCATATGTACCATATCTTATTGTTGTTGTAGATTTAACAGATTGACAGAACAATATTTTTTGAAAAGTCCTTGGCCTGAAGCAGAAGACATTGCGCCTTTAGTACATGGAGGTTCGATGAAATCTAATTTGTTTTCGCCTCTCAGTAGTGCTGCAAATTCCATGTGCAGAGTTGCATGCAATTTTGGGTCCTCATGTATTAAGATCTCTTGCTTCAGATTGCTACTATGAATTCTTGAATGATTTTCGATTGTTTTTCTTAGATAAATTATTTCTCACATTATATAAAGAACTATATTACAGACATATATACGCTAAACTGAAGGTATGCAGATTATGTAGTCGATTTTTGTTAGCTTTCAAATGCAGCTGCTCTTATTTCTTTTCTACTTTTATCTTTAGCCATCATTAGAACATCGTTACCAGTCATATTACAACTACTGTGAATTGTTTAATTATATATTAGGTTTGTAGTATTTGAAAATTTTAAGGTCTTTAACGAATATTTAAACTGCTCTCATTAAAAGATAATATCGTGCTTATATCAAATAAAGTAAATAAATTTAACTGACCCATCAATCGTTTGTTAGTTGAAATGTACAAGCTTTTGGTGATACTCTTTATAAACTGAGTGGGTTCCTATTGTTACAACTCTTTGTGCCAATTATATTTACTTAATTCGACTTGATTTTTATTCAAAATTCTTTAAACAAGTTTTAGGTGACTTGTGAAACTTTGCATTGATTTATCCAATGTTGGTGTCATTATCCCTAGAACACTTTAGAGGAATTTGTTTTGAAAAGTAGAAATATGCTTAATTTGTGATTGAAAGAAAATTACCAAGTCACTTTTGTTTCACTATTTAGATGACACAGCACCATCAGGTCTGGTTCTTCCCAATCAATGGATGTGGGATATCATTGATGAGTTTATTTACCAATTTCAATCTTTCTGTCAATATCGTGCAAAGCTCATCAACAAGCCTGAAGATGAAATGGTCTCATTAAAAGATAATGTCTACAAGGTCGGCCATATATTGTTTTTTCAGAATGGAGGGTGAAGTTGACCATGAGTTTGACCACTACCAATCATTAGTCTAAATTTCCATTTTTTCATGTGAAGCTGTTAATACTTGGACACTTTACAATCACTGCCCTAAAATAAAACTGAAGATGTTCACTATTATGCTTATATGTCTGAAAATGATGTTCTCTGAAAGTGGATAGATTGAAAGCTGTGTTATCAAATTGTTTAGAAGAAATTTTACCATAGGTTTGGAATGTGCACAGCGTGCTAAATGTGTTGTATTGTCTCGTGGAAACTTCACGGATTAATGAGCAGTTGGAAGTATTTGCTAACGATGATGATCCAGATACTGTTGCTGGCGAATATGGCAAATTGCCTCTATATAAAATGCTGGGATATTTTAGCTTGATTGGGCTACTGAGATTACATTCGCTACTTGGCGATTATTATCAAGCTATCAAAGTTCTTGGAAGTGTAGACCTCAACAAAAAGGTTTGACTTTTTTTTGTTTTTACTGTACCTTGCACTGATATCTGGATATAATTAGTTTTTGCCAAATTTTTAAATAACTATACAACTTTAAATTCAAACGAAGAAAATTGCCTGGAGGATATCATATCGGAAATTCAGAAGCAACTTTTATTATGATTTTTCAAATTCTTTCAAGATGCTATTATCTTGGTTGACTTGTTTCTGATGCCTTATCTTGAAACAGACAGACATTCAGGATGTCAATTTTTGCGTGGATATACTCACAAGTGCTATCCATTACTGAAACACGATGCAAGTACAATCACTGTTCATGGGTTGTGTGATCTCGCATGAATCAGTAAACATATTTGCGATAACAAATCAGTCTGAAGTTTTCGATAACCTCACCTGTATGTGAACGTTATTGTATACTTCAGTTACATTATTATGCCTTTGCTATTGATCTTTTGAAGGGACATGAAATTTAATTGATTTCATGTTCTGCATGTCACATAAGTTTTTAATGTTTTTATATTTCCATGGCCAAATATAACCCTAATAAACCCTTTGGTCTGGCTGAAAAATATAAAAATGATGGAACAAAATAAAAATAAGCCCAGTCCCAGCCTGACCTTGAATTTTCTTTAAAGGTATCAGCAATATTGACGTGAGGTCTTTTGCTAGCTAATTTAGCATTAAGAAGATTATGAAAAATAAGATTTCACAGATTTCATCGAAAAACAAAATACGCATAGTTGTTTGATAAGTTTTTCTGTTGTTATATTCTCGTACGTTTTGTGTACAATATTAAGTTCATTGCAAGTTCAATCGCTGATTGTAATCCGCTCTTATGATACAATGAGTAAGTATTCTTGCAAGAGTAAAATCTTCACTGCATTTCAATACAATTAACTGATTTCTAGTTGAATGAATGAATGAATGAATAACATTTAGCAAAAAAAAGATGGCACCAAATGAAATGATCACTAAGCCTTATTAAGAACATTATGCACAATAAAGCGTTTTAGGAAACTTGGAAAATCACATACATATAATTTTGGGTTTTTTTATGATTATTTTGTTAAGTTGTAGCCTGATAATGTTTGAAATCTTGACTTCTATGCCTTTTAAGTGGTTGCAGCTGGTTATTGAAGTGATTTGTTATTGAAACAACTTGTTGGCCAGCAGATGTCTTTTTCTCTGATTGAAACAACATCCAGGTGAAAACGAGAGAAGTAACCGAAAAAACATTTTAGGGAAAAACCTGTCACTAATGGATGTTTTTTTTTTTAAACGAAATCTCTGAAGGTATCCTTTGAGTATTAAAATGTTAATAGCCCAGTACTTAATACCCATATATAGATCAGACCACAGCACTATCATGTACTTTGATAGCATCGATTTTATGTAAAAACAATGTTCTTTATTTCGAAAGAACTTTTACTTCTACTCCCACTGTGTCCTTTTTCTGATTTTTATTCGGTAAACCTAAAACGTTTACTGCCTGCCTTATTAGATCAATTGGTAACAAAGGGGTCTTGGTTTTCAAGCCAGTGAGATCACACTATATGGTGCCATAGTTACCAGTGTTCTTTTTGTTTTGATAAAAGGGTGAGTCAGTGTCTAGTGAGTCATATATTATGTAGTTTCTCTCTTGTTCTACCATGTGGCAAATCAGGCAATCCATTTCTACAATTTGTTGAAGTTTTTTGCAAGTCCAATTGCTGGCTGCTGTCTTTTTTTATGATGCAGTCAGTAAGTATTCTTGCGACAGTATTTTTCAATGTGCTTTCCAATGGTGATGTTCTTTGTACGTTTCTATGGAAACACATTGGGACACTTGTGACAAAAACATGTGGCAATCTTTGCTCAATTTTGTTGGTGTGTTGTTACGGTTTTAATTAAGGATGAACTGAGATTTAAATGATTTATTGGTTTATATTGACATTTTTTTAAAAAACTAAAGCTATAAATGAGTTGGATTCAAAGTAGGTTTTGACTAGATTGTTTTAACTGCAGTCTTTCAGTATCTTAAAAGATTTTAGTAAAGATGATCATGAAACTGGTCAAAAGCCTCTAATGTCCGTTTGAAATGACATGCAATTGTGCATAGGTTTATTCGCGTACCACCCAGACATAAATAACCAGGCTTTCACCAAAAACTTTAATGATGGTTAAACAAGTCCAAACATGTGCTTTCATCTCGTTGTTTTTTCACTCGTTCACCTGCAAGCTGCAACTAGCAAATTGTGAACTGATGGATGCATGTTCTTTATCTAATTCTACTCCCACTGTGTCCCCAAACCCTCATCTGATTTCAAGTCAGTGAGATTACACTTTGTGTATGGTACCATAGTTTCTGAGGTTCTTGTTGCAGTTTTGATAAAAGGGTATTCTAGTGAGGCATGTATTATGTAGTTTCTCTCTTGTTCTACCATGTGGCAAATCAGGTAATCCATTTCTACAATTTGTTGAAGTATTTTGCAAGTCCAATTGCTGGCTGCTGTCTTTTTTTATGATGCGGTCAGTAAGTATTCTTGCGACAGCATTTTTCAATGTGCTTTCCAATGGTGATGTTCTTTGTACGCTTCTATTAAAACACATTGGAACACATACAAATCTTTGCTTTATTTTGCTGGTGTGTTGTTAGGGTTTGAATGAAGTATGAACCGAAATTTTAATGAATTATTGGTTTATTATATTGACATATTTTTTAAAAAACTACTAAAGATATAAATGAGTTGGATTCAAAGAAGGTTTTGACTAGATTTTTTTAATTGCAGTCAGATCATGAAACTGTTTTATTTTTATTTACCTAGTGGCAGTCAAATGTACTTAGTACTTGTAAGCAAGGCTAATCTCTTGATGCATTTTGTTTAACAATAGTGTTTCAAGTAAATACACTTGCAAAAGAAAATCTGAAGTCTTTCCTCTTGATGTGATTTGCCGTCAATGCTGCTCATTCATGGAAATGTTTCAGTATATATGAGGAATATAACAGAATTTTCCACGGTGTTTAGAAATACGTGGAGAACATTGCAGGGAACAATCTGGGAAACTTACCCAGGAAGTTTTATATTTTACCCATTCATTTTCTGGGGTTGAAATGATCCTCAGTTTTGTTTCTGTTCATTTTTCAAAGCCTTGCTATTTTATTGGAATGGTCTTGCAATAATGCATGTCGCAAATAATCTGGCAAAAGGCTGGAGATTTTATGGTCGGACGTTGGATGTTTGAATTCTTTCCGAGTTGAAATTCGCTTGAAAAACTGCTCGTATCACTTTCCTTTCATATCGCTTTCCTTATGATAACTAAACTGAACCTCTGTGTTTTAGACTTTGTACTCACGCGTTCCTGCTTGTCAGGTGACAACATATTACTATGTTGGTTTTGCGTATATGATGATGAGACGATACGAAGACGCTATTCGTAGTTTCGTCAATGTTCTATTGTACGTGCAAAGAGCGAAACAAGTCATTCAAACGAAATCCTATCAGTTTGAACAAGTAAGTAGAAGCCATTGAAGAGAGCTTGTACCTTCTGTGGAAGTCATTGAAGAGAGCATGTACCTTCTGTGGAAGCCATTGAAGAGAGCATGTATCTTTTGTGGAAGCCATTGAAGAGAGCTTGTTTCTTTTTCAGTTTGTATGGAAAAGATCATCTTTATTTTGTAGATCAAGAAGAAAGTCGAGCAGATGTACACGTTGTTGTGTATTTGTTTGGTGCTGTGTCCTCAGGTACTTTGCTTTATCACTTCCTTTTGAACGATTGAAACTGGTGGGCGAGAGGGTTTGTTTCTTTCCACAGGAATGTCGAAGGGGGTGGTCATGGTGATTTTGAAAGAGGGCGTGTCTGGTTTATAATCAGTATTTTAATGTTTCAGCACGCTTGGATATTGGTGTTTTATGTACTAGGAGTTTTAAACGTTTTCTTTTGGCGTACTTTCCCGAGAAGGGGCGTTTAAGATGAGGGCGTAAACCCCTAGTTACCTCTTTCCATTGATTATCTCAAATATTTTAGAGAATTGACGAAAGCGTGAATCAACAACTTCGAGAAAAAATGGTAGACAAGATGCTAAAAATGCAGAAGGGCGATACAAGCGTGTTTGAAGAATGTTTTTCTTTTTCCTGTCCGAAATTTATCTCTCCGATACCACCAAACTATGATGATCCACCTGCTAATTCTCATTTGGTGAGTCCAAACTGTTTCGTCGACGCAAAGCTCTTTTCTGTACACCAAGGAAAGTACCATTGACCTTCTGCTTTATTAGCATATAAAAGTTTTTCGGAAAATATCATGATAATACAATGTGTTTCATAGTGTTGGAAACGGAAATTTTAAAGCTGTTTTTTTAAATGAATATACCGAATATCAAAATAATTTTTACATCAATAGAAAGCCATTTTCAAGTTCTTTCGGATAGTATGTTTTTGTGAAAAATGAAAAAGTGGTTTTTGAAAAAATAAGGAAAATGTCATTCATGTAATTAAATTTTTAATGGTCGATTAACACGTAGCTTAATTACATCGTGCTTATTGTTTCAAAGCACTGAATCCATTCAAATTTTTTATTAACTTTATGTTTGCACTGAGACCCCCAAATTGATATTCGAAAACATGAAAGTTAAACATTTTTCGTGAACACACAGCTTAAATTTGTTTATTGTTTGCCAAATTGCTGTCATTGTTTCAAAAAATCTTTTCTTTTCATTCATATCTTAATCGACCATTAAAAATTTAATTACATTTTTCCGAGACATTTTCCTTATTTTTTCAAAAACCACCGTTTCATTTTTCACATAAATATACTAGCCAAAAGAACTGGAAAATGGCTTTCCAACGGTATAAAAATTATTTCAAAATTCCGTATATTCATTTAAAAAAAACAGCTTTAAAATTTCCATTTCCCATAGTTCGAAACCCCCCCCCCCCCTTAAGGGGGGGGGGGGGGGGGGGGGGGGGGGGGGGATTTAGATGTACATTCAAAAGTATTTATTGTGGGGTCAAAAAATTGATCAGTTGTAATGTAGACTGGTATCTTGTTATTTTACATCCACTTTTTTCTAGAGAGAATAATAGAAAATTGTTTAAAAAAATAATTCTTCTTGGATAGTTATTACTAAATTGATTATCTATGATTTGATTAAATTAAAGTTTTCTAGTAAATTCAGTTTTATCTCTGTGAAGGTATACTTATATCAATTTAAAGCAATTTTTAACAGCTACCTACATAGCGGATTGAAGGCTGTCCCAACTGGTTAAAAAGTCGTAATTTAGGGGGGTTGAACAAAAATCTGAAAGGGGGTGGTTGATAGAAAGGGGGGGTTTCCTTTTAAAAGGGGGGGTAGCAACCCCCTTACGAACTATGAATAATTTCCAACATAACGAAACACACTGTATTAAGCATGGCATTAAGAAGGAATTCAGCTGGTAGATTAAATCTCAAAATGTGCGACGACCACTTGGTTCGTATTCTGTAATGTTATTTTACAAAACAGGCTACAGGATCGTGAAATAAAGATCAAAGGAGGTACACAACAATTTACCAGGTTACCTGCAACTGAGTCGAAAGAAGCAAACAAAAACTAAAAAATATACAACATAAATAAATAAACTACCATACACTGACCGTGAATCACTGATTGAACACCCTATGCGTTTTGATGAAATCCTTACATGCTGGATCGAATACCCTTTGTTCTGCAATAGTAAAAAAGTGATTTTAAGTGAATGATATTGTGTACAGTATACAATTGTGGTCTGAGTACTTTCTATAAGGACTAAACTATCCGCGATCCTAAGGATTTCATTATCGATTTATAGGATCCTTTCAATCTCCAACTTCGTATGTTCATGGTGGAGGTTCAACAACAAAGCATTATCCCCGTTATAAGAAGGTCAGTTTTTTTTTCTTCTATATTAAACGTTTAGTGTATTCAGGGCTGTTGACTTATTTTGTGAGGGGAGGGGAAATAACTTCGTTAGTTACAAAGTAAGTAAGAAATTTCTCCTACCAACACCAATTTTTGGAAAAATTTTTTTCCAGAATTTGAGACGAGTTTGCAACTGTACAAGAGTTTCCGTTGAAGGAATAGATATCTCTCGAAACAGGGATAACTGACATTGATCGGGTCACATACCCTACCAGGGATGTTGCAAATTTAGAACCGTGACGTCATATGGTGGTCAAACTCGTTATGTGATCCTACTTTGATTTCTAAATTGTCGCTCGAGATTTGGAAACCCTGGATAAGTGGAACTTTCATTAAGTGGAACCGTTTTCCCCAGGCTCTTGGATTTGCCTAATAAAACGCTCTTAATTTCTTCAGATAAGTGGATGAGTAGAACATTCGCTAAGCGGAACCACTTTTCGGTACTTTGAAAGTTGTACTTATTGACAGGGGTGGCAACTGTACCACTTTCTGACTCTGTGATGTCCATGAGAGTATAACCGTTCGCTTTCTCTTTTAGCATTTTAGCTTGTCAACTTGTTACTCAAACTTTAATACAGTGATTTTTATCTCTTCTATCCTCTATTATTCAGTTACCTAAAGTTGTATACGACGATGTCAATTCCCAAGTTGGCTTCCCTTTCGGAATTGGTGAGTATGGTACCGCCTTTTAACACAATTTTAATACTCCAAGCTAGTCAAGGTTATACCATGTTGATATGTAGTTCTATGCAGGATAAGGAGTCTTGTACCGTATGTACATTCTATAAGCATTAATAAATTTATGAATTTGGTGACCTATAACGTTACACTATTTTAAGCCTCAAATGGTACCTAGGCGATTTTTCTGGAAATTGATGACTTATTGTAGTTCGAACAGACAAAGGCCTATCCACACAGTAAAAGTTTATTGTGGGTTTTGTGTGCCTTTTCAAACGTCAAGAAAAACTGAAGATGTTTTTAAAGCTTGGTGATATCTGTTGTCTAACCTCGTTATGAAATAATTATTAAATATGCTTGAACTTTATCCGTTCTGAGCTAATAACGATGCTTATAACGACAATGCTTATAAAGAAATCCCCTGTGTGAAACAGTCGAAACACATTCTATTTGTTGTTTCTACAACGTTTCCGGATTTTTTATTTGATTCAGGACGAAGGGACTTTACAAACGGCGTTGCTATGTTTCAAGGTACAGTTTATTTTTTATTTTTTATAAGTGGTCCGAACGTCCTCCTTGTGTAGACGAAATGTGTTTATAATACGGATAATATTAGAATCACGTAGTAGCAAAAAAATGTTTCGTATCCGTTAAAGAAAATAATTCGATGAGCTTTCAAGTGTCAACATCCTCTTCAGTTTTTCCCTTTGAGTGGCTTTTCCACCTTTCACTTTTTCCCATACTTGTAGGAAAGGTATAAATAACGTTCGGTTTTGTCTTTTTAGCACAAACAGCGCAATCTGGTTTGGACCAAAGGTACTGATGCACTCGAAGGAGAATTTCAATCTTCTCCAGAAACAGATTTTTATATCAATAATGTACGTATGAGTAGGGATTGATCATAACGTTTAGTTTTCGGGTTGGGTTTCCCAAACCCAATTCTCTATGTGGTTTTGGAGGAACTTTTTAAGGCAGCCAGAAGTTCGTCGGACAGCTCTGATGCATAGGTGTACACGTCTACATATATCCGACATAATGTAACTGGGTTCTTTCTCAGGAATTGCGATTGATTTTTGAAACGATTGCTCCATTTATTAGTAGCTCGTATAAAAAAATGTAAACCCTTTACGCTCGCAAAGCATTCACAGGAAAAAAAATGATTTTTTCTTCTTTAGGATATGATTCATATTGCTGATACGAAAATCGCTCGAAGATATGGCGATTATTTCATACGTCAAATTAACAAAGTCGATGAGGTAAGGCGATTACCTTTTAAAATTTTCTTAATATTGTGCTTACGTTAGCTATTAAATGCAACTTTTTCTGTGTTTGAATAATCCGTCCAACGTTTTGCTCTGTATCAGAAGTTTGTTACCTGTCATAACTTTTAACCAAGGTGTGGTCAAAACGAATCGAAAGTGTGAGTTATGTTATATACGTCGTGGGGTTAAGTAAATAAAGATTGTGGTCGAATATAGAATTTATTTCGCAGTTGTCTTTCGAAACAAATTGTTGTATTGCGGTGTGTTTTCTTGTTGACAAGATGATCTTTATTTGTTTTTATTTTTAGATGAACAGAAATTTATGGAAGCAAATGTAAAATTATCATTATTAATTACATTTGAAAAATAACGATTTATTTTTACTTCCCCATTTCTCAATCATCAGTTTCGAAAGCGATAGAAATTTATTTCAATTTTAAGAATTAACAATAATGGATTGTTCACAAATGACTTCTACCATTAAGGTGGATGGGACATGGATATGCTAAAATTTATGGGGGTTGGAGGGGAGAGGTGTGTAGTAGAATATAATGACCCCTTAGAATATTTTCAAAGCCACTTTTTTTCCGGATGTTCGTGTTCCAAAGTGCACGTGTTACATCATTACCACACAAATCTTAAAAATAATAAAAAAAATTACCAGCATACTCCCATACCTTATTGATCAAGCATTTTACCCAGGCTTATGAGAAAGAAGTAAAACAGATTGAATTGAGAAAAAACAATCGTCAAAAGTAAAAAATGTTGAGGCAATCTTTCTCATTGTGTTCAGAAGAGAAGCAAATCCAACTTGATGCACAGCGGAAGTATAGAACAAATGAAATTTGGGGGATTCCTCCACATCAATGAAATTACATACGATCGTTACTAAGATTTCCCCCTGATTGAGGGTACAGAATACATCCTCACAACGGAAAATTTACAACATTTAATACCAAAGAAGTTATATATATAAAAACATATATACAAAAATTCTCAACTAATCCTCTCAATTACCAGGGTGAAAGAGCGAAGAATTAAGGAAAACAGATTTACTGAGATATAGGCAAAAAAGTTTGGGCCATTTCCTGTCATGTTGATTGAGTATAGAAGCATATTTAACTAACTTTTATGACAAGTACAAATTCTTTCCACAAGAATGAAGATACATACAATTATTCATAGAATTGTTCCCACAATGTTTGAAACCAGTTGTTTATCCTCATCACTTTCTTAATATCGCTTCAACATCTTCGTCTTGCATTTCGTCTAGGTTTCTTTTCATGTCATCCATCCCCCACGTTGGATCGTCTGACACTGCTGATGCGGAAGGTTTCTTTAATGGGAAACGAGACTGTGTTCTCGGATACAACCTGAAACGAACAGTTTGAAGAAGTTTTGGAAACTTAGAATGCCACTGAAGAGATAACACAAGCAAAAGGATCAAAGTGCAGAAAGTTGACCAGTTTGAAACAAGAGAACTAAAAGTCAGAAACTAAAAGTGTGTGTGTGTGTTTCTAATGAGTGCACTTACCAGTTTTGAATTAGGCGTTTCGACAGCTCTTTATTATCGGACGGTGCAACCATTCGTGGATTCGGTTTGGTGTTGAATAAGTTTCGCAATGTTTTATTGTCGGTAAAACATTTGAGAAGTTTGTAAATCGGTGGTCGATCATTTGATTTCCACTAGTAAGGATAAGAGTAGGAGAATACTAAAACTCTTTGGAACTAGGCTAACATCAGACCAGTTCAACAATGCTAATGTTACCCAGGATAGCCTCCCTAGTTCTTAAACGATAATAACCCTTATAGGTACATTAAACTACTTCTACTTCAATCCTGCTCAACTGATCGATTCAAACAATTAACATTAGCTGGCATGAACAGGTAAGGTGTTGAACTTCAAGAAGTATTACAAACCTCTGTTCCTCTTGCGAAAAGGGTAGCCAACTCTGGTTGATGCTTGTTCAAAGATTGATACTGAAACAGATAAGAGAAATTTTTTACTGCTTTTTCTCTATTGAATCGTGTCAGTAAATAGGGCACCTAAAAGTTCACCATAACGACTATGATATAATTCATAGTATGACCAAAAGAAATCAAACCAGTCATGCTGGCCATTTCCATTTATTGACACCTCTCTCATTTATGATTTTTATTACAAAATTTCAACCCCCTGTTTATTGACAACCCCACCCAACTAAACATTTCCAAAGTGGGAAATAAAAAGTTTTGTTTTCGAGACTTTTCAATTTCAGAAACTTGTACAATGAAGCACAGAAAAGACAATATGCAACATACCTTAAGGAAAGAAATTTTCACGGAAAGAAATTTTCGCGGAAGAAATTTTCGCGGAATTTAATTTCGCGATTTTTGCCCCTAACCGCGAAATTAAATTCCGCAAAACACGTCAAAATTGCTCAATCGCGAAATTAAATTCCGCGAAAATTCGATTTTAGTTTTGTATGTTAATAAAAGAAAAAACGATTCACAGCGCAAAAAAGGAGGCATTTTTTTCTGTTAAGTGTTTCTTTGAAAATCGAAAACCGCGAAATTTAATTCCGCGAAACATGTTAAAATTGGTCAATCGCGAAATTAAATTCCGCGAAAATCGGCCATTTTTACCATTTCAACCGCGAAATTAAATTCCGCAAAACACGTCAAAATTGCTCAATCGCGAAATTAAATTCCGCGAAAATTCGATTTTAGTTTTGTATGTTAATAAAAGAAAAAACGATTCACAGCGCAAAAAAGGAGGCATTTTTTTCTGTTAAGTGTTTCTTTGAAAATCGAAAACCGCGAAATTTAATTCCGCGAAACATGTTAAAATTGGTCAATCGCGAAATTAAATTCCGCGAAAATCGGCCATTTTTACCATTTCAACCGCGAAATTAAATTCCGCAAAACACGTCAAAATTGCTCAATCGCGAAATTAAATTCCGCGAAAATTCGATTTTAGTTTTGTATGTTAATAAAAGAAAAAACGATTCACAGCGCAAAAAAGGAGGCATTTTTTCTGTTAAGTGTTTCTTTGAAAATCGAAAACCGCGAAATTTAATTCCGCGAAACATGTTAAAATTGGTCAATCGCGACATTAAATTCCGCGAAAATCGGCCATTTTTACCATTTCAACCGCGAAATTAAATTCCGCGAAAATTTCTTCCGTTAAGGTATTTGTTTTCGTACAACAGATATTCGAACATTCAGGAAGAAAAAATCGATTTAATTGTGAAAAATTTCTTAACCCCTACAATTAGCCGCCCAAGAGCTTCAGAGTTTCAACTTAATGGATTAGTTCTGTAGAGGATCCAAACAAGAGGAACTTACAATGTCTACATTGCGCTTCTTCAGGAACTCTCGGTGTACATCAATACTTTTAGGGCTTCTCGTCGTAATTTCAAGTCCATAATACATGTGGGGTATAAGCATTGTTGTGGACCACACATCTGATGGCTTTCTCGCATTGCCACTTTTTCCGAAAAGCTAATCAAGCAAAACAGTGTGTTATAAAATTATAGCAAAAATATTTTTTTCTGAAATTTCTGTCCACAAATATTGACAACGAATGGGATTCAATACCTCTGGTTCAGCCCAACCATAGGTGCCACATTGTTTCCTTTGTTCCTCTTTCTTAATGAAGTCAAAATCAATGATTTTGACATGCATTAACCCAGGCATCAACATAACATTTTCCGCTGAAAACAGGAAAGGAATGTTTAGTCCATATTTCAACATAAAATGAGAAACAAAAAAAACAGAACTCACATTTGATATCGCCATGCACATAATCAAAGTCATGCAAGTAATTCACAGCTGAAGCTACCTGCACAAAATAATATGAGCACAGCTCAGCAGAAATGCCAGAGTTACAAACGCCGATATGATCATATGTTCTGCCTTGAACTTTCTGACACTCTCTTCCATGTTGATGAAGTGTTTTCTTCATGTAACAATTTAAAGACATTACTAGATCAAACAAAATTGTAAGGTTAAAGTGACGAAAAAATGTTTTGTTGAGGAAAACACACAAACAACAGACATCTTACATCCTTTTTCCATCACTAACAACGTGACGTCACGACGGACTGTTGAGAGAATCACATCGGGAGTCAGCAAAAACTTGTGTTGACCTATTTCTCGCAAACATTTTACCATGTTGTCGATGTCTAGGCCCTCTTTCCCTTTCGGAGATATCTAACAAAATGGAAATAAGAGGATTTTGAACAAACATTAAAAATAATAAAAGTTGTTGGTTTGGAAATATTTCATGGAAATCGTTGCTAACCTTTTTTATAACCATCAATGCTTGAACATTGTTGATTGAAAGGCAGGTCAAATTGACTTCACCAAAAGCACCTTTTCCAGTCTTCTGTTCGTATAAGATATTGAATATTTCATTAAATTTGATTTTAGAGTCTGACTCTACGAATGCTGTATTCTATTAAGAGATGAAAAGTTAAATCAAGTTAAACGTATATCTTGTAAAATGAAGATAGCACTGAGAAACATGATAGCGCTATAATATGAAAATTCAATTTGGAATATCTTAATTTTTATAAAACCATTAAGAAACTTGAGCATAGCAACAATATGTTGGCTGTTTAAATACACATTAAGTAGCTAAGCAGCATTATTTTTAAATCTTTGGATTCAGTTAGAATCAACTACTGCTTGTTGTTAAAAAGAACTAGAAGCCTCATGGCTTGAAGAATTTCCGCATCAGGCCTAGAGGAAATAGCTTTAGCCTAGTTTTCAAGATATCTGAATGACTATCCATTCTTTTCTTGCTGCTTATGTGAGAACAGGTCTACTGCAATTCCCAAAATATGACTTGTTCACATGGAGAATAAAATGATATTTGATAGAAATGAACCAAAATCACTTGAAAAAAGAAGCTGTATGGATTGAAGACTTGTACACTGACTACTTTAAAGGAAGGTGTTTGCGGAAGAAAGTTCTGCGGTTCGTGGAAATGAATCCTTTTGCGGTTCCTCAGTTAACATTTTTTTTGCCGTAAAAACTTTTACGGTTGCCAAATGAGAGTACCTTAGAGGGGAAAATTTCGTCGGGGGGAAGTTGTTTCTATATAAGTCTTAAAATTCTTCTTCAAAGTTTCTACGAAGCTACTTCAACAACTTCCTCAAAACACAAAACGGAACGGTTGGAAAGTGTTTTACGTGCTCTGTATTTTACGAACTTGATAATAAAAATTTTAAAGATTGAATTAGATAGTTTTCAACGGTTGAAATAACCTCTAAAAGTATTTCAAAGGTATACAAGAAGCCCATAGCTTGAAGACCTCAGGACATAACACAAAGATACATTATCTGATCTCAGAAACAACATTACCGAATTGCCAAATTATGGTCAAATCTAACAAAATGACTGGCAAATTCAAAATCCACATCTTTCATCTGTGCTTTGTACAAACTTTCATGAAAATTGAAGACTTTTCGAAATTTGGTCCAAATTTGGCCCAAATTGTCCAATTTTAGTCAAGTCTGACAAAATGACTTTCAAATTTGAAATCAGCACCTTTCAAATGTAATCCATGCAAGATTTCATAAAATTTGAAGAACTTTCGAAAATTGGTCCAATTTTAGTCAAATCTGACAAAATGACTGTCAAATTTGAAGAACTTTCGAAAATTGGTCCAATTTTAGTCAAATCTGACAAAATGACTGTCAAATTCGAAATCAGCACCTTTCAAATGTGATCTATGCAAAATTTTGTGAAATTTGAAGAACTTTCGATATTTGGTTCAAATTTGGCCCAAATTGTCCAATTTTAGTCAAATCTGACAAAATGACTGTCAAATTTCCAATGTATAAAAATGTTTATATTTTCATGAATTAAATTAAAAGTGGCCCTTTGTATAACCTTTAGCATAGAGTTTTGGGTCTGTCATTAACTATTCTGAATAAACAAACAATCCGAAATCCGAACGGACTTTCCGAAAACGGCAAAATTTAATGAAGAATAATGAAAAACGCCGATTCCAATACTCATCTCGATCTTAATATTTCCAAGAACACCAATACAGCCCTCTGAACTTACGATGGCATTCAGCTTTTGCCGTCGTGAAGCTGCCGTAAATAAAAATTACGACGGCAAAATGTTGCCGATAATATTTTTTGAATACAAATATTGAATATGTCAGTGCTATTCCTGGGAATTCCCCTGGCATCTCCCGTTTATTCTCAAGAATTTTCTTTCTATAGAACATTTGTTTATACGTCACGTCATCGATTTATAAGGATACTCACTGCCAAGTAGAAAGCCTTTATGCAGGAATGTTCATTATAAAGTATTATAAAGTCAGTGGGTTTTGTTTTTGGATGATTTTTTTTCTCTCGATAAGTTCATATTCTATTCAAGTCAGTTTTGGTTTTGATTTCAATACAGATTGTTTTGCGATTTTTCTTTTCGCTTGCCGTGAAATTAGTAAAGAAACGTTAATGCGTAGGTTCGTTGTTTTTAAACTATGAACAAGAGGCCTTTGGGCCTTAAGGTCAGCGCAAAAGAAAACTAAGAAATTAAAAGCAATGGCGATATTCCTTAGATTATTATATTAGGAAGGCTTATCGATCAAGGATTAAATGCTAGGAATCTAACTTTCAGATTTTGAACTGAAAAATTTAAAGGTAACAAAAAAGGGCGTTAAAGAGGGCGCACATAACTGCAAACTAATTACACACAGAATGAGTGACCAGTGAGGGGAAATGAAAGACCAGTAACGTTAACCAAAGGGAAGAATAAACACTAGACTTCCTTTCAAACATGAGCAATTTCAAGGAGGCTAATATTCGTCGTCATCGAGTTCAAATTCAACAATTGTATCAAATTTTCAGGTACACATACATTTGGAAGATGAATTTTGCTAATGCTCGTGTAATGCACGTAAATGTACTGATTACCATACATTATAACAATCAGAAACCATTGACAAATTGTTTACAAAAAGTGCTAGGATCAGATCTTATACATATAGCTTTCATAAAACTAATTATATATATATATAAAAATGAATTTTTAGATTAATACTTTTTAACAAATGCTATATATATCCACTATATTCTCATACTCTGTACGAAAACCTTTAACCTGCTCTTACATGCTACTTAATACAGTAATAATGACAGTTTTCAAGACAATAACATCAAAAAAAATAATAAAACATTGGGTAAAACTATGAATTTCCTGTTAATCGAAACACAATTTGCCTTTTGAATCATGGAAAATCACAAATTAGTTTCTGCTCTACCTTTTCATAAAAGAAAAGGAATACACTTTCATAAAATTACAAACAAACTTTATATGATTGATAATCATACAAGCCAATAACAAAATATGACGTGAAAGAGCACCTATATAGCAGGAAATGTTATTGAAACATTTTTGAATTCACTAGTCATATTTATAAACAAATGTGCAGAAATTTCAGTACAAATATATCAATTATCTCTGCTCTTAACTTCAAATCTGTTCCCCATGAAAGAAATAAAATTCCATTCATCTATAAAATTACTAACCTCTAAAGTAGTATATAAAGTACATTTTTTGACAATACAGGTTATTATGATCATCAGAATTACAAAGGGTTATTCAGCATCAGAGATGAATATAAATAGAAATACTTGATATATTATATTATACTTGTGATACTAACAATAAATAACAATGAATACCAGAACAACTTTTATATGGACGACTTTCCGAGTGATGCAATGTTTATAAACACTGACATTGTTTACTTGATTATTGCCGCATAAAAACTTTCATCATAGAACACTATTGATCAAGTCCTTTTCCTCTAAGCATGCGCATGCACTTTCATAGGAAATAAAATATTATATACTTTATACATTTCAAACTGTTTTTATCCGTTTATTGGTATATACTCTAGAAGACCCAAAAACACAATAGAAACTCAAGAAAGTCAAAGTCACTTTGGATATTTCTAAACAGTTCGAACCGTTTTCGTTATGGTATATATTATCTGAAGCTGAAGTTGATTTAACCGAAATTGATTCTCAAATAATAATGCATTGTTGGTTGGTATTGAATCTCATTATCTTTTACTGCAAGGTTTTTATAAACAAAAAACAATAAAATTAAATTGATCCTATCCAATCAGTCATTTTTCTTTGATTAGGCAGAAGTAACAGCATTTCATAAAAAACATGATAATAAAAACGAGACATAATAACAAATGAAAACATGTAAATCCAAGAGAATATGGACCCTTGGAAGCAGCAGAGCTATCATATCCATTAGGTCATTTAACCTATCCCCACACACCACCACAAAAAACTGCGCAAAATTGAGTATATATATAACCTAAGGTTACTCAAAATACAAAGTCGAAACTATAAGAATTCCTTCGCCTTCTTAGAAGCATAGATATAAAATGTATGTCTGGAGGCATTCTTGTTTCATTTTATCAAAATTTCGCAAACAAACTGGCTTGAACGCTGAATCTTTCTTCTGGCAAGTTCGCATTCCAATTTTTCATTTTACGCCGCACTTACCAAGAAAACAAATATGTGACTACTCAATCATGAACGTTTCTTAATTTAACCATGGAACAAATTAGCCTAAGTTCTGACAGCCTGCACGGTATCAGCCTAACACTGCGACATTACACACAGAATGACTGACTGACAGACACGGGGAAATGAAAGATCAGCTTCCTCGCGGCGCTGACCAATAATCAAACAATTAACTGGACAAGTTCACAGCAAATCCCCCGTGGTTTACAATTTTAAATCTTGTAACTTCTTGTTCCAGATAACACTACGGATTTATAATTTTCTTAAAATAACACAAAAATGTTAAATCTTTAGCAAATGGGAAAACATCAAGTATACAAATTAGGGAATTTTCTGACAATTGGGAATACCACGTTATACGCGGTATGACAGGGCTGGCTGCTAAAGCCTTGGCAGGGTAGTGATCTTGATTGTTAAGACTATTACGGATTAAGCTTTTCTGACTTGACTGGCTTCTCGTTCAGAAATATTAGGAACTTCAAAAGAAACCATTACATACCGAGTACAACACCTCCCATGTATTTTCATAATATTCCTCTTCATCAAGTGAACTTGTTTCAGAATCTTCCTTTAATTGTTTTCTGTATGAAAAAGTTGAAAAGAAAACAATTGAACATAAATGAATATGAATGAATATCAAATGAATGAATATAAAAAATTCTCATCTCAACAATTAAATTTACACTCGCACTCATTTATTTCAGAAGTGAATTATTTACAAACAGGTTTATAAACACAAATATAAAACAAAAAAAACAAACATATGAAACAAAAATTCCTTTCTTTTGGCACAAAATTTAGAACGCATTGAAACTCCCCTCCATTACACTTTTTTTTCAAACAAATTGCACTTTTGAAATCCATGATCATTTGTCGAAAAAAGGTTGCCACAGTTTTTTTAAAAACTCATTACTTCCAAAAATATAAAGCTTTTTGTTCATGACCCTATAAAAACGTTGATTCTTTAACTTCAACTCTCCCTCACGGGGCAAATTTTGATTCTTTTCAAAATATGTGGCAAACTTTTTTGCGCAAAGGCCAACTGAACAAAATGAAAAAAACCGCATGGTTATATCTTGTTCACAAGGGGAGTTGGAACTCTTTAAATGTTGGTCATCAAGCTAAAATTACTTTCTGAGAAAATCACATAGATTTTTTCTTCTTCCATGGCTTGTGTAAACAAAATTGAATAGCGATCAAATTCTATTGTGAATGTGAGATGTTGGAATGTATGAAAAGTTAAAAAGGTAGAAAACTACCTCATTGAATAATGATAGTGTGTATAAATATAAAGAAAACCACCTGGTTTTATTTTTAACGATAATAAAGCAAAATATTGAATACGAAAAGTAAACAAAGCCGAAAAAAGTATGTAAGGCGTCATGCATGCATGTGCGTATATTCTCTTTTATTTCACCGAAAGATTAATTACTTGTGTAAACAAAGATTTTTTTGCCTTTTGGTTTTTGCTAATAACTCCATAATTATTTGGAATTTTAAAATTCTGATTGCAGAATCTGTTTTTAAATAAAAAATTGAAAGGAAATATTGAAAAAAATTTTTTTCAAAAAAATTCACCTCGGACGGTATGGACTATCTTTAAAGGTTTTTTCCGAAACATGATCACAATGGCAACGTGACATGTAGTAGAAAATAATGACGCAGTTGAAAAAAATGTCGCACTGTGGTTTCAGTAAACGGTTTTCTCTTGTGACTTTCGTAAGCGCTGATGTCAGCATTATTCAGTTTCTTTTACAGTAGCGTACCATCTCTTCGTCTATGAGATTCACCGTTTGTTGTTGCGATCAGTGTTTTCAAGATGGCGACATTGCTGTTGTGTATAAAAAAAAATTATCTGATTTGTTTGGACGTTTAGGCTTAGCTACTAACTAGCGTTTTTATTAATGAATTCTAACAGTTCTTTTTAGAATGTTTTGTGAGTAACTTATGTTTGTGTAGGAGGTACGCTTTAAGTAATGTTCCCAGTTTCATTTTGGTTTCGTTTTCAATCAATATTGTGGCTTTTGATTTCATATGTGACTACTCACCTCCCCTCCTCTCTGGTCGACGTCCCATCTCCATTCACGCTAAAAATGATCAATTCTCCCCAACCAGGGTTCTGGCTCTAATTCCCTTTTTCTTGTAAAGAACAATCATAAAAAATATTTGTCTGCATCATGCTCAAAAGATTTTCCCCTTCTTCCTTCTACAACACGGTATTTATTATATGTGACGTTCCAGGGGAATTTGATAACAAACGATATTAACGATAATTATTAACGATAATATCGTTAATAAAACAATAGAATTAGCGATATTATCGCTAATAATTATCGTTGCGTTATTATAGTTAATAGCGCTATTATCGTTAATATCGTTATTATCGTTAATATCGTTATTATCGCTATTATCGATATATATATTATATATACTATAATTACGAAATTATAGTAAGAAAATAACTATATTTTTGATTTAACGATAATAACATTAATATTAAACATGTGATCATTTTATTTGTGACAAGGAAACCATTTCGTGTGTATTAATCTTTCTTTCGCTTGATTACGGCGTAAGAAATTCAATTTTAGAATTACCCTCAAGTAAAGTTTTAGAGCCCTGTGTAAACACAACTTTCAGACAACCTTTCACATAAACTTCACAACAAACTGAAGGAAACAGGTAATGTTATTTTTAAACGAAGGTGAGTATTTCAAAAGAGAACTTTTGCAACTCGTCAAGCCGACGTTAAAATGTTTTCATTCGTCCCTTCCTACATTCGTTCTTCATCCCAATGTTGAACCTGAAAACATTATCCACGAAATGACAAAAATCAATAATGATCACTGAAAACGTTGCGATCAATTTAATTAAGGGTACATCTTCACCTAGTGCAAGTGAAATGTCTTTCGAAAAAATAATAATAAAAGTTTTGCTATTGAAAAAAACTTTAATGTAACGTGTCTTTAATAATGTAAAGTTTTTTTCCCAAGAGCTTATAGAATGGCAACCCGTCGAACAATTCAGAAAAAAGAATTATAGCAGACGGTTTCTACTTGTGCCTACTTTCGAACTTACTTCTGTATCTTTAATCTCCAAATGAATATAAGAACCAGCTAATTAAGTTCAATTTAATACACAAACGCGTGCTACCTGCAAATGTACATTTCAAAATAATACATTACCAAATCGAATGACACGATATTTTAAAGTGGCTTTTCAAATTTGTGCTGAAGGTACAGGAATAACAAATGAAAAAAAAGTGCTTTGTTATTTCTAGAAAAATATATGTCCGCGTGTCATAATTGAATGAATCAGAGTTTATCATGTCATGAACAAGCGAGTTTGTTTTGAATTGATTGCTATTTGGCGAAATAATAATATTAAATCATGGTTATTTTAGAACTTCATAAAACGACACACGTATGTGAAATGTATAAACAAACGTCTTGAACAAAACTTTTTGACGATAGTAAGGATAATCTGTGCTCTTACCATATTAACGATATTAACGATATTAGCGATATTAACGATAATAACGTTACTCTGTAGTTCCATTAACGATATTAACGATAATAACGATATTAACGATATTAACGTTAATATCGTTTGTTATCAAAATCCCCTGGAACGTCACATATATACCATAATTGTGGTATAACATACTATATACTTCCTGGATTCCCCTTGCTTTTTTGTGCACAGCACCACTGTAATACTTTCTCCTTCTTGCAATGCCTACCTCAAGTGTCTATTGTAGTGTCAGGGGATCTACCTAACCTGATCCAAATTTGCTACATTCATTAGCATAATAATACAGTAGAGATGCTCTAACATTAAAATTCTGTGGCAGTAAACCAAGAACACTCCAATGATGGGGCATTCTAAAAAATGCAACTGATATGTGCCTACTTCCATTATTCACACACAAAAAAAGGAAAGTTACGTTTACATCAAACATTTAAAGGTGTATTTTCTTTGATCATAATAATGAATATTAATCAAATAGGTCTAAAAACTGAAAATATTTTGATACTTGAAAGGAAGGTAACGTTTAGATATGAAGGTGAAGGAGCGAAACCTTGTATTTTGTTACTTGAAATTTGATATATGTTATTTTCTTGTAACTAAAACTTCTTACTTCATCATTTATTACCTACCGCTACCCTACTGTCTTTAAGGCATTAAGGCAGTAAAGCTTAAAAGAATTAATGCACATTTGCCAGGAAAGAAAACTTTAAAGGGATTCCTGCATCCAAAATGATATTTACAAATATGATAGAGCTCAAAAAGTTGTTTAACAAGTCTCTTTTCAGTATTTCATAATTATTTATAGTTTCTGAGATATTTCGTTTTTAAAATCTTATATTTAATTTATGCAATGCATATTTATGATGTAATAAGAGAGTAACTAACACTTTTCATTGCAATAACTTTAGATATGATTAATATTACATCTTTGTAAGTTACTATGAAGTAAAGGCTTCCACTCTGAGTTGATTTATATTGTATTGTATTGTATTTGAATATTTTAAAAGGATATTTACATTTCAGATAAAATCTGCTATCAATATGTGTTCTTTATCATATGGTTACAATTGAATATACAAGATCATAGAATAAATAAAAAACAAAACAACATAGATACAAATAAAGTGAAACAAGCATAAAATTAAAAGTAAACACATAATCTTCAGTAAATAGATATTTACTTGAAGAACTGTTGTACCTTGTTCTTAAAGTTTGTGCATGTCCTAATATCCAGTGGTAAGCTGTTGTAAATCTTGGCCCCCATGAAATAAAAAGAATTTTTAGCAAATTCTAGTTTCACTTGTGGTACTTTGACTAGAACATTTTGATTTCCAATATTGATTCTGTGCTGGTTTATAGAAAAGTAGTCTTGGAACATAGTGCAAATGTTCTTATCTAAGCATTTGCGTACTACTAGCACAGCTTGTTTGTCAAGTTCATTTTTAATTGGCACAGTTTTTGTGTGTAATATATAATCAGCTCGTCGTTCAAGTGACTTCAATTTTGTCTGCTGTGTTGAATTCAAGTTTAAGTGAACAATTCCATTGAATCTGAGTCCTGAGAGAATGACACTTGAATACAATAACTTCGCAGCATCTGGAGTTAAGTACTGTATCAATTTCCGCAAAATACAAGTTTAGATGACGCTTTTTTGTATTTCTGATCGAAATCTTCACTTAGTCCAAGATTCTGGTCCAGCAATGTACCCAAGTATTTGTAAGATGAGGAACAGTTTATCAATGTTTCATTGCAGTACACCTTCAATGTTCGTTTAACTGTGGAAACAGTAGAAATTCGTTTAGCAGTACCAAACAATACACATTCGGTTTTTCCTATCTTCAAATTGATGATCAATTCGTTTCTCTCGAGATATGTTTGGACTGCGTACATGTCTTTGTTGAGCTTACTTTCGATATCATCGATACTTTTTGATGACACATAGACACATAGAAGAATGAAGTCATAATATTTACTAATTCAGAAGTTATATATACACACTAACAAAATACTATCTTATTATATCATAATTATGCGTTGCATAATTTGAACATTTTTAAATTCTGCCCAAGGAAACAAAATTTACAAAAACTGTATAAAGAGTTCTTAAACAACTTTGTGAGTTCTATCATCCCTTGAAATATCATTTTGGACGCAGGAATCCCTTTAAAAGGAAGGTACAATGAGAATTTCTAGTGTATCTTTTTACACTGTATATTGCAGTGGTTCCACACTTCTAGGGAGTCTTAAAATTAAAAAATGAATTTTGGGAGATTTTGGTCTGTGCTGTGCTTCCTAGTTTAGTTGCTGCATGTTGCAGGTAGTGATAAATTTAGTTTTAATTTACACATAAGGCCTTGTTTTAATCTAGTCAACAATTTTCCCTTAAATCTATTGAGATAATAAGAATTGATATAATAAGAATATTATTTGCTTCTAAAACTATAAAGGCCTATTGTTTGTGAGGGTTTTCGAAAGTGTTCTCTGTAACCATTCCACACATCTCATTAAAATTTAATGCACCCTCTTAAACGCCGCCTTATAATAAATGCTGCATCTTTAAAAGCAGCGTTTATTGGAAAACAAGCTAAACAAGAATTATTTTAGATAATTTGATAGCTTTACTTGTTTTCTATGTTAATCAATTGCTATAAAAGTTTTCATCTCATAGAGAGAACGGTGACAGTGATAATGCTCTCTTTGACATTTTTGTGAACAAATCTTTTGTGAGAAACAGTTTCACACAATCTTTTATAACCTTTTTTAGGATAAGAAGACATTGTTGTTTAAGTTTAAGTTTAAGGTTTTTATCTCATTTTTCATTTTGTAATAAATGCCGCCCTCTATTTAACGCTGCATCCAAAAAGTGGAATTTACTATCTCTTCCTCAGTTGGCCTATCACATGTATGTTCATTTACCTAAGTTAAACAAAAAGATTGTATATATATAAAACATATTTGAAACTCAGCGATTCCTTGTTGGTGAATAAAAGAATGGCATATTGTACTTCAATAGCTTCTTCCACAGATATGGGCTGATGACCAAAAACTTATCTCAAACAGTGAGAATTTTGATGATTGGCAACATTCATCTAAAAACTGTAACCCTCATGAAGAAATATCTGTCATGCATAATAATGTACCAAGTATCATAGTATTTGATTAACACTGAATGGTTTGGCTGCTTCTGGCAGATTGTTGGCATATGTCATTTCGAAAACAGTACTTTTAATGCAATATTGATCGATTCTGGCATTGCTGCACCACAAACTTTTGTAACACCCTCAAACACCCTGTAAACATGGCTCCTAAAAACAACTGTGCTTCCTAGGTGAAGAAGATGCATGGTAAGGTTGTTTTACCCTAGGAATAAAAAGTTATTCAACTGGCTTTTCTTCAAAATCTTTTAATTTTTTATGGCAATGTTAACTTTTGCAGCTAAAGTAACAAGTTTTTTCTTCTTAGCAAGGAAACCTTCGAAGTCATTATCAGACATTCATCATTGTGCTTAGTTGCCTGGTAGTGATATCAGTTGTTGCTGTAATTTATGTTTTATGTTTTGAAAGGAGACAACCGAAGGAGTATACAAGAACACATTCAACCAAGTCCTCCTGTTACATCAAAAGCTATTCAGTTCCACAAAGAAATTTAAAGGGGAAAGTGTAGTTGTGTTTGGAGGAGTACATGAAGAGCACAAATGCACAAATGAACACAAAGAGGTTGCTGTGAAAACACTATTTCCCAATGAACGGTATTCGTGGGAGACACAATGCTCAAACTACTGTGATAACCTTGTGGGAGAATATAAGGTTCCATGCAGCTAAAAACATTGTGTAGCAGTCTGTAATATATAACAACGTAACTATCATAACAGAACTTCATAAACAAGGGTCCTTGTCCTTGCTTTTAATGATTTACTGAAAATACTGCTTGGTGTATCTTCATGATGATAATGGTAGTACACAGAAACCAGCTACTTCACACTGTGACCTCAATTGTCGTGATATTCTAGTAAAAATGGTAGTTGCTGTATGGGAGATTTTGGACTTGTTCATTACAAAGTAAAAGGTCAAGGCTGCAGGTACAATTTTTTATATTGTGGAATATTTGGTTGCATTTTATAGCATATTTCTAAAATTATCTATGTTATCTCTGCTACCTCTTTTACCTATGCTACCTGTTTTACCTATGTTATTTATGTTTCTGGTAACATAAATAACACAGGTAACATGGGTAACTCAGGAAACATACGCAACATAGGTAACAAAGTCAACATAGGTAACATAGGTAACAAAAGTTACACAGGAAATATAGCTAACACAGGTAACACAGGTAACATAGGTTACACAGGTAACATAGGTTACACAGGTAACATAGGTAACACAGGTAACATAGGTAACGTAGGTAACATAGGTAACACTGGTAACACAGATAACATAGGAAACATAGGTAATATAGGTTACACAGGTAACATAGGTAACATAGGTTACACAGGTAACATAGGTTACACAGGTAACATAGGTAACACAGGTAACATAGGTAACGTAGGTAACATAGGTAACACTGGTAACATAGATAACATAGGAAACATAGGTAACATAGGTTACACAGGTAACATAGGTAACATAGGTTACACAGGTAACATAGGTAACATAGGTAACATAGGTTACACAGGTAACATAGGTAACGTAGGTAACGTAGGTAACACAGGTAACATAGATAACACAGGTAACATAGGTAACATAGGTTACACATGTAACATAGGTAACATAGGTTACACAGGTAACATAGGTAACATAGGTAACGTAGGTAACATAGGTTACATAGGTAACATAGGTAACGTAGTCAACATAGGTAACACAGGTAACATAGGTAACATAGGTTACACATGTAACATAGGTAACATAGGTTACACAGGTAACATAGGTTGCACAGGTAACATAGGTAACACCAGGTAACATAGGAAACATAGGTAACATAGGTTACACATGTAACATAGGTAACATAGATTACACAGGTAACATAGGTAACACAGGTTACACAGGTAACAAAAGTAACATAGATAACATAGGTAACATAGGTAACGTAGGTAACATAGGTTACATAGGTAACATAGGTAACGTAGTCAACATAGGTAACACAGGTAACATAGGTAACATAGGTTACACAGGTAACATAGGTTACATAGGTTACTTAGGTTACATAGGTAACAGAGGTAACATAGGTAACATAGTTTACACAGGTAACATAGATAACGTAGGTAACATAGGCTACACAGGTAACACAGGCAACAAAGGTTACATAGGTAACATAGGTTACACAGGTAACATAGGTAACATAGTTTACACACGTAACATAGGTAACATAGGTAACATAGCTAACACAGGTAACATGGGAAACATAGGTAACATAGGTAACATACATAGCATAGTTACACAGAGACAAAGCTAACATAGGTAATACAGGTAACATAGGTTACGCAGGTAACAAAGGTAACATAGGAAACATAGATTACAGAGGTAACACAGGTAACATTGGTAAAACATAGGAATCACAGGTAACACAGGTAACAGAGGTAACATAGGCTACATAGGTAACATACGTAACATAGGTTACATAGGTAACATAGGTAACATAGGTTACATAGGTTGCATAGGTAACATAAGTAACATAAGTTACACATGTAACATAGGTAGCACAGGTAACATAGTTTACATACGTAGCATAGTTACACAGGTGGCAATGGTACCTTAGGTAACACAGGAAACATAGGTAACATAGGTAACATAGTTTATACAGGTAACATAGGTAACATAGATTACATAGGTAACATAGGTAACATAGATAACATAGGTAACATAGGTTGCACAGGTAACATAGGTAACATAGTTTACACAGGTAACATAGGTAACGTAGGTAACATAGGTTACACAGGTAACATAGGTAACACAGGTAACAATGGTAACATAGTTTACACAGGTAACATAAGTAATGTAGGTAACATAGGTTACACAGGTAACACAGGTAACATAGGTTACACAGGTAACACAGGCGACATAGGTTATGTAGGTTACATAGGTTACATCGGTAAAATAGGTAACATAGTTTACTCAGGTAACATAGGTAACGTAAGTAACATAGGTTACATAGGAAATATAGGTAACATAGGTTACACAGGTAACACAGGCGACATAGGTTACGTAGGTTACATAGGTTACATAGGTAAAATAGGTAACATAGTTTACTCAAGTAACATAGGTAACGTAAGTAACGTAGGTTACATAGGAAACATAGGTAACATAGGTTACACAGGTATCATAGGTAACATAGATTACACAGGTAACATAGGTAACGTAGGTAACATAGGTTGCACTGGCAACATCGGTAACCCCGGTAACATAGGTACGGTAGGTAACATAGGTTACACAGGTAACATAGGTAACATAGGTAACACAGGTAACATAGGTAACATAGGTTACACATGTAACATAGGTAACATAGGTTACACAGGTAACATAGGTTGCACAGGTAACATAGGTAACACCAGGTAACATAGATAACATAGGAAACATAGGTAACATAGGTTACACATGTAACATAGGTAACATAGGTTACACAGGTAACATAGGTAACACAGGTTACACAGGTAACAAAAGTAACATAGATAACATAGGTAACATAGGTAACGTAGGTAACATAGGTTACATAGGTAACATAGGTAACGTAGTCAACATAGGTAACACAGGTAACATAGGTAACATAGGTTACACAGGTAACATAGGTTACATAGGTTACATAGGTTACATAGGTAACAGAGGTAACATAGGTAACATAGTTTACACAGGTAACATAGATAACGTAGGTAACATAGGCTACACAGGTAACACAGGCAACAAAGGTTACATAGGTAACATAGGTTACACAGGTAACATAGGTAACATAGTTTACACACGTAACATAGGTAACATAGCTAGCACAGGTAACATGGGAAACATACATAGCATAGTTACACAGAGACAAAGGTAACATAGGTAATACAGGTAACATAGGTTACGCAGGTAACATGGGTAACACAGGTAACAAAGGTAACATAGGAAACATAGATTACAGAGGTAACACAGGTAACATTGGTAAAACATAGGAATCACAGGTAACACAGGTAACATATGTAACATAGGCTACATAGGTAACATACGTAACATAGGTTACATAGGTAACATAGGTAACATAGGTTACATAGGTTGCATAGGTAACATAAGTAACATAAGTTACACATGTAACATAGGTAGCACAGGTAACATAGTTTACATACGTAGCATAGTTACACAGGTGGCAATGGTACCTTAGGTAACACAGGTAACACACGAAACATAGGTAACATAGGTAACATAGTTTATACAGGTAACATAGGTAACATAGATTACATAGGTAACATAGGTAACATAGATAACATAGGTAACATAGGTTGCACAGGTAACATAGGTAACATAGTTTACACAGGTAACATAGGTAACGTAGGTAACATAGGTTACACAGGTAACATAGGTAACACAGGTAACAATGGTAACATAGTTTACACAGGTAACATAAGTAATGTAGGTAACATAGGTTACACAGGTAACACAGGTAACATAGGTTACACAGGTAACATAGGCGACATAGGTTATGTAGGTTACATAGGTTACATCGGTAAAATAGGTAACATAGTTTACTCAGGTAACATAGGTAACGTAAGTAACATAGGTTACATAGGAAATATAGGTAACATAGGTTACACAGGTAACACAGGCGACATAGGTTACGTAGGTTACATAGGTTACATAGGTAAAATAGGTAACATAGTTTACTCAAGTAACATAGGTAACGTAAGTAACGTAGGTTACATAGGAAACATAGGTAACATGGGTTACACAGGTATCATAGGTAACATAGATTACACAGGTAACATAGGTAACGTAGGTAACATAGGTTGCACTGGCAACATCGGTAACCCCGGTAACATAGGTACGGTAGGTAACATA